>JAOTOL010001655.1:3725000-4122500 GCA_034440575.1 Imbricaverruca yamaguchii | reverse complement strand
ATATATATATATATATATATATATATATATATATATATATATATATATATATATTTATATGTTTATATACAATATGGAGTTAAGCTTATATACATGATCAGTCAAAAAATGAACTCATTCATCGAAACCCGGTCGAAGAGCCAAAACGGTTCGTCATACGTGTTCATCACAGCAGCACATCAGCATCACACGAGTTCACCACAGCAGCACATCAGCATCACACGAGTTCGTCACAGCAGTCAACAAGCATCTCAGGGACAGCAAGGTCGATAAGGACACGGGAGAGGTATATCACGGAGACTTCTATGACAACGTCAGAACACACACACAGGGAAATCCACTGCGTCCAGTCTTGTCACAGACAGCGTTACCGACATCTCCTCACCGAAAGCGCCGTCCAGGACTACGCCGGCCCATTCTCCCGAGCCGAACTTGGTCTCCCCAATGTAGGCGATCTTGCCGGCGAGGGTGCCGCCCACGAAGACCGGCTCTCCAACCATGAAGCTGTCCGTGTCGGTGGTCAGCACCAGCTCTGCGGGCAGCGCCAGGTCAGGCCAGGTCACAAGAGGTCAGCAATGCTGCCTCCGACCGGTAAGGCGTTCGCTGCAGTGGCAGTAGCAGTGGCACCGGATCGACAGCGATGCGACCTCACAGGCATGACGATGATGACAACGGACGGCAGCGGTGCTTCAGGTGGTGACCTGGGAGCAGTGATCTCGCTATCGCGGTGCTGCCTGTGCCCCGCACCCGCACCCATACCCAGCACCCAGCACCCAGCCACCGGAGCTCTCGTCCGCACAGCCGACCACCAACCGCAGGAAATTGCAGTTAGCCTCCCAGCAGAACTGCAGTTCGCCTCCCAGCAGAACTGCAGTTCGCCTCCCAGCAGAACTGCAGTTAGCCTCCCAGCAGAACTGCAGTTAGCCTCCCAGCAGAACTGCAGTTAGCCTCCCAGCAGAACTGCAGTTAGCCTCCCACCGGAACTGCAGTTAGCCTCCCAGCAGAACTGCAGTTAGCCTCCCACCGGAACTGCAGTTAGCCTCCCAGCAGAACTGCAGTTAGCCTCCCAGCAGAACTGCAGTTAGCCTCCCAGCAGAACTGCAGTTAGCCTCCCACGAAACTGCAGTTAGCCTCCCACGGAACTGCAGTTAGCCTCCCAGCAGAACTGCAGTTGCCTCCCAGCGGAACTGCAGTTAGCCTCCGAACTGCAGTTAGCCTCCCAGCAGAACTGCAGTTAGCCTCCCAGCAGAACTGCAGTTAGCCTCCCCACCGGAACTGCAGTTAGCCTCCCAGCAGAACTGCAGTTAGCCTCCCAGCAGAACTGCAGTTAGCCTCCCACCGGAACTGCAGTTAGCCTCCCACCGGAACTGCAGTTAGCCTCCCAGCAGAACTGCAGTTAGCCTCCCACCGGAACTGCAGTTAGCCTCCCACCGGAACTGCAGTTAGCCTCCCAGCAGAACTGCAGATGGACCTTTGCGTACTGCGGTGCACCTCCAGACTTCGGACGGTTGCACACAAACTAGAAATGTAGCTGATAAACAGCGTGCAGTAGGAGTTCTAAGTGGAATCATGTGTCAGAGATCAATGCCATGAGGTCAGGTCACTTACCATGCATACTCTATGCAATGCCATCTTGTTGCAACATAATGCTACCATTCCTGACCCAGTGATATCTGAATTCACACTCAGCGACGCCCAAGTGGTACGACATGACATTGGATGGCTAGCGAAAAACCTGAATTAACCTGGCCCCATGTGATCTAACCTTATTGGGCCTGATTTGACCTTTCCTTGGAATGACTCCAAGCACTGCGCATTTAGGCGAAGGTTGAAGAGCTTGTTTTAGCAATCGATGCATTGTTCCAAAGAGACTTGAGGTGGGATCACGAGGTCAGCAGTCTGACCCTTTTTCACTATGATCAACATAAATGCATTCACCTATGGTAATTATTGACAAACAATATTGAAAGAAAGCAAGCTCCTCATTTGAAGGACGTCATGTGAATGGAGTCCTGGTCCCTAAATTCAACTGACATGGACTCTGGTGGCCTCATCAGTCAGAATTCAAGTCTAAGATATGATTACAGCACTACATGACCAAACCCTTCGAACCTTATTTTGCATTGTATCCTAGCATACATAGATCAGACGTTAGCGGGGGTTCAGAAGCCGCCAGGGGAAGGTGTGTATGATGTTCGGCTCAGTTAGGGCTAAGGCGGAGACCAAGTTAGAGGACTCGGAGCCGGGTTGCTGATGGCTCCAGCTGTCGGACGCACTCCATCGGTCGAGTGAGTTTGTGTCACTGGGTAAACTATCACCTTCTATGTCAGCTTGCTGACGCAGCGGAAAAATAGTCTGTTCCGAGTGGAGGTCTTCGGTTCGAGCCTCGGTTCAATCGGACTTTTCCTCAGCTGACCAGTGCCGGCGAAATGTCCACAGCTGGGCGGAGCTAACGTCGGCCGGCTGGGTTTCCGCGGCATCGGGTCCGTCTTGAGACTGACCACGCCTACCTGCAGACCTGCCACGTTCCGGAGTGTGATCTTGCGTGCGTGCTTTGGGTGCCCGCGGACTATTTCCATTTGTGTCGAGAGTTGGTGCGGAACGACACGCTGCAGGCCGATTATCAAGGTCAAATTCGGGGCCAGGGCATCGCAAGGGTCATCTTCGCCTTGCCGAAGAAGTTGGAAGCTGTAGGGCGTCAGCTGGCGCTGCAGCAGGCGGTTCGCTCGGAGAGCACGTCCAGCCGACAGACGATGACAGCCCCGCACTGCGTCAGCACTCTCAGAGCAGCCACCAGCAATCCTCGCCAGTTACAGCCAGCATGTCAGCCAGCCCGTCTCCTTCTGACGAATTGGGCGTTCTCAGGCACGACATTGATAGCTCGACAGAGCTGTCGCATGAGTCAGATTGGATCAGATTATCTGCTCCTCCTTACATTATGGGGCATTTCCGTCCTCTTTAAGGCTGCAGCGGTAATGGCCTTCCGGCCGACATCAAGAAGGTGCATTAGCCTGCTTTGTTGATGCTTCTAGATTGAGCTGGATATCCAAAGGCGCGGACTGGGGCGCAAAAGGCTGTGTGTGGGCGTTCCTCCAGGGCGCCGAGCGTCGCAAAAGGCAGGCCTCCACTGCGGATAGCTAATGCAATAGAGCCATGAAAGGAGCTGCTTCCTGCAGCGTTCGCCAGTCAAGCTAAAGGGACTCTCGGTCGACAAGGCTGTTTCGTCTCCTAAAGCGTGTTGAATATACGCCGTGCAGGTACGCCGCTAGCAGAAGTGTATGTGATGCCTGTAAACTAATGACACTCAACAGTGGAAATGCAATAAAGCCTCGGTGTTTCCAGGTGCGTCACCAGTGAGTTTCCGGCACGGTCACGTGACGAGGTACAGCCGGTCGGTGTAGCCGTCACGTGCCGGTGTACAGCCGGTCGGTGTAGTCACGTGCCGGTGTACAGCCGGTCGGTGTAGTCACGTGCCGGTGTATAGCCGGTCGGTGTAGTCACGTGCCGGTGTACAGCCGGTCAGTGTAACCGCCACGTGACGATGTACAGCCGGTCGGTGTAGTCACGTGACGGTGTACAGCCGGTCGGTGTAGTCACGTGCCGGTGTACAGCCGGTCGCCACGTGACGGTGTACAGCCGGTCGGTGTAGTCACGTGCCGGTGTACAGCCGGTCGGTGTAGTCACGTGCCGGTGTACAGCCGGTCGGTGTAGTCACGTGACGGTGTACAGCCGGTCGGTGTAGTCACGTGCCGGTGTACAGCCGGTCGGTGTAGTCACGTGACGGTGTACAGCCGGTCGGTGTAGTCACGTGCCGGTGTACAGCCGGTCGGTGTAGCCGTCACGTGACGATGTACAGCCGGTCGGTGTAGTCACGTGACGGTGTACAGCCGGTCGGTGTAGTCACGTGCCGGTGTACAGCCGGTCGGTGTGGCCGTCACGTGCCGGTGTACAGCCGGTCGGTGTGGCCGTCACGTGACGGGGTACAGCCTAATTTGGCTGGCGTTCAGAGAGCAGTTGACTCCGCTCGGCGGCCGCTAGCCGAAGCAGCTCCTCCGTGCGGACGACAGATCTATTCGGCGTTTCCCGCCCAGTAGAAGATTGCATTTCAATGTGTCAGGTTGCTTTCAGTGATGCATAGCCTGCGCAGTGTGCAACTGCAGCTCAAGCAGTCGTGCAAAGTATTGCCCTGGGATAGATCAGAATTGAGTCTTGCCGTCGGTGGCAGGCATGCCCCAGCACAACGATGCAATGTGTCGCATTGCATACGGCCCGTAATGACCGTAAGATCTATGCATTGAGGTATGAAGAAAGGCTCAGTTCTGTCTCCTACAAAAGCGAAGCATCGTCTGCAGAAATTACCCAGACCCGTAGCGATTGCAATCGTTTGAATCTAGAAGTCGCGACCACTGTCAAAGCGTCTGAGCGTTCTACGTATCGCTTCCTGTGTTTTGTGATATATTTGTGTACTATATTCACGAGAAATGAACAACTTTTGTGCTCAAGTTTATCATGTACTACCTCTGCGTCGACAAGAATAAACAGCCTTACCCCACGCTAGTGGACAAACGGCACTTGACAGCCCCGCTACGTTTCGACCTCTGTCTATGCGTAGTGAAGTCGTGACACGATGTGAAGTCATGACACTGTGTGAAGTCATGACACGGTGTGAAGCCATGACACGGTGTGAAGCCATGACACGATGTGAAGTCGTGACACGGTGTGAAGTCGTGACACGATGTGAAGTCGTGACACTGTGTGAAGCCGTGACACGGTGTGAAGTCATGACACGGTGTGAAGCCGTGTCACGGTGTGAAGCCGTGACACGATGTGAAGTCGTGACACGGTGTGTCGACACTCCGACACGTGTCAGAGTGTCTGCTGGAGTGTCGACACGTGCCGGAGTGTCGACACGTGCCGGAGTGTCGACACGTGCCGGAGTGTCGGCACACGCCGGAGTGTCGGCACGTGCCGGAGTGTCGGCACGTGTCGGGGTGTCGACACGTGCTGGAGTGTCGACACGTGCCGGAGTGTCGGCACGTGCTGGAGCGTCGGCACGTGCTGGATCGTCGACACGTGTCGGATTGTCGCGTGCTGGAGTGTCGGCACGTGTCGGGGTGTCGACACGTGCCGGAGTGTCGGCACGTGTCGGAGTGTCGGCACGCACCAGCGGCCTGCTCGGTGTGCCGGCGGCTATCCGGCCGGCCGAGCGGTACGTGGGCGGCCCTTCACAGGTCGGCCAACTTGTGTCGGCTCGGGCTCTCGGCGCCACCACGCTCCGTCGACCGCCGACCGGCGACGTGTTCTGAGAACGCCGCGCCGGGCCGCCCGTCAGGACAGACACCTCGGATCGGGACAGCCACCCCCGCCTCCGCCGGGCCGCACTCTCAGGACAGACACCTCGGATCGGGACAGCCACCCCCGCCTCCACCGGGCCGCCCGTCAGGACAGACACCTCGGATCGGGACAGCCACCCCCGCCTCCCCGGCCCTCAGACAGACACCTGGATCAGGACAGCCACCCCGCCTCCGCCGGCCACAAATCGGATCAGGACAGCCACCCCGGCCTCCGCCGGGCCGCACTCTCAGGACAGACACCTCGGATCAGGACAGCCACCCCCGCCTCCGCCGGCGCAAAGGTAGCACACTCGCCCACACATTGCTCACCCACAGCACCACGTGTAGACACCAGTGCGCACTTCTGAACTGGTTGGACACACACTTTAAAAGTGCATCACTTCTAGTCTGACATTGCGTGAAGACACCACGTCACCAGCATCAGGCACCCCAGCTCACGGTTGATAGTGAAGGAATGTCACGTGGCATCCCATAGCATTCCTACACTCCCACAGCGCACCCGAAATAAACCCGCACTGACACCTCTATGCTCGCTTTAGTTGATGGCTACCTGGCACGTGAATGAGTGCGATAATCTAAACTGGGTTCCAAGTTAACAGTCGGAACCAGGTTAAAAAATGTGAAGACAGTGAGCACTGTTGGCACTTTGCCATATATATATATATATATATATATATATATATATATATATAAAATATAAATAAATAAATAAATAATGCCGAGAGATGCCGGCATAGATTCACAGCACCTGCTGATATCCGCCGAGAAACGCCCGCCTCACTGAGACGTCGCAGGTGTTCGGAGTCGTCCATCTTCGCCGACGTTGACCCTGCAACACGAATGAGCGACGTCGGTGGGCGGCGAGCACACGCCCTTGTTTGTGATGCACAGCACCAGTCGTCCGGCGGAGGAATGTCGGGTCGGCCCTCGGCTATCGGCGTATCGCGCGCTGCCACGCCACCAAACGGCGCATACATTAACTCTGCACGCAGATGCACCGCCGCTGCAGAAGGCAGCCGTCGCGACGACCCCGCGGTCTACGGGGGCCGAACTAGGGGCGAGGGGGGACCACAGGGACAGGTGCCAGGCTGCGGGACGCGGGTCGCTGCACGTCTGCGTGCGGCGGGCGGCCACCTGGAGGATGGTGTTCTCAGCGTGGCCGGCAAATGTGGTCATGGGCGGGCGAACTGCCGAAAAGTGGACGACAGAATAATTGTTTTACTCTTCGTATCTGATAAGTGTCACACGAGATAGAAAGATTCATGGATGTAGAGTACATTTTCCTCCAAAAATTGTGCCCCTGCCTTTCTACACCAACACTGAATGTACCAATGTAACAGGCAAGTACTAATCACCATATCATTTCTAGTCTTCAAATGAGACACGGGTCAAATATGCAGATTGGTGGCGGACCGTCAGAGCCGATCGACCGACTTGGCGAATCTGCGAACTGCTCGAACATGTGGCAGTTGTCGGTGTATCCCCTGTATTCACCGGTATTGACCGTTCAAGGCGAAAGAGTTGCCACCTATCGGCAGACGCGTTGAACTATTATGTGGCAGATAAAAGTGGGACAATCTGGCGCGCTACCACACACAATTTGGAAACAAGAATGCAAACAAGCTAGGGTGACATGCATGGAAGTGGTTATCACTGAGGCTACGCGAATACTTTTTCGGGTCTTTGAAGTTTGCGAGTGTGAGCGTTCTTACATAGCTGCGAACATAATGCATAAATTGAGTAGGTCAAAGACGTATTGCTGTGTTCCACAATGCAAGTCATTGAACAGGAAGGAACCTGAAGTCAGCTTCCATCGATTTCCGAGAGATGAAGTGCTCTCGAAAAATGGTACAACATTATGAAAATGGGCAAGAAAGCATCAAGGCAAGCAGCAGTAAACACTTCAAGACGGACGATTATATTCTTTCTGGTACGTATGTAAGGGTGAAGGCTTCATATAATTATTGGTGTTTCCATCGTGTACTTCAACCGTATTGCTTTCGTACACGGAAGGCTAAATTGTATATATACATGCACAGGTTAGCACGTGATGCGGAAGCTAAAATTAAACAACCTTGAGGCATTGCTGGTATGTGAATCATGTGCACGTAAGGAGTGTGTTAACTTGCATTTGGTATTTCTATAGAACAAGCCCCTGAGCACAAATTTCAGAACAAATATGTGGCCCGGACTTGCCCATATATCTCACGTCGATCATCACGTCATATATCTCATGTCCATATATATATATCGGTCTGGAGGGCGCCGTACCCGGCGCAATAAGTTGCCGTGATCGGTCATTAGCCATTGTATGGTTTGCCCCTGAGTGTACCATATCCATGGTCATGTGCTGCTATGAATAGTTCACTCCTGAGTGTACCATATCCAAAGTCATATGCTACCATGCAGGGTTTAACCGATGTACCCCATGCGCTTACGTGCATTTGCGCTTACGCACATTTGCGCTTACGTACATTTGCGCTTACGTACATTTGCCACACGCATATTTGCCACACGTATATTTGCAACACGTATATTTGCGTTTACGTATATTAGCCATACATACATCTGCGCCTACATACACTTGCCATACGTACATCTGCGCTTACGTACATTACTTACATATACTTGCGTACGTAAATCTGTCATACGTACATTTGCTTATATGATACATGTGTCACGGCATTAATGTGCAAAAGTTAACTTTATCGACCGCAACCACGGAAATGCCATCAACATTGACCAGTAACGGTGGGAGATTCATCTCGCTTCAATTATTCTAGACGGCTCTCACTTTCACTAGATGTCCTCGATCGGACGGGACTAACTCGGAATGCATCGCCACCATTTGGACGGAATTTCATTTCATCACCCTCCTACGCTTCCACCCAATTCGTCCCCGAATGGACCGAAGATAGCTTTCGATAGAGCCGCGGGAGGCGGTGTTAATATGCACTTTCTGAGGAAGATTTTTCATCTCTTTCTCAGATAATTATCGAAGTCCTGCCAGTAAGCTTGCTTCACCCACCGACGGTATTTCACACGCGACCCACCCCTCGCCATCCCCAGCCAGGATGTCAGGTGCGCTATCTGTTGACAGCGGACCATTTCTTATCCAGCTATACTCGAGTCTACAAACGAAATTGACGGACTGTGTGTTACCAGCACCATCCGATGGGGGTCTTGCTTTCGCACTTTAATATAAATCAGTGCATTTCTAGATCACAGGAAAAGTGAAAATATTCCGGAAGTCTGGTATAGCCAACTCTAGTATAGCGATACACGGAATCGCTTCAATATAGGTTGACGAAACACGTAGCTAGGAGTAGCTTCAGCTCACATGGGCTTATCTACCTTTGGCAGTGCTCGATGAGAGCAAGTAGGGTCAAATGTTCGGGTTCTTCTTGTGCACCCAGCTTGATGTATGATGGCCGGTGCTATCCACTGAGTAGATGTGGGTGAGGGCAAAAAGAACGACCATCCTTGACACACTTCGCCGCCCTGGTCGTTTGGGTCCAAGCAGGTAATTGCAAGCTTAGCAATATCTATCAGCTGTGGAGCAATTGCGTAACGATAATAAATGCCCCGAGAGTTGCAATGCTTGAAATCTGAGGGTTTTGAGGGTAATCGGATTTTAGAAGCTGCATGCTATTATACATTTCCTTAGTTTCTCCTCCTGGATTCTCTAATGGGAGCATCCTATACACATACGGTTTTGGAAGGTGCTAACGCGGAAGTGGTAATGCAATTTCAAGTGATGTCCTAAAAGGAACCAAACTGTGTTGATTTCATATGAATTACACCGAAACTAATGGAGCCCGGCAAGGATTTCCTCATCTCGGACGAATTGTGACCAGCTGATTGGCCAAGATGTAGTTTGCGTGGCACCACATAATTTGGTGAGGGAGGGCAATGTGGTGAGGGAGGGTAATATGGTGAGGATGGGTAATGTGGTGAGGAAGAGCAATGTGGTGAGGGAGGGTAATGTGGTGAGGGAGGGTAATGTGGTGAGGAAGGGTAATGTGGTGAGGAAGGGTAATGTGGTGAGGAAGGGTAATGTGGTGAGGAAGGGTTATGTGGAGGGAGGGTAATGTGGTGAGGGAGAGTAATGTGGTGAGGAAGAGCAATGTGGTGAGGGAGGGTAATGTGGTGAGGGGGGTAATGTGGTGAGGAAGGGTAATGTGGTGAGGGAGGGTATGTGGTAAGGAAGGGTAATGCGGTGAGGGAGGGTTATGTGGTGAGGGAGGGCTATGTGGTGAGGGAGGGTAATGTGGTGAGGGAGGGTAATGTGGTGAGGAAGGGTAATGTGGTGAGGGAGGGTATGTGGTAAGGAAGGGTAATGTGGTGAGGGAGGGTTATGTGGTGAGGGAGGGCTATGTGGTGAGGGAGGGTAATGTGGTGAGGAGGGGTAATGTGATGTGGGAGAGTAATGTGGTGAGGGAGGGTAATGTGGTGAGGGAGGGTAATGAGGTAATGTGGAGAAGAAGGGTAAGGAATGCATTAGTTATCGACAACAGCGACGACAACGACAGGAAATGAGTGGGTAAAGAATGCATTAGTTATCACATTTCTAAACATGACGAAGTCAACTCCATAAGATCCCGTGCAATGAAAAATGAGGTGGGATTAAAATTGTGGTACTCCTGGAATACACACAAAGTTACACCAACGATGCAGCTTTAAAATACCTTGACAGCATGAGGTATTCGTTGCTCGAGAATAACTGCAGAAAAAGTCACAAGAACAATGGCGGCATGCTTTTTCATCAGAAGCGACCTGGTCTGTGTCTGGTTGTCAGTGCCACGATTCGATGTTCCTTCCACCAACACCGATCTCCAAAAGGGTATATCCTTCGGCCGATCTCCAAAAATGCATATCCGACTGGGCGCAGCGGTGGCACCCCGGCACGATCGGCGGTGGTAACCGAACGAGTCTGCCGAGGGTGGTGAAGCAGATCCGCCGGGTGGTGGTGAAGCAGATCCACCGGGTGGTGAAGCAGACCCGCCGGGTGGTGAAGCAGATCCACCGGGTGGTGAAGCAGATCCACCGGGTGGTGAAGCAGGTCCACCGGGTGGTGAAGCAGATCCACCGGGTGGTGAAGCAGATCCGCCGGGGTGGTGAAGCAGATCCGCCGGGAGTGGTGAAGCAGATCCACCGGGGGTGGTGAAGCAGATCCGCCGGGTGGTGAAGCAGATCCACCGGGGTGGTGAAGCAGATCCGCCGGGGTGGTGAAGCAGATCCGCCGGGGGTGGTGAAGCAGATCCGCCGGGGTGGTGAAGCAGATGTGTAAGCAGATCCGCCGGGGTGGTGAAGCAGATCCGCCGGGGTGGTGAAGCAGATCCGCCGGGGTGGTGAAGCAGATCCGCCGGGGTGGTGAAGCAGATCCACCGGGGGTGGTGAAGCAGATCCGCCGGGGGTGGTGAAGCAGATCCGCCGGGGGTGGTGAAGCAGATCCACCGGGTGGTGAAGCAGATCCGCCGGGGTGGTGAAGCAGATCCGCCGGGTGGTGAAGCAGATCCACCGGGTGGTGAAGCAGATCCACCGGGTGGTGAAGCAGATCCACCGGGGTGGTGAAGCAGATCCGCCGGGTGGTGAAGCAGATCCACCGGGGTGGTGAAGCAGATCCGCCGGGGGTGGTGAAGCAGATCCACCGGGTGGTGAAGCGTACCCGCCGGTGTGTTGAAACATATCCGCGGTGGGCGACACCCTCATTCCGACAGGGAAGGTAAGCAATATACATGCTAATAATTGAACAAGTAATCAGCAGATATTAAAAAGCTTGTCATTTGGCCACGAGAGTATGTGACAAATATTTGGAAAATTGTCGTCGTTATTGTGACAGCTTGTTGTCAGTGTCGGATCCAAGCGGGAGCACTGCTCCTCCCCATGAGACCGATTTTTGCCGAAATAGTGAACAACACGGAATTTTCTCAAATTATGAGTACAATTTATCAGATAAAATCCGTCTTAAACAGACCCGATGAATGATAACTGGTCAAACCTGATGAGTTTTTTTCAGAATAATATTTTTCTTCAAATACATTTCCACCCAAGACAGGCTTCCAGATCCGCCGCTGCTTATGGTATTTGTGTTATCATTGAGTATGAATTGTCATCAATTCGTTTTGCTTTGGTGATCATTTTTTTCATCACTGTAATAGTCTAATGGTTCACCATACCTGTTCGGTGTCATTATGATTTAGCAATGCAGCCCACTGTCTTCGTTGGGCGTCAGTCGCGATCCTAAAGCGGATATCGGGGGATCTGCAGTAAAGAAAGAAAACAGGTAGGTTCCTGCTGCCATTCAAGAACTCTGAAATATGCGCCCACGACAAACGCGCCTGGATGCCCACTAGTGTGCGCGCGAAGAATATAGTTACAATTTATGAGACTTTGTCTCCGTAAATATGATGTGCAGTGCATTTATGAAGGATAGCTTGCTTTCAGACGTCAATTTCATTGCCACTTGCAGTGATATATTGCGCATTTTGTTACTTTGCGTATTGTATTCTGGAACTATATTCCACCGTAGAGGGCGGGCCGACGACGCGACGGCCACGCCCGAGGCCCGCGACCCGCGACTCGTCCCCGACCGCCCGCCATTCATAATATGGCGGGGCGCAGTACTATACCCTGAATGTTGATGGTCTCGAACGCCAAAGTTGCATTACAGCATAGTTGTCGGATTTGTGGACATTCATCGTCTGTTGTGTTGGCAATGCAACAAACAATTAAAAATTCACACATAGGGGTGGCCTTATTTTTTTGGTCCAAATCCCGAACATAATTTTTCATGATCGCAACTGAGCTTAGCGTTCGACGAATTCATGATTGCAGCGCAGTGCTGCGACTTTGTCAAATTCCTTGCCCATTTATCCGATATTGCGGCAAACAACTATACATTCGTAGATGCGGAACCAACAACTAGGACCGCCGCCGCTAGTTACCGATGATGAGATCAAATTGAAACGTTTTTGTAAAAGTGCCTTACTGGGGTTCTTCAGTGCAACTTCAGATGTTCTTCTTTACACGTATCGTATTCCGGATGTCCTTGTGCGAACATTAGTGTCGGTATTTTGGGGTTGAAGGCAGCACGTCGTCAATCCATTGATGCTGCTAATCGCATCAATGACGGCATCGTTTTTGCGGGTCAAAATCACAAACCGAATTTTTCAACAACCTGACCGCAACTGAGTTAAGATTCGCCGAATTCATGATATTATAAGGCAGCGCTGCGACTTTTTGAGAATCGTGGCCCGTTTGCTTGATATCGCAGCAAACAATTACAAATTTGTGGATGGATCGATGACGGCATTATTTTGTGGGTCCAAATTCTGAAGCAAATTTTTCAACAAAACGATCGCAACTAAGCTCAACGTTCGTCGGATTCATGGCATTGCAACGCGGTGCTGCGACTTTTCCTAGAACATTTATTGCATTGTTTCCTGGTATTGTTGAATTTATGAGAACGTCGGTACGTTCTGCCCATAGTTCTCCCGCCGGCCGATTGGCGGCGCTAGTTTCGCCGCCCAACGCCGGCGGCTGGTGTCCTCGCTTGACGCGTAACGTGATGGCTATGGTTTCTCGTATGTGGAATGTCACTAGGAGATGGAATATTGTCAACAGTAATTGAGTTTGTCAAGCATGAGGTAAACGGAGGCTATGTAGGTACGTGGTTCATCGTAGCGTGTGTCACGCTTGGCTGAAAGGCACGATGCGCCCCAGTAACTATTGTCAGAATGCATGATAATATCACATAAATAATTCGGCTGTATGACGTCTATCCACGAGAACAGGAAAAGAAAATTGTGTTTTCCACTGCATCAGTTTCAGCATGTGACAGTCTGGCGATGTTTCCTATTGTGTAATTGACAGGCTGGATGCTTCTTTCACCTCCGTGAATCCGGACCCGGTTATTGCCTCTCACTTGCCAGTGATGAGCGCAGCAACTGTTCGAGAGATGCGAGCTCTCAATAGATACTTGAAGCAACTGTGGCCGTGCATTGTACAACTGTAAACAGTACAGCTATATATTGTGCAACTGCACACCGTACAACTGTGGCAGCGCACAGCGCAACTCCAGTGCACAGTGCATCTTCTGTATACAGTACGACTGCAGTACACAGTGCAGCTGAGCACAGTTCATCTGCACAAAGTGCAACTGCACACAGTACAACTGTACACAGTGCAACTGTATACACTGCAACATATATATATATACATATATATATATATATATATATATATATATATATATATATATATATATATATATATATATATATATATATATATATATATATAATGTGCATCTACAGTACACAGCACGACTGAATCAGTACCCAGTACAGCCATACACATCAGCGTCCAGTAGCTACTGCACCAGCAGTAGCGCCGAATCGTCACCCCGTGCCTCGCACAAGCCGTGTAATCACCGCAATCGACACGATTGAGCGTTCACCTCTGCTCGCGGCGCGTGCCACACCATCCCAGCCACAGTCGGCGGGGTCAGCGCCAGACGTGGCGTCGGCCGAAACCGCTCGCGGTCCGACTCATCGCCGCCGGGCATCCATCTCGCCGACACTTCCGCCCATTTATAACCGCGCCGCCGGCGGCGGCGGCGGCGGCGGCGGCCCGTGATTTGATTCCATAAAACACCACTACGCGGCGCGGGGGAGGAGCGGCTGGGCGGCGGGGCGGGAGCGCCGCCCTACTCTGCCCGGCGGCTATGAATGGGCCCGGCCTCGGCGGAGTGAGCGCGCCTCGCGACACTCGCACTCCTCTGTAGCTGACGCTGACGGCCGGCAGCGGCAGGGGGCGGGGGTCAGTCCACTGAGGCCCGTCACCCGCTGAAAGGAGCCCAGATTGGCGGCGAGAGTGATAGAGCCCTGAATGATGACACGAGGTGGTGGTGGCGTATGGGGTTGCAAGAGGAGGAACGAAATACGCAGAAGGGTGAATATACTGGTGGTTAAAGCGATGCTGGTAAACACAGTCAATGAATACTGATACATTTGTGTACGGAAATGCTCATACTTTGGTACAATCACGCACGACATATATAGATATATATATATATATATATATATATATATATATATATATATATAATGTCGTAAATGCACCAGCAAGTTGATTCGAATGCCATCCCAAGTGCTGCACTGCTGTAGTAGTGAAGTGACCTAGCTGGGGTGGTGGCTTCTTGAGGAATAGAATCACGCAGTGGGAAAATCGTGAAAGTTTTATTTGGAGCTATGCTGGGGAGTCTATTTCCAGTGACGCAGTGGGACCGACTTCCTGTCGAGTTCTGTGCGCGACAGCGGCTCTGTTTGGTCCTTGTGTGCCGTTGTTCGCCGACAAAGAGACAATCTATTATCGACGCTGAGCGCGAGAGAAGGCTCATTCTCACGCCTTCTGGCGCTGACACCTATTCATCGTGGAGGAACTCGCGCGGATAACCAAGTGGTTTGGTGGCCTCCTCCCCAGCCGGGGGTGGGGGGCGTCCACCAAAAATTTGTGTCGAGAAACCTCCGGCCGGCATATGCCACACCATGGACACCACATGTCGACATGAACACCACATATCAACCACGGACACTACATGTCGACATGAACACCACATATCGACCACGGACACTACATGTCGACATGGACACCACATGTCGACCACGGACACCACATGTCGACATGGACACCACATATCAACCACGGACACTACATGTCGACACATCATGTACACCACATGTCAACACACCACGGCCACCACACCATGGACACCACATGTCGACACCCCATGGACACCACCCCATGGACACCACACCATGCACACCACATGTCGACACACCATGTACACCACATGGCGAGACACCACGGACACCACACCATGGACATGTGGAGGTCAGGGCCGCAGGGAAGAAGACAGGTGCGTGCGGAGGAACGTGAGGTGGAATGCCGGGCGCGATGCTACTGCCATGCATCGCATCGCCGTTCAGTCGGTCCGATGTGATTGATTGACCATTTGGGTTGAAGGGCGCGCCGACTACAGGGTCTTTTGGCGCCCATTCATTCGCTCACTTATAATTATCGTATCGCAAGCGACGTGAACGCTTTCCGGTGTGTTGAAGTTTACGTGTGGGAATACATACAAGTCGCAATGGAGCTGTGTAACTGGGTTCATGGGTACAGCTCCTATTCTAAACACACCGCTCCCACTCCCCGCCCAGCCTATTGGCTCGAACCGTATGGACCCGGATATTGGCCTGATTCCTCCCCATATCCCGCCTACCACATGCACATAGGCGCACCGGAGGGGGGCAGGGGGCCCGCCCCCATGAGACCAAAGTGCCGGGGCAGGGAGCCCGCCCCCTCCCCATGAGACCAAAGTGCCCTTTTGGCCAAAAGTGCCCTTTTGACAGAAAAGTGCCCTCTTGGCCGGAATGTCCCAAATTTAGCCCAGAAATCACCTGCCTTATGTGCCCCCGTCTGTGCCAAAGGTGCCCTTTTGGGTCCAAAACTGCCCTTTTGGCCTAAAAATGACATTCCCTGTGCCCTTTCCTGTCCTATGCATGTCCCAATTAGGTGCCCTTTTGATCTAAAAGTACCCGGTGCCCTGCCCTGTGTCCTGCCCTATGCCCTGCAAGGAATGGTCAAATCATTGACCATTCCTTGCTAAAATTTATTTGCATGCTCGCATAGTCTCATCCATCGCGTTGATTGTTTGACACTTACTCTTGCTGCATCTGGGGTATGCAAGAAGCTTTCGTCGCTATTTTTATTGTGTTACATGTTTGTGTACATGTCACCTGCCTTCAGGACCATCGCCTTCGTGTGAGCTGTTAGCATCCTTTCCAGAAATCCACATCCTGCGTACTTTTACATCAAAGGTAAGCGGGCAACCTTCATCTCACGACATAATGTCCGTAATAGCCACTGCACGTGGAGGGCATGTATTGTTAAATAAATAAATAAATAAATAATGCATGCAGGCTGCATGTTTTTGGAAATATCATTGTAAATACAAGGTTTCGGTGCTATAGTATATAACGTGTCCCATGGAAAATTCACGCCACCCCCTCCCCCGGTCAACAAACCTTCCAGTGTGCCCCGGGCCGCAAAGTGCCCTTTTGGAGCCGGCCAAGTGCCCTTTTCGGTCCGCCCCCCCCATCCGCATGGACAAATCCTGGGTGCGCGCCTGCACATGCACATTCTAAATCCGCCTACGTCTACGGGAGGCACTGCAGTCCGTGCAAATCACGTCATCTGGGAACGAATACCACTTTGCTCCGGGCGATGGGCAGCATGGGCGTAGAGAAGCGAGCGAAGAGCGTACTGGCAGCGACGAGTGCCGCTTGTCAGAACGAGCAGCACCAAGTGTTTCACATTTGCACGGCATTCCAGCTTCGCCAGAGTTTCGGCGTCGCTCTTGTCGCGAGCTGGCTTCGCGGCACTTCCTGCTGTCATAGAGCCGTGAGGCCAAGCAAAACATAGAGTTGTATTTCGGACGGAGCTCTCCGTCTGAAGCATCTGGCAACATCTGGTGACGTCACATTTGGCACACCGTCTCCCGCTGACCATCGACAACCTACGGCTGGGGCGGGGATGGCCGAGTGGTTAAGGTGTCGGGCTATGGGTACCAAAGGTCCCGGGTTCGACTCTAGCGCCACTCAGGACATTTCCCAATCCCGCGGCCCACCGGCGAAACAGTGTGGGCGGCGCCATTAACCATGAATGTGCATAAAGTGTGTCGTGAACCAACCAATAAACAATAAACAAGACAACCTACGGCTAGGAAGGGCCACAGGCAGTCGGCTGGAAGCTGGCGTACCTGCTTTGAGCTCACTATTTACTGGCCGGAAATGATTCCATTGACGCATCGTTGAGAACCTGGTGACACTATTCATGTTCCTCTTCCCCCTCGTTTTCCGGTTTTCAGATGGAACAATGTGGTGCCTTCTGATTGCTGAAGAGCATCATACCAAATAATGCAATGGCCCAAGCCAACCGCAGGTGCTTTTATCACTTCACCCAGGATCTTGTAGTTATGTCGTTCCTTTTGCTGAAATTCTGGATTGTTGATGAATATTCAGTTTTGAATATTCATTTTCAAACAACTGGACCGATATCGGCGATTCAAGTTTTGGACTCAAGAGGCCGATGTGATGTCACCCGTCGATCTGTGCATGCGCGGTATGCTTATGCTTGGTTGCATGCCTGTGTTGTAAATGGTATTATTGCTATGCATATATATATATATATATATATATATATATATATATATATATTAGGTGTTATTCTAAACACGAAACTGGGGGCATCAGAACAGACCAAGGAAGCCAGGAAGAAGGCACTGAGAATGCTCGGGCAATAAATAGGAATGTATCATACAGAAGTGAGGAAGTGATCAGGAAGCTTTACTGCGCATACGTCAGGCCACATTTGGAATACTGCATCCAAGCTTGGTCTCCTAGCTATGCAAAAGATTGTTGGCTTTTAGAGAGATACAAAAGAGGGCTACAAAAATGGTTAATAGCATAAGCAACCTGGCATATGAGGAAAGATTGAAGAAATTGAATATGTTTTCACTTAGATATAGAACGCTGAGAGGAGATCTCATCGAGGTCTTTAAATTTGTCCATGGTCTGGAGAGGGGATATCTTGGGGAAATGTTTGAATTGAACAGAAATGATGCAATTAGAGGTCATAAATTCAAAATTAAAGTTAACCACAGCAGAACAAGGTTAAGGCAGACTTTCTTCACCAACAGGGTAGTAGAACACTGGAACCAGCTGCCAGAAAACATTGTCAGTAGCAGCACATTGAACATCTTTAAAAACAGCATAGACAATCATTATAAGAATAGAGGGCTTGCTTTTCAGTATTACAGGGAGGGCTGATTGACAGATTTGGTGGGCAACTGGTTCAGTGTACAGAGTGCAACCAAGAAGGGCCCTTGTGGCTCATAGTTGCACTAATCTTTTATGTCTTTATATATATATATATATATATATATATATATATATATATATATATATATATATATATATATATATATATATATATAATATATATATATATATATATAATACACCCATATATATATATATATATATATATATATATATATATATATATATATATATATATATATATATGCGTGTATGTGTGTTTGTGTGTGTGTGTGTGTGTATTATGTGTGCATAAATCTGTCTTGTACGTATATATGGACGATGTTGTTGTCCTCACATTGCATGCCTGGTAGCCCCTTTTCAATTCCTGTGGCTCGGTCGTTCAACCTAGATTGCCTTCTGATTAGTGATTTATTAGCAAACGTAAACTTTATACAATGTTTGTATGGCCCGAGCCCCTCCCCAAGATTGGCTTAATTGCGATGGCTTAATGTGCCATCCCGATCATTTCGAATCAAACGTGGGACGTTATGGAATGGGCTTTCCAAAACATCACAGGACCTCACATTTCCTCTGCATGTATCGCGTGCATATCACGAGCTCCGATCTCAAGTTCCTGTGCCAGTGTACACAAACGCTGATGTCGATGCTGTGTCGTACAAAACGCCCACGGAAACATCTACAAGGCCAGGCAACACGGCACACAGTCACCGCTCAGGTGCGGCATCGCATGTACGTGTCATGTCCGTCCTGGGGAGGGTGGTTTCTAGAGGCGTGCTGGACCATAGAGCTCATGTGCGCCGCTATTTGACGAGCTTTCCCACTCTGCCTGGTGTGTGGAGTGTGTCTCTTCCGCCACGGGTGTCGGCACCAGGCGCCGCTGGGACGCAGTGAGTGCACCTCGACGTCTGGCCGGCCGACTGCGACGGCAGCGACGCCGTCTGACCGGTCAATGTCGCTGCTGACCTGACGATATTGTTCTCGACACGCCGGGCGACGATGAGCGGACGATCGGCGCCGACGCGGTCAGCCCCGCCCGACAAAACCAATAGCAACCACGGTCAGTTCGGCCGTCCATACCTGATTCGGAGTTTGCGGGCACCGGAAATTAACTCCCGAGCGTAAAAGCACGCTGGACCCACAGACACCGAACCCACAGACGTCCGGCGGGCTACGGAAGACCGACCAGCGCTGGACACTCAGATATTTTGGCCGAATTATGGATATATATATATATATATGCTCCATATCGTGAAACCAGATTGGGTCCGAGACACAGCGAACTATCATTGACGATAATGCTTAATTGTTATTTCATGTGGTGCATAGCTGTCGAAGAGGTGCAGGAGCGGAACAGAGAATGAGATGTCAACAAGATTAAAAGGATGCCAGCTTGCCAGCGTGCAGAATCGAAGCTGGCGTCTTGATCACTCTGCAGATGATCGTAATTGGGGGAGGTGCGGCGGTGATGTCCTGGGGGGGAGGGGGGTGACCGACCTCCTCGTCTCGGGGCAGCTGCTCAACTCCAGTCTCATTGATGCAGGACGGCTTGGTCCGAGCTGGAGCCCGGCTCGGCCAGTCCGTCGAGACGGCGCCCGCCCGTGCTGTTCGTGCTCGCTGCACTTACGCACGGCTTCCGTGCGGACGCACTTCCGGTGCCAGTCGGGCTCGCCGAGCGCGCTTCGGCTGGACGCTCGGGTGGGCGCCTGCGGCAGGCGGGATCGGGGTGCCACGGTGGACCTGGTGCCGGCGGCTAGCGAAGGCGATGTGAAGGCTAACGCTAATGCAGTGTGGACTTCGTGCCGAAGACTCGCCTGTGACCGAGACGGGGTGGCGACGTTCACAGCGTAGCGGGGCTGGGTGCATTAAGTGATGCTCGATACTGACGTACTGCTCTTCACGAGGGCGCTACCCGAGACGGAAGGCATGGAGATGAAGTGGTACGGTTGTCGGCGCGGCTGTGGCGGTCAGTTGTGCTGGGCGGACGTGTTGGTCTCGAGCCTGACCAGCCTGTCCAGCAGCAATGACTCCACCTGGATTAAATCCTCTGTGCTTCTAGGCTCAAATGATGAAGTAATTCCTTGACCAACTAAGTCGCCTAACCAAAAGCATCCTAACGAAACCTAACCTAGCCTGCCATAACTTAACGTTTTATTGTATTTCAATATCATTTAGACTATCGAACGCTGTCTGAATGATGATCGTGTTTTCTGCTTATATTTTGTCCGGCATTTAAAAAAAAGGAAATGGCTGATGCACTCGCTTTGGAGTCATGCAAAGTAGTAGGCGTGGCAGCGCGTGTGTTTTCTCGTTAAAAATAGCGTGCAAGACACTCGTTACGTTGAATTATCCACGGAACAAAATGGTAGTCAATTATCCTCTGACGGAAGGCGCCACGTTGAGTAAATACGCTGCATAGGCTGTCCAAATAGTTACTAGCTTTTTCATCCAGCTTGCCACCTTACGAGGACATCTGGACACCAAAGATAGCCCTAAGGCATGTAGCACAGCAACCATTCGCAGGAATAGAAAGCTTCTTGCTTGGCGTCATGGCGCATCAGGTTGGTGGATATTGTACGCATGTTGTCCGCACACACACCCAGGTGGACGTTTGAATCTGAACCGCAGAAGCGGGGATGGCCGAGTGGTTAAGGTGTTGAGCTTTGGTTAGCGAAGGTCCCGGGTTCAACACTCGCACCACTCGGGCCATTCCCAACCCCGCGGCCCACCGGCGAAACAGCGCGGGCGGCGCCACCAGCCGTGATCATGCATAGAGTGTGTCGTGAACCACCCGATGAACAGACGAATCTGGGGCGCTTCTAAAGAAAATGCCGTACCACAAGAGCAAGACGTGAAACAATGCTGCACTGTGCTCCTAACTAAAGTTGGATCATCACCACGAAGTGAGTTTGTATGGTATAAGGTATATATATATATATATATATATATATATATATATATATATATATATATGCATATGCATGTGCACATATGCATGTGTGCAGGTGTGTGTGCGTGTGTGCACGTGCATATGAATAAACAAATACATGGAGGAATCTACATATTGAATGTTTCACGGTGAGCACGTTTTTTCGGCCATTATCAGCTCCAGACGATTACACTGCTGCGTTTTCCGTCACGCCAAGCGGGCGAGTGTTCGGGCCACAGGGCACACCACTGCTGACGAGGTCACGTATCCCGCCCGCGGGGCACACCACTGCTAGCGAGGTCACGTATCCCGCCCGCGGGGCACACCACTGCTAGCGAGGTCACGTATCCCGTCCGCGGGGCACACCACTGCTAGCGAGGTCACGTATCCCGCCCGGGGGGCACACCACTGCTAGCGAGGTCACGTATCCCGCCCGCGGGGCACACCACTGCTAGCGAGGTCACGTATCCCGCCCGCGGGGCACACCACTGCTAGCGAGGTCACGTATCCCGCCCGCGGGGCACACCACTGCTGGCGAGGTCACGTATCCCGCGACTCGGGCGTAATTGCCCGGATGCAATATGACTGGTGACGCCGGCGCCCAGCAAAAACGCGTGCTGCTTACGACCGGCATGTCGTAGTTCATCTGTCAAGTGGCGAGCGGCGACCCTGTTCTGAGACGGCGCCGAGATGGATTACCGGCATACTGCCAAGGGTCAACTTGAAGGTCGGAAACGCAACGGCTGAGCGAAGGCAATGACTGTGTGAAGAGATATTGATAAAATTCGCCTACGATAAGACATGAATCGTCTGATTCTCAATTATTAATTAAGTTTTTGAGCGCTGTTTTGTCATTTCATGTAAGCGTGCTGAAGTGTGTTGAGTGTGCGGGGGACCACCTCACACGTTTTAATATCGAGGTGGCTCTTCACTGTTCTTGCTCAGCGTGAGCATGCACCCAGCCCCGAGAGCAATGTCACATTTCCCCCCCCCCCTTTAGCAGAGGCACAGCTCCATCCGCTGGAGAGTTGTTACGCTTAAGAAAGGGTTATGTTAATCCGGCTTATGTGGCATCCAGCAAAGTTACAGCGTGTCGCCTAGTAATAACATCAGCTACCGCCACGGATAGTCGGGTTGTCTTTTGATCTACTCAGAGCTCTCCGTCCTTCTGTTGTCTCTCGTCGGCGAACATTGGGCCCACCGTATCCAAATTAGCGGTCCCCGCCCACGCGCGGGCGCAGGTTACCCGATCAATAGCTCATTCTGACTCCTTAATTGCACACGATCGGTCACGTCACGTGGCCGAGACGATGACGTCGTCAGGACGTGCCCTCAGGCGTGTCGGCCGGCCAGCGGCCGCCGCAGGCGCTTAAACCGGCTGACATCTCGGGATAGCCTGGGGCGGATCTGGCGATAAAGGGGTAGCAAGCGGCGGAGCTGGGGATGACCAGTTGCGTGTCTATGGATAGCTAGTGGCGAATCCAGGGAGGAAAACGCAACAATTATCCCCTAGCATCACCATCACCCCGATTCACATGCATTGCTATGACAAAATATGGCTCATCGACATTCAACGAGGTCCCGTGAAAAGCTCCTGTGTCACGATGGGAAATACCAGCTTCCCATCGTGAGACGCCATCTAGGTCTCCACCTATGGCACTAATCATCCCATCTGGATCCCCACCTGGGTCACTCATCCTCCTATCTGGGTCCCTACTGGGGCCCGGACATCCGCTGCCCCTCCTTTGGCGGGTACGCTCATACCGGCACTTCAAGCGACGCTCAGCCCGTGCAAGGCGGTGCGGCGGTATTGCCCCATTGGTCAGAGGCCTATAGGGGCGCGTGACAAAGTGGTGCCGCCCCCTGCCCCCCCCCCCACTGCAGAGGAGACAGCACGAAAGCGCCGCCAGCTTCTTGCGCGGCGGCCGGACAACGGTCTGCTGCCCGCCAAAACGTCCATCGCCCGGCCAAGGCAGCCACACCGATATCAACTGCATCGTCTATGGCGTCACACAAAAGCGTCAGACGATGAGATGCAAGTGAACTCGTAAATGCCGCACAATGCCGATCAAACACAGGCGCTGTTGCCGATCATCTTGCCCGAGAACCACGTCACGCATCTGTCTATCGATCTATTGATCCCAGGTTGATTGTATCGTATTCGCTCTCACGATGACAACATTGCCGTTGGGTTCAATAGGACGTGGTCTGTGTCTTTCATAGGACGTGGTCTGTATCGTGAATCTCCCGTGTCAGCAATCGAACAAAGTACTGGCGGGAGCCTAAACTGGGTACTGGCGGATCCCAAACAGGGTACTGGCGAGAGCCTAGAACAGGGTGCTGGCGGCAGCCTACAACAGGGTACTGGCGAGAGCCTGAAACAGGGTACTGGTGAGAGCCTACGACAGGAATAATATATTGCCTACGTTGTGTCTAAGTTGGGAACAAACGCAGCTTGGAAACACCAATGGGGTTTTAAGTTAAACAAATGCAGCTGGTGAACACAAATGGGTTCTTACGTTCAGGACCACTTTTGCTCTGGAAGGAAAGCCCCCGTGATAGACGGAGGATTACCCACACGGAGGAGGCGCTGCCGACACAGCGACCGTCGAAGCGGGGTAACCTCTCACAGGTACAGAAATACACAAATAATGTGCAGAAAGTGCAGTAGAATTGACAACATGCAACTCGTCCGAGCTTGCCTCCCAATATCAGGCGGAAGTGGCTGTCTTCCCACACCCGACCGAGATCACCCCCCCCTCCACCCTCCCACCTCTACCGGCTATCCCCAGAACCGATCGACCACGCTGAGAAAGGCAAAATACAATAGATAGTCCACGAGCCGTGGCTGTCTAAATTGCAACGTTCCATAGACTTCAAGATCAATTAAAAAATGACTACTTCGGGGAATCGAATCATTTTGACATGTTCGCCGTCAGCATCACGCAACCAACGCTTTCATCACTTCAGCTAGCATCCGAATGGGCCGACGGAAAACCGTGGCTGCAATTGCGTATAGCACTGGGATATTATTATGACTAATTCGGCCTGGAGCACATTGTTTCGCGACAATTAGGTACTATGTGTTGCTTTGAACGTGCCGAAGACTGCATGACCACGTCACGACGGTGATGACTGAGCCGCAGGGCGAGGGCGGGGGCGGGGGCCACAGGCGAGGGCGGGGGCCACAATCTGTCGACCGCAGGCTAAGTTTGCTTTGCTCGTGCGCTGGAGTTCCGTTCCGGTCCACATGGGTCGGCTGCTCTGCTGAACGCAAGTGAACCAGTGATGGGATAGGCCAGTCGAGTCCCTTGTACACAGCCTGCAGGACAAACCGCATCTTTTGCTTCAGTGCTGGCAGTGAGCCTCCAATTAAACTCGACGTTTGATTCGTGCGAAAGCTGACCAGCCGCATCGTGAACGATGTGCGAGATCGATATATGTATAGCCGCAACATTGTCTCTTACTACGACCAGCTTTCAAATTACTGACAGCTCAAACTGAATCCTGATACGTTATTTGACCTGACCTGACTTACATGCATCATTTGACATGTATGGCCCATTGCTGGAATTCAATGTCAGGTTACACTGTGCATAATTTACTGCATCCATGTATTATTACAGTGCTTGCCATGATGACATGGAATTCATCCCATGGTTACATGGACGGCATACCATGGTTATATGTATCGCATAATATGAGTACATGGACCGCATACCATGGCTACATGGATCGTATATCAGTATATGGACCGCATACCATGGTTATATTTATCGCATAATAAGAGTACATGGACCGCATACCATGGCTAAATGCAACGCATAATATGAGCACATGGACCGCATACCATGGTTACATGGATCGTATATCAGTATATGGACCGCATACCATGGTTATATTTATCGCATACTATGAGTACATGGACTGCATAACATGGCTATATGTACCGTATAATATGAGCACATGGACCGCATACCATGGCTCCATTGGTTCCATAACATGAGTACATGGACCGCATACCGTGGTTACATGGATCGTATATCAGTATATGGACCGCATACCATGGTTATATTTATCGCATACTATGAGTACATGGACTGCATAACATGGCTATATGTACCGCATAATATGAGCATATGGACCGCATACCATGGCTCCATGGGTCCCATAATATGAGTGGATGGGCTGCATACCACCGCTAAGTAAATGTGGATCATTGTTGCATGAGATCTTCCGCAAAGCAAATTTGCTCAGAGGAAGCTGAACAGGCAGATATCAGGAACCAACAGACACGGGCGCTCAGATGAAATTATTACTTCTTCTAATCAAATGCCATCCAAGATCCACCTGCTTCCCTAACTGAAGGCTTATATCAACAGAATGATGGCCTATGCAATACAATATAATGAAGTGGCCGAAGGTGTCATAAAATATACAACTGTGTATTATATTAAACTTTCTAGAGGCGAATATATGACTGGGCAATGCAGCAAATGCTGACGCGACGTTGTTGCTGATTTAACAATAGCCGGGCAAGTATGCAGAGCCGTGCTTGCATGTACATGCATAAACATGCCTCATTATTCACGATACTTTGTGGTCCAATCCAACTTCCGCTGAGGTGGCAGCCGAATGTTGCGCTTGCCCGTATCGACAATTGAAGGTGTAGCATCTCTGCTGATGCCGCCTGTTATTGACACCACACTGTGAACGAGATACGTGCAAAATTGTGCCATAAAGTGCCCCGAATTCGCCGAGTTGACGTTCTGTAAAGTTTCTGAGGTGGTTGAATGCTGCCCGGGTCGAATTCGATCAAGCTTGTACAGGCCTCATGCCAAAGGTGTGAATTTATAGCTGATCAAGTTCACTAGTCATTCCCCTCACGTTTATGAATGTGCCTGGAGCATCTCTAAGAAAGGCGAGAAAACATCTGATTGTCCACTCGACACATTAATGACATGGAAACAGCAGCTTCTTTAATGCCATCCGCCTGAGAGGGACTGAATATTATGGGGAGTAGCATTGGATTTATTTTCCATTCATAGCATATTCGCAAAAACTCGCACGGCTTCACAGCCTTCTCCGTACAATCTTCTCCTACAGCGCTGAGCTGCCTGTCCCCGGCCGTTTCCCTGTTTTTCGAACCGTACGTAATGCACATGGGCAGTCACTCGCACACCGCGCGACCACTGCCACCTGGCGGCGCGCTTCACCTCCCACGGCAGCACGCGTCTGGGATGCAGACCGGGCCCGCATTGGCGTCCGACCCGGCTTACTCGCACGTCCACCATTGCCGTCCGACCCGGCTTACTCGCACGTCCACCATTGCCGTCCGACTCGGCTTACTCGCACGTCCACCATTGCCGTCCGACCCGGCTTACTCGCACGTCCACCGTCCGACCCGGCTTACTCGCACGTCCACCATTGCCGTCCGACCCGGCTTACTCGCTCCACCATTGCCGTCCGTCGCCATTGCCGTCCACCGTCCGACCCGGCTTACTCGCCATTCGTCCACCACCCCGTCCGACCCGGCTTACTCGCACGTCCACCGTCCGACCCGGCTTACTCGCACGTCCACCGTCCGACCCG
The DNA here is from genome assembly GCA_034440575.1 of Imbricaverruca yamaguchii. Taxonomy (NCBI): domain Eukaryota; kingdom Metazoa; phylum Arthropoda; class Thecostraca; family Neoverrucidae; genus Imbricaverruca; species Imbricaverruca yamaguchii. The sequence continues at coordinate 4,095,720 of JAOTOL010001655.1, read as the reverse complement.
GCTTACTCGCACGTCCACCGTCCGACCCGGCTTACTCGCACGTCCACCGTCCACCCGTCCACCGTCCGACCCGGCTTACTCGCACGTCCACCGCGTCCGACCCGGCTTACTCGCACGTCCACCATTGCCGTCCGACCCGGCTTACTCGCACGTCCACCATTGCCGTCCGACTCGGCTTACCCACACGTCCACCGTCCGACCCGGCTTACTCGCACGTCCACCATTGCCGTCCGACTCGGCTTACTCGCACGTCCACCATTGCGTCCGACTCGGCCCTTCACCGGCTTACTCGCACGTCCACCATTGCCGTCCGACCCGGCTTACTCGCACGTCCACCATTGCCGTCCGACTCGGCTTACTCGCACGTCCACCATTGCCGTCCGACTCGGCTTACTCCACGTCCACCATTGCCGTCCGACCCGTGCAGTTACGTCCACCTTGCTCCGACCCGGCTTACTCGCACGTCCACCATTGCCGACCCGGCTTACTCGCACGTCCACCATCCGTGACCCGGCTTACTCCACGTCCACCATTGCCGTCGCTCGGCTTACTCGCACGTCCACCATTGCTCACCGTCCGACCCGGCTTACTCGCACGTCCACCATTGCCGTCCGACCCGGCTTACTCGCACGTCCACCATTGCCGTCCGACCCGGCTTACTCGCACGTCCACCATTGCCGTCCGACCCGGCTTACTCGCACGTCCACCGTCCGACTCGGCTTACTCGCACGTCCACCATTGCCGTCCGACCCGGCTTACTCGCACGTCCACCATTGCCGTCCGACTCGGCTTACTCGCACGTCCACCGTCCGACCCGGCTTACTCGCACGTCCACCATTGCCGTCCGACCCGGCTTACTCGCACGTCCACCATTGCCGTCCGACCCGGCTTACTCGCACGTCCACATCCCCTGCCCGACCGGCTACTCCGTCCACCATTGCCGTCCGACTCACTTGCGACCCGGCTTACGTCCACCATTACGTCCACCCGTCCGACCCGGCTTACTCGCACGTCCACCATTGCCGTCCGACCCGGCTTACTCGCACGTCCACCATTGCCGTCCGACCGGCTTACCCACGTCCACCATTGCCGTCCGACCCTCCACCATTGCCGTCCGACCCGGCTTACTCGCACGTCCACCATTGCCGTCCGACCCGGCTTACCCACACGTCCACCATTGCCGTCCGACCCGGCTTACTCGCACGTCCACCATTGCCGTCCGACCCGGCTTACTCGCACGTCCACCATTGCCGTCCGACCCGGCTTACTCGCACGTCCACCGTCCGACCCGGCTTACTCGCACGTCCACCTTCCGTCCGACCCGGCTTACTCGCAGTCCACCGTCCGACTCCGGCTTACTCGCACGTCCACCTTGCGTCCGACCCGGCTTACTCGCACGTCCACCATTGCCGTCCGACTCGGCTTACTCGCACGTCCACCGTCCGACCCGGCTTACTCGCACGTCCACCATTGCCGTCCGACCCGGCTTACTCGCACGTCCACCGTCCGACCCGGCTTACTCGCACGTCCACCATTGCCGTCCGACCCGGCTTACTCGCACGTCCACCGTCCGACTCGGCTTACTCGCACGTCCACCGTCCGACCCGGCTTACTCGCACGTCCACCGGGCCAGCACTTCCGGCTGGTGACCGGCCGTCAGAAGCCGGGCCATCGGCTGCGACGGGACTCAGCCGAGCGCGCTGCGAGCGACTCCGGCCGGAGAATGGGACCGCGTCGGCACTCCCACGCCACGACGGAACAATCTCACGGCGACGATCAACCCCCGGCCCGTTGTGAGTCTCCGTCGACACGGCCAGGTGCGGGCGGCGCGCTCGCAGCGGCTCCTGGTCTGCGGGCCCGCGTCCGTGTGCGGTGCGGACCCCGCGGCCACTCAGCTCCCCGGGTAGCTGACCTTCGCCCGCGGCTGTTGGGAGACGTGGATGTCTAGTCTCTTCCCCGTACCTGTCTCCTCCCCATGTCCCAGCAGCCGCTGATACCCGCGGATGAGGCTTGGATTCCCCAGTCGCTTACCAGGCAGATGTGGACAGAGGGGAAAGCCCTGCCACTCACTAAGAAACGTAGCCGACACATAGCGGACAATTCGCCGCAGCTGTGGTGCCAGTTTACCGCATGGTATTGCCTATGAATTGAGCATTGAGTATGAAGCACACTGATGCCGCTTTGCTCATCGGTATACTCAGGAAATTTGTTTTTCACGACAATGCATGCTTCATTTGGACTATTCTTGTTCCAGTAACACACTCATGTCAAACGTATCAAGCGCTTTGGTGGTGTTGGTCCGAAGTACCAAGTGTGGGAGAGGGGGCTGAAAAGCTGCTACTTGCCATAATTGTCATGGGCTTTAGCGTAGCCGTAGCGAGCCTGTCACCTACAAACCGGCACTTGGCACAACTTGGAAACAGCAGTTCCGAAGCTGAGCTGCGAAACAGCAGTTTCGTTCCGCGGCGTGGTTTTTCTCAAATTCTGGCTACTTGATGGCGTTGGGTTTAGTATGTAGGCACTGCAGCTGGATGTGTGTTGAGCGAGCATCTGTCTCGGATATCAAGTCGTCCAGTTTGAGCCGAACTATTTCTTTCAACGCTGCCGACACATGATCTCGGTAGTGCAAGTCGGCGACAATCCTTGCACAGAAATTAATGCATTTTTATGCGTCGTTTCTGGGCTCTACTCCATCTTCCCCAGACAGACACACAGCATATTATGTGGGGAAATACGAGTGCCTCAATTAGCACCCGTCTCGCAATGTGAGAAAACTTATAACGCAGTCTAGCGAGTTCAATAAAAATGCGGTTACACAAAGGCACAACAGTAGATACATGCACATTAGGGTGTGTCGCCTGAACAGTTTTTCTTATGCATAGTGAAATTATCGTGCAGATCACCTAAAAAAACCCTGTGGTCGAAACCAAATCGAAATCAAACAATAAACAAAATATGCGACAGGCCGATAAAGAAACAAATTTGCCGGGCGCCCGGCGTTGAAGTCTCCAGTGATGGCGCTACGTTGCGATTGGCATCTAACACCACGCATCGGCCGCCGTCGGAGCGCCACCGCGGCGCTGTGACGAAAAAGGCGGCAGTCGGTGCTGTGGATGACTTATGAATGGATTCTGGTAATTCAAAAACAGATCAGGGGAGTCGGGATATATCTGATTGTAAAGATTAAACTTCACTGAAGGACTGATAGCTCCACTTTCCTTTGTCTGTGCTCCACCTTTCACAGTGCTATGAATCATCATTCGAATAAATTGCGTACGCACTAACGACACAAAATAGCTTCGCATGCCATACATCCCTGTTTTATTAGTCAATCCAAGTCTCCTGTTCCTTTTCGTTTCTCAAGTTTCAAGGGAAACTGGGATTATCAGCAATAGGGACAACCTATTAACGAGGGCGACACGAGCCGGCGGCGATCATCGCGGGGGAGGTGCTGGGATGGGGCGGGAGACGGCCGGCGCATGGTGAGGGTAGATAACACAAAGAGCGAGACAGGGTAGGGGAGGGGAGGGGGAGACAGGGGAGGGGAGGGCCGCCGAGACAAGGCAGTCGGCTGCGGAGACCCGGCGGGACGGCCCGAAAAAGAGTGGTTTGGTGTCTGCAAGTTGTGCCCACTGCCTGTGAAGTGTGATATTACCTGCGCCGGTGTGATCGGGGTAAGAGTTCGAACATATGAAGACCCGCGCTTCCACCAAAGGACTTTTTGTTCCTTCTGAACTAAAAACAAACCGACTGCCCACGATAATTGACGTTCTGAATTACTTGAGTAAAGTGAATAGAGACTCATGCGTTGCGAACAAAAGGTTGAAAGAGAGGCTAGCACCCCATATAAAGTTTGTCGCGGAAAGTGTGATGAAAATGTGGTGCTGCGAAGGAATACCAATTGTTGGGAGGGCCCGAGTCGAACATATGGTTCGAGAATGTCGCGATCGCTACTTGCGATACATGCAAACTGCTGGAAAGAAGTCGGCATCACCAGGTGTACGTCCGTCCGGTGATGAGTGGTTTGGAAAATTGTTTGATATAGCCCGCTGCAAATGTGCTGATATCGATAGCTGCAAATGTGCGATGGCCGACAAAGTGCCACGAATGGAGTTTCCCTTTGTCCAAGACCAGAGAGGACCTCGCCAAATGCAAATCGGCACCGCAAATATCCGTGAAACCACTCGTCGACGCGCCATGGACGAAAGGACGCGTCTGATCGCCGAGAGAGTCACATCACCACAACCGGGACCTTCTGGAATGGCCCAGCTAGATTCTAATTCAGACCAAGATTCCGCCACAGATTCATCATCGCTCACATCTGTAGTCAATGAGTCAGAGTATATGGTGAACAGTAACACAGACGAACTGCTAAATACGGCTCTAGCAGCAGATCGGTACGGAGTGTCTAATCGTGCGTGTGCTGCGATCATAAACGGTTTCCAAGTGGACATTGGTCGGATCACTTCTGACGATATGGACTGCATAGTGGATAGCAAAAAAGTATGACGAGCAAGGGATCGGATTAGAAGAGAGGTAGTAGCCCAGAGCCATGAGGATCATGCAGGTCGTGTATCTGGTCTCTACTTCGACGGCAGAAAAGACGGCACGCTTATGACGGCCAGTTCAAAGAAGACGGAAGAGCACATTTTGGTTGTATCCGATCCAGACAGTGCATATTTAGGACATTTTACCCCACAGACTGGGAAAGCGGAGGACATTTTTCAGGACCTGAACGCCGTGGCATATGAGTTTGGTGCGGATGTTTCTGTGCTTGGCTGTGACGGCACGAGAGTTAATACTGGCCAAAAAGGTGGTGTTATCCGTTTGTTTGAGCTCGGACAAAAACTGGTTGTGTGCCAACTTCATGCAAATGAACTTAATCTTCGTGCAGTATTTAGCCAGTTAGATGGAGTCACAACAGGACCTAAGTCGTTTAATGGGCTGACTGGCCGGGCTGCTGCAGGCGCAGTAGAAACCTTGCCAGTGGTCGATTTTGAGCCAATCGATGGCGGAAATGTTTCAGAAATGACGCAGGAGATTCACAGTGATCTAAGTTCAGATCAGGCTATTCTGTACAGTCTGGCGCGTAGTGCCCGGTATCTCAGATAGAACTGCGAAAATGAAGATGGGTCCACTAAACCACTCCAGGTGGCTGACTCTGGCGGCGCGAATTATCCGGCTCTACATATCAACCGAACAACCAGCAGACAGTCTGAGAATGCTAGCGGAGTTCATCGTGTGCCACTATACTCCCATGTGGTCTGCATCAAGAAGAACTGGAAATGTTCTGACGGTCCTGGCAATGCGCTGCACAGCGTGCAACTTCTCAAAAGTTTGCGACCTGAGATAGTGGCCATGGTGCAGCCGGTAATACAGCGCAACAGCTACTGGTGTCACCCTGAGGCAGTACTGCTAGCAATGGCAGCGGGCCAAGATCAAGCCACACGGGAAAGGGCGGTCACTCAAATCCAGCAGTGTCGCAGAACTCAAGTCGATAGTGATACTGACGAAGTGCGGAAGTTCAAGCTTCCAAAAGTGAATATGGGGACAAACAGCATCATGGAGCTGATTGATTGGTGTAATGAGGCGATAACCGAGCCGCCCTTGATGCAACAACTGTCCGATGATGACTTACTAGACATCATCGCGAGTCCTCTCGAAGTACCGCCATACCCCGTGCACAGTCAGACGGTGGAACGGATGGTGAAAGTGGTGACCGAGGCGTCTTTGAAGGTAATTGGTGAAGAGGCCCGCCACGGTTACATTGTGGCGAAGTTGAAACACAGGTCAGCAATGCCAGTGCTCAGCAGCAAAAAGGATTTCATGTCGGGTTTTCTGTCGAGCATGTAGACAAGTAGTACAGTTATAAAATGATAGTTCGTACAAAAAATGTGGCCGCTCGTACAAAAGGTGACGTCGCTGTATGCCCGTCTCCTTCGGTTGTAGTGGAACGAAGCATGATGCCCATTTGGCCTGGTCTATTTGTCATAACAATAAGATATCAAGTGTCTCAGAATGATGTAATTGGTCTTCGATGTAAACAGACGAGGAATTTTGAAGACGTTCAAGCTTTCAAAAGTGAAAAAATTAGCATCATACGCCGATAGATCTACTGATCGAAAATGGAACGAACAAGCGACGTAAAGTGAACCTTTCCTTCATGCGTCAGATATCCAGGCAACTTATTAAGCGACTGGTGCTTATCAAAAGCCTTTTATCCCATTAAACACTTTCATTGAGTTTTATTAATGAGCTTCATCACCAGAATCCATTCATCAGTCATCCACAGCACCGACTGCCGCCTTTTTCGTCACAGCGCCGCGGCGGCGCTCCGACGGTGGCCGGACGCGTGGTGTTAGATGCCAATCGCAACGGAGCGCCATCACTGGAGACTTCAACGCCGGGCGCCCGGCAAATTTGTTTCTTTATCGGCCTGTCGCATATTTTGTTTATTGTTTGATTTCGATTTGGTTTCAACCACAGGTTTTTTTAGGTGATCTGCACGATAATTTCACTAAGCAAAGTGCAATTTCCAAAAGAAAAGGTCCTTCGTGACACACCCTAATGCACATCCCAGGACAGATGTGGGTAAATTTTAACACCAAGTAATTTTGCAGAATTCGTGGGTACTATTTTCAACTTGCCCAGACGAAGTAGATATTTATATATAATTAGTTAGATAGAAGAAGCACTGCCTAGTTGCATCCATGAATTTAAGCAACTAAGAACAGGGGACTGCTTGACTAAGCATTTCCAGTATGTTGTCCAAAGTGTTCAATGCACAATTGGACTCCAATTGGACTGCCACCATACCTTTGCATGAACAGGCTTTGCAGACTGATACACCATAAGGAAATATACGGGAACATGTCATAATACGCAATCAACATCAGACGTTGCCTTGAAATTCAATATATTAACTAAAAAACATAATGTATTTCCTATGTTATTTGCTATTTGCCTGATCTGGTCTATAACACCCTGAAAAAGTATGCGTTCTCAACTTGATCATTTTATTATCCAGCCCTATGCAACAAACATCAGCAATGGTGCTTTATCGCAATCCATTACTGTGGCAAAGAAGTGAGCTGTTTGTGTAATAATTGCCCTGCATAGCACAATTCCGACTTGTAGTGTCGCGTGAGATGAGATCGGTAATGGTCTCTAGGTATTTCATTTTGAACCATGCGTAGGGATGCTTACCAAATCATATTCGCCTTAAAGAAACTGCTGCAAGCTTGATTGAGGCTTCACATTTCTAGCATATTTGCCCATCGGCTTACATGCGGCAGCATGATGAGAAATACTTCCAGCAGACTAACGTTGCCAACCTAACACAGCGCTTCTTTTTAGAGACGCATCACTTTCAGGGTAGGAATGTACGCTGAGTCGCAGTGCTTAAGTGAGGCAGACTCAGTTGATGTTAAGCTCGGCCACAGCGTGCTGCAAACCGGTTCTTAACGTGATCGCATCAGGCTTGCACGTCTCGCATGTTTTGAACCACGAGGGTAGTCACCACACACGGAAGGTCATCCTTCCATGCGCTGCGTCACATCTTGACAAGGCCTACCAAGATGTGGGCGCTGGGGCCGTGACTGTCTGTCTTAGTCAGATAGTCTGTTTTAGTCTGCATCCGTGCAAGAAGTGACGATGAAACCACCTCGAAGTTTTTCGCACCCATAGAACAACGCCGCGAGTCGGTGCGTTGCTTCTTGGCATATTTGATGGAGTATCCTTTGTCAATCCTTTGGTACAACGATTGGGGAATATTAATCAGCTCACTGAACCATGGCGTAACAAGAGGAGACATGTTGGGCCGCTTGTTAAAATTATTATCATATTTTATTTGGGGCGTGGATGGCCGATTGGTTAAGGTGTCGGGCTATGGGTACCAAAGGTCCCGGGTTCGACTCTAGCGCCACTCAGGACATTTCCCAATCCCGCGGCCCACCGGCGAAACAGTGTGGGCGGCGCCATTAGCCGTGAATGTGCATAAAGTGTGTCGTGAACCAACCAATAAATAAATATATAAGTATCATATTTTATTTCAGCCTACTATCCCTTGCGAAATTTCCATCAAGCAGACACATCTTTGCTCTCCTGATCTACGATATGTAACCCACTTTTGTAGACCATTTAAGCCCCAACTATCCTCACATCTCTGCGCGTATGACCAACCTGGTTGAAGTGACATGATACGTAAAAATACTCGCGATCATACTTGATGCTGAGCATGCGATTTTGAGTCCCATAATACAACATCCCTCCTGTGCACCAACGTAGGCTACCATCCGGTGCCCCTCGTACCAAATCCCATATACAGCATCCGATGACACGCAACTTATAGTTCCATCGTACGTACATACTCCCCCCCCCAGATCCTGCTACCTTGTCTTATCCACGGTAAAGTATTCTACAAGCTGCACAGTGTTTCACTCAGTGGCTTACCCACAGCTGCCCCCCTCATCGATTATTTATTTGTTGTGCAACAAGAGGCCCCTCTGATTAGTGCCCCTTTTATATCAGGCAAACATCTTGACATCAAATACTTCGTTCAAGAGCTGTGAACGATCAAGTATGCGTTGTTTCTGTCATATAAATTCGTTAATTCCCGGAAAATGGCTGGTGCGGATGATGAGCATCAGAATGCCTTGCTTTCGCAGTACGTTTATGTGGCAAAAGATATTGGCGACTCACCATGCTTGCCTTTTGTGTCCCCTCGACAACTTTGATTTCTGGGTGTTGTAGAAAAGTATTTTCGGACTCTATATAGGCCACGTGATAGTCTAGGGTCTCGACCTCCCGTGCGCTTCACTCCGGTTGCAAAAATTATATATTCTCTGCACGATGTATTGTGCAGAAAGTAGAGTTAATATATAGTGACACTCGCACACAGAAAGGACGCACGCATTAATGTTCCGAAGGCGACAGCCGACAGCAATTAATCCCAGTTCTAAATTTGAATGGCGAAATACAGTTATTAATTTATACACGCGACCGACCGCGCGACAGGCCCGCACCGCTCGACGGTCCAGAGAGCTCCGACCAGCGGGTGCGGTTCGTGGGGTACGGCCGCTACCGGGTGGCCAAAGCCCACGTCACGGTTGCCGGGCATCGGCCCGAAAGGCGCCGATTCAATTCCGGCGACGGCCGGTGACCGCTCGACCCGCGCCGGGCGGAAAAGTACTGGGCGCGACATTAACGGGGCACGGTAGGTCGGCCGGCTTTCGGGACTACAGCACCCACAGTTACAGACCAGCATTACGACCACAGGTTTTTTTAAAGGTGATCTGCACGATAATTTCACTAAGCAAAGTGCAATTTCCAAAAAAAGGTCCTTCGTGACACACCCTAATGCACATCCCAGGACAGATGTGGGTAAATTTTAACACCAAGTAATTTTGCAGAATTCGTGGGTACTATTTTCAACTTGCCCAGACGAATTAGATATTTAGATATAATATGTAATAATATATGTATGCTGTATTATTAGATATAATATGTAATAATATATGTATGCCGCGAAATATGTGTGCTGGGATAGTAATCCCAGCATACATATTTCGCGGTCAAGACAGTACATTTCTAGAAACTGTGTTACAGTGTCCCCTGCCGATAAGTTGTTCCTTCGAAATATCTAACTGCCGGTGAATGTCAGCCGTCCTGCTACTTATTCGTCTCGCTCTCTCGGCCAGCCCTGAGGGGGGTGGCCCGTCTGGCATGCAGGGGGCGGTCCGACGACAAATGCCTTGGTGTCCGTCTGGTGTCGAACATGCATCCGTGTTGAACTTTGAGCCATTCAGTGCAATGAATACACCATGGGACTCAATACGCTATCTTGAATATATTTGGTCAACTTAAATTTTGCTATGCACGCTATTTGCCATGTTATGGAATGTGTTCAGGCTATCTTCCGCATGTAGCCAGATCGTGTGATGTACGTGACCTACCTGACGTATATAAATGGCTTCAGACTCGACTTTTCCAATAACTCAGCTCCCCCGCTCATGTAGACGCACGAAACGTTTCCCCTTAATTTTGACCGAATGGCTGTACCACTAACATGTGCATAATGTTGAGACCGTCCTACACTGAGATTGTGGTTGCTTAACACTAGCTCAATAATATCCATAAATTCATCAGTGGGAATGGTGGAGTTTGGTTTTGCTGTCAAGGCCTTCCTACAAGCTGCCAATCCCTCCTTTCTCGGGGCACCAGGGTGCAACATCCCGGCGTCTATGCAGAACATAATTGGAGCTTTGCGATGAGTTTCCGGGAATTCTAGGTTTTGCAATTTGCTGATAACGTCTGTTTTGTCTCTGATAAATGATAGTTGCGTTTCAGCGTGTGACCGAAGCCCACATTCTGCGATTTCAGCTAGGCGCTTTGTGGCGTGTCCTTTTCCACTGACTATTATTCCTAGTGGGCCACTTCCTTGTGTCGCTTAGAGCCCCCTATAGATGGCCGGCTCGTGGAAGCTTGGGTACCAAGTACACATGCTGGTGCTTATCCGTTTGAAAATGGCCTGTCAGCCATGGCCTAACCGTTCTATCGATAACCTTCGATTGATCACCAGGTGTCGTCTGATACTTCGCGGTGTCTGACAGCTTCCCCTCCCCAAGACGACACCAGTATCGTGTTGCGTCCATTACTGCATCTCCCGAGCCATTATCGGCAAGTCTAATGACTATGTCTGGATCTACCATCAGCTCACCGATCGCACGGACTTCCCAGCACTTATGTACCGGTGGCTTCGTTTTCAGCTGAGGACAGGACACTCTTAATGACCTCATCTATGTACTTGTCTAACCATAAATCTATACGTTTTTTTCTGAGTCCTTGATGGCCTTTTATACCGTGAGTCTCTGTCATGATCCCCGATGCTCTCAGCTGATTCCTCCCCCGTCCCTCTTTTCTTGTGACAGTAGCCCCTTAGCCTCGTCGACATCCTCCACTCCTTGAGCTCGGAAACCAGCTGGACAGCTGGTTGTCGACGGATCGATACGAACCCCAGTGCCTTTCGAACCAGTGACAGCCGGTCCGGTGACAAAGTGTTACTCGACAAATGGGTTACTGCCACCTCTCCTCCCTTCATCGGTTTCACCGAGGAACAGCGTCTCACTAGAACAGCGCCTCTGCTTTGCAGCCCTGTGTAGTGAGTACCTCCTGGATCCCTGCGCAGGCGAGTTCATCCCTTCCCCATGGAAACTCTGCTGATTCGGCAGCTCAGCAGTTAGTCTTACATCCCCATCACAGCAGGCGACATTGACAACAGCACACACCGGCGTCTGTGAATTTACAGTCTGAGGAATAGCCACACCTGCACCTTCCATCAGTCACATTCACCACTTCCTTCCCAATCGCCTTCACTCATTAACTGAATACATGCATACATACATATATTTACATATATATATATATATATATATATATATATATATATATATATATATATATATATATATATATGTATATGTACACATATATAATCTTTGAAATGCATTGCATTCCATTCATTTCTGGCAATATACTTAACATTCAATCATAATATACAGCCAGCAGGGTGATGTGAAACTGGATATATAAGCTGACCTGGGAGACCCATAGGTAAGCCGACGTCTTACAATCGGGTGTCGATCCCAATATTAATCACGTGCAGTAGATTGCCTTTTGTTACGTTTCACTTCTCTCAGCTTGGCAAGCACCACTTCTCGCCGACTTCCAGGAGTGAATGACGCTTCAGTCCATAAAGGCCCTGTGGAGCCGGACCTCCAACGCGCTTGTGCCTCGTGATGGAGTATCGCAGCCAGATTAAACGTCACGTGATGATGCAGATACTCGTGTCTCCAGACCACAATGAGAGCCGATAACTTACAGCCGGCGGCGGGCCCCGTCGGCTGCGGTGGTGAGATCAGGTCGCCTTGCAAGGACACTAATGGAGCTAACTTGAAGAAAATAGACTGCCAGTCATTCTGCCTGTGTAGTGTGTCGAATGTGTGCAACTATAGCATGGCTGTGCATTTTGTGTATCATCCTGCACTACCTGTAAGTGATGCCATTCGCCAGCGTTTGCAACGGCGAAACACAGTGCCCCTCCCGTGACCATGCCCTGCGTCGTTATCGGAACATGGCATGCATGAGTCGAACCTTCAGTTCCCTGTGACGTCGGTGAATTTTCCGGGGTGTGGATAAGGCCCCTACACCAGGCCCGGTGTCCACTCCTGACCGCCGTCCCCGGCCAAGTGGGCCACCCCTGACCACGGACCCCGACCAAGTGGACAATTCCTGGCCACGGACCACGGAGAGGTGAAAAAATCCCACTGACGTCGGCCAGGTGTGAGCAGTTGCATGACGCAGCCACTCCAGGAGCTACGACCCGGAGCCTGATTTCCGGGCCGTAGTCGTCTCTCCTGGCTCTGTGGATGTGCGGGAGTGCGGTGTAGGGCACACCCCAGACTGGGAACATCTCCTCCACGTGGTATGTGGAGGCGCGGAGTATGATGACTCGTCGCTTATGTCAGCAGCGCCAGCGCCGGAAGGAGTGGCCATGTTGTCATTGGGGTGCACCACAATACACTGAGGAATGCTGCACCACGGCCACGGACAGCGGAGTATGGCAGCTAACCTGTCCTGTCCAAGACGGGACGGGACAGGTGGCACGACGGGACTGGACTAGTGGAGCATCCAGCAGTGGCCCGTCACACGGTACCCCACAACACGGGCACCTCTGCCTCCCGCCACTGGTCAGGTGAGGAGACCCGTCACACAGTGCCCCACAACACGGGCACCTCTGCCTCCGCCACTGGTCAGGTGAGGAGACCCGTCACACAGTGCCCCACAACACGGGCACCTCTGCCCCCGCCACTGGTCAGGTGAGGAGACCCGTCACACAGTGCCCCACAACACGGGCACCTCTGCCTCCCGCCACTGGTCACGCGAGGGGTGGTCGGCGGTGTGAAGGTACTACGCAGGCGTGTCACTGGGAGGGCGGGGTGGTGGTGGTGGCGGGGGGGACAGAGCGTCACGGTCGACCGGTTTGCGGCGGCGGCCGTGGCAGTGGTCGCGTGGACGGCCGGAGGCCCCTTACCGGCCGAGACTGGGCACGGCGTCAGCGGCGTGGCTGAGGTGTCGTCAGCCACGGCGGCGTCCGGCTCTGAGCCATGGGGTTATATGGAGCACTGGTCAGCCACGGCGGCGTCCGGCTCTGAGCCGTGAGGTTATGTGGAGCACTGGTCAGCCACGGCGGCGTCCGCCACCGTGGGGTTATGTGGAGCACTGGCCAGCCACGGCGGCGTCCGGCTCTGACCCGTGGGGTTATGTGGAGCACTGGCCAGCCACGGCGGCGTCCGGCTCTGAGCCGTGGGGTTATGTGGAGCACTGGTCAGCCACGGCGGCGTCCGGCTCTGAGCCGTGGGGTTATGTGGAACACTGGTCAGCCACGGCGGCGTCCGGCTCTGAGCCGTGAGGTTATGTGGAGCACTGGCCAGCCACGGCGGCGTCCGGCTCTGAGCCGTGGGGTTATGTGGAGCACTGGTCAGCCACGGCGGCGTCCGGCTCTGAGCCGTGGGGTTATGTGGAGCACTGGTCAGCCACGGCGGCGTCCGGCTCTGAGCCGTGGGGTTATGTGGAGCACTGGCCAGCCACGGCGGCGTCCGGCTCTGAGCCGTGGGGTTATGTGGAGCACTGGTCAGCCACGGCGGCGTCCGGCTCTGAGCCGTGGGGTTATGTGGAGCACTGGTCAGCCACGGCGGCGTCCGCTCTGAGCCGTGGGGTTATGTGGAGCACTGGTCAGCCACGGCGGCGTCCCGCTCTGAGCCGTGGGGTTATGTGGAGCACTGGTCAGCCACGGCGGCGTCCCGCTCTGAGCCGTGGGGTTATGTGGAGCACTGGTCAGCCACGGCGGCGTCCGGCTCTGAGCCGTGGGGTTATGTTCGGCTCTGAGCCGTGGGGTTATGTGGAGCACTGGTCAGCCACGGCGGCGTCCGGCTCTGAGCCGTGAGGTTATGTGGAGCACTGGTCAGCCGGCCGCAGTTGTCGAGTATAGGCCGAGAGCACAGGTCTCTGACTCACGGCCTCAGACACGGCCTCAGACACAGCCTCAGACACAGCCTCAGACACAGCCTCAGACACAGCCTCAGACACAGCCTCAGACACAGCCTCAGACACAGCCTCAGACACAGCCTCAGACACAGCCTCAGACACAGCCTCAGACACAGCCTCAGGACAGCCTCAGGCACAGCTTCAGACACATCCTCAGACACAGCCCTCGAAACAGCCTCAGGCGCATGCTCAGGCACAGCCTCAGACACAGCCTCAGACACAGCCTCAGACACAGCCCTAGACACAGCCTCAGACACAGCCTCAGGCACAGCTTCAGACACAGCCTCAGACACAGCCTCAGGCACAGCCTCAGACACAGCTTCAGACACATCCTCAGACACAGCCCTCAGACACAGCCTCAGCGCATCTCAGGCACAGCCTCAGACACATCCTCAGACACAGCCTTAGACACAGCCTCAGACACAGCCTCAGACACATCCTCAGACACAGCCTCAGACACAGCCTCAGACACAGCCTCAGACACAGCCTCAGACACAGCCTCAGACACAGCCTCTAGACACAGCCTCAGACACAGCCTCAGACACAGCCTCAGACACAGCCTCAGACACAGCCTCAGACACAGCCTCAGACACAGCCTCAGACACAGCTTCAGACACATCCTCAGACACAGCCCTCGACACAGCCTCAGGCGCATGCTCAGGCACAGCCTCAGACACATCCTGAGACACAGCCTCAGACACAGCCTCAGACACAGCCTCAGACACAGCCTGAGACGCAGCCTCAGACACTGCCTTAGACACAGCCTCAGGCACAGCCTCAGGCACAGCCTCAGGCACAGCCTCAGGCACAGCCTCAGACACAGCCTCAGACACAGCCTTAGACACAGCCTCAGGCACAGCCTCAGGCACAGCCTCAGGCACAGCCTCAGACACATCCTCAGACAAAGCCTTAGACACAGCCTCAGACCCAGCCTCAGGTACAGCCTCAGGCACAGCTTCAGACACATCCTGAGACACAGCCTCAGACACAGCCTCAGACACATCCTGAGACACAGCCTGAGACACAGCCTCAGACGCAGCCTCAGACGCAGCCTCAGACGCAGCCTCAGACACAGCCTCAGGACAGATTTCTGACGCATTCTCAGGCTCAGCCCTTGCATACTGCGCATGATGCCGTTGAAATCCGTTGAAATGTTATTTCTGTCGTCTCATCTGCTCGCAGAGGCGGCCGACCGGGCCCGTTCACCACATTCCACTTCCCTTTAATTACTATCACAGTTAGCACGCACACACGCACACACACACACACACACCCACACACCCACACACACACACACACACACACACACACACACACACACACACACACACACACACACACACACACACACACACACACACACACACACACACACACACACACACACACACACACACACACACATACACACACACACACAATACATTTCACTAGACTGCATAGTGGAACAGATGGCTCAGATACAGAGAAATAAAAGAATGCAGATCTGGGCCGTGTACCTTCTCGCCACGCACATGTTTTTCATGCACACGATCTCACATCCCATCAGTGGTGCCATTGGTCGAGGACTTAGCACATTGATAGAACAGCCTCATATCAGTGCTTAGGCCCTGCTCCAAACGTGATGGCAGCTCTGGAAAATCATCAAACGTTGCGGTAGCAAACGCAACGACATCTATCTCGTGGACATCTCTCACAATGTTTGTTTTTCAGATTGGCCCAAAGAACGCGCGGGCCCAGCTGTTTTCCCGTCCAGCAGTCCAAACAAAGCTCGACGGGGCAATTCCGCCCGGTGGCACAAGCAAAGAATTCGACCCACAGGTCGTCCCATCAGTTGTTCAAAATGTGCCATCCATCACCCCTTCCACCAAAAAACCTGGTTGGTTCCATCGCCAACAATGATGGCAATGTTTTGTGCACCTGACAAACGATCATGCAGAAAATATTTAAGGTTTTGCGCGACACTGTGCCCGGTGTGTTTTCCAGCTCACACAAAACCAACTGTATGCACATCCCCGGGATGCGTATTTACAGAGACATGGTGTGCACTCGTCTCTTCATACGACAGACGATCCGATGCGAAAATGTCCTTCCCTCTCGTCTGGTCGTTGGCTGGTTATTTCGGCTTACGGGCGCAGCGGCTGCGTTGGTCATACAGCGCCCATCTCGTCTGCTCGTTACGGCCATCACAAAATACAGCAGCACAATCCTTCGTCATATCATATACTTCCTGGCGAAACAGTGTGGGCGGCGCCATTAGCCGTGGATGTGCATAAAGTGCGTCGTGAACCACCGAATAAACGATATCATATACTTCGATTCTACACTTATTGCTCACATCAATAGCCTTTCGCACCATCGATCTCGTGATTACACCCGCACTTCTTCTCCAAAAGCGACAAAAATGATGCCAATATAATAGACGTCTTTCTCGCACCGGTATCGGTAGTGTCCAGTATCTCCGCAATGGCGGTCAGATTGGGGCGGGGATGGCCGAGTGGTTAAAGTGTCGGGCTATGGATACCAAAGGTCCCGGGTTCGACTCTAGCGTCACTCAGGACATTTCCCAATCCCGCGGCCCACCGGCGAAACAGTGTGGGCGGCGCCATTAGCCGTGAATGTGCATAAAGTGTGTCGTGAACCAACCAATAAACAAACAAACGGCGGCCAGATTTAGTGGTTTGCTTCCCCTAGGGAAGTGCCAATAAGGCGTGGCATTCTCATCAGATTCATCAGCAGATTCTTCGGGTATATCATCATGTTATCGTTGTTGAGACCACTCGTCTGCTGAGCCGGCTTCGACGCGGGGGTGGGCGAGCGGCTGACTGCGACATTGGCCGTGCTGCCATGTTTCTCCATTTCAGTGACGTCGCTCGATCAACGTCACATATATAGACTGCAGCTTTTACCCAAGTTGTTCCTTTAAAAAATGTAGATACCTACGTAGTTGACATGTTCAGTGAACATGACGACGTACATCTTGGTTTGTAGGCTCCACCAATACATCATCAATGTTAATGCTTAGCATATACTAGATTCTAAGCATACCTCGTTCTGCAAAATACTTAGAAGATGAAAGCTCAACGCGTAGTCTGCTAATATCTGCAAATTTGCTATTCAAATGTTTACACTTGGACACTGATGTCTACCAGTTCTCACCCATAAGCTGGAATGGAATTGTGAGCATATCTAGTTTGCCATCCAATAATTAATATAGTCCTCAATATTACATGGTCGCCACAATATCGCCCAATGCAAATTGTGGAGCGAGACGTCTGACTCTAGCGCCATCTATGAAGGAGACCTGAACTATACAAACGCCTCATTTTTAGTTCGTTTAGTTCAGTTTATTTTAAGTTAATTTTCGGTATCAATAGATTATGGAAGCGTACTAATCTTGCCACCAAATGAATCTGCATTGTCAATGTTTTAATAAAAGGAACTAGTTTGAGCCATGCTTTGATTATATTTGTAACCACAGATCAAAATATGTTGTTAAAAATCCAGGATTCGAGGGAAAAATCAATCGATCAGTGGGGGGAAAGAAAAATAGACAAAGTTGAAAAGATGTTAATATTCGGAATCAGCATAAACAACTGTATCAGAATAGGGAGTTAGCAAAACGCTTCGGAAAAAAGGGATTAAAACTGTCACACTAATGCAGTCTCTGGTGCAAGGTGTGCAATACCTGACGCAATCCTCACAATCTCTGTTTTATATGTATGCAACGCTTGGTACCACGCCAGGTACATTGCCCTCAGGGTCCCTGGTGCAGCTTTGGGTACAGTCCACGGTAGAAACCCCACACAGTATGGGGTGCAGCTGTCGGAACAGCTCTCGGTACAGTACCTAGTACAATCTCCATACCGTTTCTATATAATATATCTGCATAACAACTCTTGGCACAGTGTCTGTTACAATCACCACATAGCCTGTGTGCGATGCAACTGGATGATTATTACCAATACCAGGCGCCGTCGCCGCACAGTCCCCGCGACAGCTCTGGATACAGCCCCTGGTACTGTTCCCGTATAGTCTCTGTATAATGGATCTGGATAATAACTATCGGTGCAATTCCCGGTACAATCCCAGCACAGCATCTGGCACAGCACTGGGCATAGTCCTCGGTACAATCTCCGCACAGTCTCTGACACAGCGTTGGGAACAGTCTCCGGTACAATCCGTCACACTATCTGACATAGCACCGGGTACAATCCCCGCACAGTATCTGACACAACGCTGAGCACTGTTCCCGGTACAATCCCGCACAGTATCTGACACAACGCTGAGCACTGTTCCCGGTACAATCCCGCACAGTATCTGGCACAGCGCTGGGTACAGTCCCGGCCCGACACTGTCGCCGAATGGCACATGTCATCGTTTGAGGTAATGTCGATGGCCCATCCATTATCCGCCCTGTTGCTGCGGCACGCGAAGGACAAATATATTATTAGCCCAGGAGGCAGTGATAAGATGAGTAGACGCTGAGTGTGACGTCAGAGGTCAACCCTCGCCACTGGTCCATGCCAGCTTGCAGCGCTACACGTCCCGTCTAGGTGTGACGTCACAGCTCCACTGCTGCCATTAGTCCATGTCAGCTTAGAGCGCCTCAGCTATCTGCTGTCTGAGTGTGCAGTAAGCAGGTCGGATTTCTCCATGTGAAGACACCACGTGATCCATGGGTGGTCGTCGCTCCTTTCGCAGCCAGGTGGTCAGAATGCTCTCATTAAAAAGAGCAGGCACGTACCCACCGAGTCCGCAGCCATCCGAGGAGGGCGCCGATACCGAGATAGGGACGTGCCCCTGTCGTTTGTGTACTGATGTGAATTATGACGCCGACTAGCACGGTGGCACTGGCCACAGCCATCGACTACGGTACATAACACCCGGACAGTGGCACATGTCACACGACACATGGCACCCCAACAGTGGCCCATGTCACACGACAAATGACACCCGAACAATAGCCCATATCACACGACAAGTGACACCCCAACAGTGGCCCATGTCACATGACACGTGACACCAACAGAGTGTCGGATGTCCCGTGACACATGGCACACAACTGATGGACACGACACATGACACACGACTGATGACCCACGACACATGACACACGACTGATGACTCACGACACATGACACACGACTGATGACTCACGACACATGACTCACGACTGATGGACACGACACATGACACACGACTGATGACTCACGACACATGACACACCCACCACGCCCATTGTACACGATACGTATGTCACGTGTGCAGTGCAAAGTATATGTCGGCCGAACATTGCACGGCTAAACAACACGCCGTGGCCTAAACAACACGCTATGGCCTAAACAACACGCCGTGGCCTAAACAACACGCCGTGGCCTAAGCAACACGCCGTAGCCCAGACAACACGCCGTAGCCCAGACAAGACGCCGTAGCCCAGACAAGACGCCGTAGCCCAGAGAACACGCCGTAGCCCAGACAAGACGCCGTAGCCCAGACAACACGCCGTAGCCCAGACAGCACACCCCGTAGCCCAGACAGCACGCCGTCATAGCCCAAAGAGCACACTTCGCTGAACTCCGAAAATGAAACCTTCACTACCGGAGCGTTCGATAACTAAAGATATGCAAATGAACAGACCTCCGCTCGGTTGGGTGAGTCTCTACTTCGCAGAAGTGTACTTCTCTACTTCGCAGACTCTACAGAAGTGCTTAGATAGATGAAAGCACAACACAAAGTGGTCAGGATGCATCCAAACTCCTATGTCAGGCATGTCGAATATACTGATGCGCATTATGGCGTTAATTTGGCAGTAGTTTGAGCTAAGATAATCCTGCGTATGGCCAATTTATCCATACCCTTCCACTCGAAGTAAAACGAACTTTAGGCTTCATCAAAACCACGCACATGCTTTCCGACATAATGATAAATTATTCAGAGCGCTGCAGGTGCACCAAACTTTGGGTCGCGTAGCGCGTAGTACCGATCTGCGCAGGAGATATAGCCTGACTTAGCACAGCCGTTATCTAGTCACGCTGCCGCACCAGGGATTTGTGCCTGGACGTGCTACAGCCGCGACTATATGCTGACGCAGTTGCTGGACGGTGAGACCGCAGTCCACCAGTGACCAGTGACCAGTGACCAGTGACCAGTGACCAGTGACTAGTGACCAATAACCAGTAACCAGTAACCAGTGGCCAGTGACCAGCGAACAGTGACTAGTGGCAAGTGTCAAGTGACAAGTGACAAGCGACCAGCAGCCAGTGACCAGTGACCAATGGCCAGTGACCAGTGACAAGTGACAAATGACAAGCGACCAGTGACCAGCGGCCAGCGGCCAGTGACCAGTCCTGGCACCTGCCCTCTGCAGAGGCCATGCGTGCCCGCTGTGCAGTAGCAGCCTTCGGTCACGTCTATCCGAATCGGGTCAGCAGCAGGCCTTAGCACAAAGGAGTTCACGGCTGGCGACGGCCCGCGCCGCCGCGACACCTGGCGCGTCCAGGCCCGTATCTGACGCGGCACGTCCGCCAGCCAGGTCACGGCGCGCGGCACGTCCGCCAGCCAAGTCACGTGGCGCGACTGTACCCAGCCAGGTCACGTGGCGCGACTGTACCCAGCCAGGTCACGGCGCGCGGCTGTACCCAGCTCAGCCACAGACCCGGGTCAGACGTGTCCACCAGCCAGGTCACGGCGCGCGGCTGTACCCAGCCAGGTCACGTGGCGCGGCTGTACCCAGCCAGGTCACGTGGCGCGGCTGTACCCACCCAGACCCGGGTCAGCGTCCACCAGCCAGGTCACGGCGCGCGGCTGTACCCAGCCAGGTCACGGCGCGCGGCTGTACCCAGCCAGGTCACGTGGCGCGGCTGTACCCAGCCAGGTCACGTGGCGCGGCTGTACCCAGCCAGGTCACGTGCCGCGGCTGTACCCAGCCAGGTCACGGCGCGGGCGGTCACAACTCGTCGACCGGCCGTCAACAGGAGGCGTGTATCGGCTGGCCGACGGCGACCGCCCGCGGCCCGGCGGCGGGAGCGTGCCGTCAGCCCGCGCTGTTTGTGCGCGCCGCCAGTGACGTCACAGCGGCGCTGCCGCGGGCCGCGCCAATGAGGGCGGCGTCTCGGCGGCGGCCCACGCGTGACCGGCGCGACCTTCGGCGAAGACCTGACGGCCGCGGACACCTGGCCGCGCGACGGGCCGGCGTGACCGCCGTGTGCGCAGCCAGGTGGCCTGGCCAGGCGGGAACCTGCACTGACGAGCAACAGGTCGCCCCGACCTGACGCCGGGCGCCTGCAACAGGTCGCCCCGACCTGGCGCCTGCACCATGTCGACAGCAGATCGGCAGGCGACCGAACAAGTTCGGCCGCGATCGGGGCCGCGGCCGACACGGGCCGTTGGCAGGCACCGCCGACCGGCCTCGGCGACCTTTCGTGACCCAGAAGCCGGGTGGAGACGCGTGCCGCACGTGACCGGGCCGTGACCCGACCCGCCGTCACGCGCTCGTCGTCCAGGTGTCGTGTGGTCGCGGTCGGCGTGCCGTCAGTTCTGTCGGTGGGATGACGTCAGTCGGGTGGGGCGATGCCGCCAATCTGTGGCGGCCATCTGCGGGCGACACGGGACCGGGAGCCAGGGAGCCCCAGACCGGACCACGGGCTGGCGGCGCACATCTGCCGGCGAGCTGGGTGTCGCACACGGGACCGGGAGCCAGGGAGCCCCAGACCGGACCACGGGCTGGCGGCGCACATCTGCGGGCGGGCTGGGTGTCGCACACGGGACCGGGAGCCAGGGACCCCAGACCGGACCAGGGCTGGCGGCGCACATCTGCCGGCGGGCTGGGTGTCGCACACGGGACCGGGGCCCCAGACCGGACCACGGGCTGGCGGCGCCTGCGGCGGGCTGGGTGTCGCACACGGGACCGGGAGCCAGGGGCCCCAGACCGGACCACGGGCTGGCGGCGCACATCTGCCGGCGGGCTGGGTGTCGCACACGGGACCGGGAGCCAGGGAGCCCCAGACCGGACCACGGGCTGGCGGCGCACATCTGCCGGCGGGCTGGGTGTCGCACACGGGACCGGGAGCCAGGGAGCCCCAGACCGGACCACGGGCTGGCGGCGCACATCTGCCGGCGGGCTGGGTGTCGCACACGGGACCGGGAGCCAGGGAGCCCCAGACCGGACCACGGGCTGGCGGCGCACATCTGCCGGCGACCGGCAGCCAGGACCGGACTATGGGTCGAAGGTCGTGGACTGGTCCGTTGTTGTGTTTAAAATACATACACACACACACGCACACACACACACACACACACACACACACACACGTATATATATATATAAGTGTATAAGTGTATAGATGTATAGATATATAGATGATTGATATATATATATATATATATATATATATATATATATATATATATATATATATATATATATATATATAAATAGATAGATAGATAGATATATAGATAGATACAGTTCAGGTCAGGTCATGCCATACTATCAGGCCAAACAAAATCAAGCTTGAACATGTCAGGGACATCACCTTTAAAGCATACAATTTGGCTCCAAAAATATTGGCATGACACTGAAACATTTTTGTAAACTGTGCAGGTTTTGACCTCACGACCCGACTCCAGGTCACGCTGGGACAATGCGCAAATTGATGAACCAATGTATTCAGCGTTCGCTGAAGTGTGCACTGCTTAGGAAGCTTTTTAATGGCCAAATCAAGTCAGCTTACAGGAGGTCAGGAAACTTCAGACCCTTTGTCAGTGATCCTTTGTCAGTCCAGGTCCTTTGTGATAATTCCTTGTCAAGCAGTCTTATGCCGCACGACTTTGGCAGCGCTGGATGGCATTGTGTAGAACGTGCATGGTATGGAATACATAAATGTGAGACATAAATCAATCCAGCATGCTTATTTCATGTTTTGTATCATCTTTAGCGGGACACATAACCCCGACATTAATTTTGTTTCACTGAATGCAATGCAAATACGCGGACATTGACCCGTCCTTAGGTCAGTAACCTAGACCCTAATGAACACATCGAGACGGATTTTGTTCGCTTCGATGAAAGGACAGTATTCTGTTAATTTGGTACTCATGTGTTACAACTACTCTGATTGGCGGTACTGAATATTTTGCAACATCACTCCCTTTCACCCATTCTAGGTCAATTACCTTTAATGCCTTGAACCTGAAACTTTTACAAAATATGAAAAATAGATGTGCAATAGGCTACCAATAATTTGGTTTCTCTGCGTCTACTCATTCGTCGGACATCGCGGATAAACCTAGGGGCGCCTCGGGAGCTGCGGAGTATGGGCCGCGTGAATTTTTGCCCGCGGGACAGGCAGCAAGCCGCCCGCCGTGTGTAGCCGGAGGTCCTAAGCTGGCGGGAAATTACCCGCGGCCTTCCAGCGGGCTCCCAACATCTTCCCGCCATCTGCCATCTGAACTAAAAGTTTCCAGCAACTAAAAAAAAGAAGATCGCTGTGGAGGAGTGGGATATCGGAGCTAAATTAAACCCCAAACATGAATCTCCGTGGATCTATTCTGGTGTCGGTGAAGTAATCCGAGCTGATTCAGTTTGGTGGCTGAATTGACTCTATGCCACTCGTTTAGTTTCGCCGCATATTGAGTCGACCGACCCTCGTCACCCAAAATACGTGGATGCCACGACTCACTGAGTCCATCCACCATGAATCGTCGGTAAGTCTGCGTTGTTCAGACATCCAATCAACTCGCATGGACTAGCATTATTTATGCATGAAATCGGACACTACACGTGCTGCATACTACTGCGTATTCGATTGCGCCAATGCATAAGATTGCTTCGCTTAGGATAGATTTAGCCGCTCGACCTGCATGATCGGCGAGATGGGCAGCTATTTGTGGTTACGGGCGCATCGGCTGCGTTGATCATATAGCGCTCAGATCGGCGGAATGCTCGCTCGGCAGGCACACTGTGGCGGAAGCGGCCGCCCTGGGTCTGCTGTGGCTGCCACATGTGCCGCCCTGGGTCTGCTGTGGCTGCCACATGTGCCGCCCTGGGTCTGCTGTGGCTGCCACATGTGCCGCCCTGGGTCTGCTGTGGCTGCCACATGTGCCGCCCTGGGTCTGCTGTGGCTGCCACATGTGCCTCCCTGGGTCTGTTGTGGCTGCCACATGTGCCGCCCTGGGTCTGCTGTGGCTGCCACATGTGCCGGCCTGGGTCTGCTGTGGCTGCCACATGTGCCGCCCTGGGTCTGCTGTGGCTGCCACATGTGCCGCCCTGGGTCTGCTGTGGCTGCCACATGTGCTGCCCTGGGTCTGCTGTGGCTGCCACATGTGCCGCCCTGGGTCTGCTGTGGTTGCCACATGTGCTGCCCTGGGTCTGCTGTGGGCTGCCACATGTGTCGGCCTGGGTCTGCTGTGCCTGCCACATGTGCCGCCCTGGGTCTGCTGTGGTTGCCACATGTGCCGGCCTGGGTCTGCTGTGGCTGCCACATGTGTCGGCCTGGGTCTGCTGTGGCTGCCACATGTGCCGCCCTGGGTCTGCTGTGGCTGCCACATGTGCTGCCCTGGGTCTGCTGTGGGCTGCCACATGTGCTGTCATGGGTCTGTTGTGGCCTGCCACATGTGCCGGTGTGGGTCTGTTGTAGCCTGCCACATGTGCTGTCCTGTGTCTGCTGTAGCCTCCCACATGTGCTGTCCTGTGTCTGCTGTGGCCTGCCACATGTGCCGGCCTGTGTCTGCTGTGGCTGCCACATGTGCCGGCCTGTGTCTGCTGTGGCCTGTCACATGTGCTGTCCTGTGTCTGTTGTAGCCTGTCGCATGTGCTGTCCTGTGTCTGCTGTGGCCTGACACATGTGCTGTCCTGTGTCTGCTGTGGCCTGTCACATGTGCTGTCATGGGTCTGCTGTGGCCTGTCACATGTGCTGTCCTGTGTCTGTTGTAGCCTGTCACATGTGCTGGCCTGTGTCTGCTGTAGTTTGCCACATGGAACAAACATACGATGGCACTAATTATTACATTGTGCCTAGTGTCTGAAGAAAATACACTTGAAATACAGACATGAGAATTGCCACGCGTTTCTTTCTCTTATGGGTTTCCAATCGCAGAACCAGGCGGGCTGTGCGCATGATTGCCATGCAATTTATCCTCGGCAGCAGCATAAATGAGCTTCATTTCTTCTCATAATCGAGAAATGGGTATCACCCTTGATAATCGACGCTGGATAGCAATCGTGATGCCTCCACAACTGCCTGATGAACAACTTATCTTCCGGATATTCTGAATGCTATTGTTAAGCCAGTTGAATCAAGTTTGGGCTAAATCGACTCTATGGTTATTTTGGAAGTGATAGCCTGTCCGATTGAGTTGATGACGTAGCTTTCTTTCGCCACCACTTTCGTCACTAAGAGAAAGTTTTGCTTTATGATGAACAATATCACTGTTATTCCCTGGAATGGAATCCGCGTTGGAGTCCATATGAGAACAATACGAATATTTCACTCCAAGGCGCGGTGCTCATGGCAACTTATCTCAATTAACCATAATTTCGATAATCTGTGCTCGGTTCGGCGGGAGAACGGCTTAGTACGACTTGTGCTCTCAGATTGTCGTGGTATTGCAATGTGGCATCAACACATCAACAAGATGCAGCCTCCTCCCGTCGGTACTGTGCTGACATCTTTTGTTCTCCCAGACAATTCCGGACGCCGTAAGACAATTTTCTGGCTAAATTAATTCACGGTGAGTCCTTTGTCGGAAGTTAATTGTTCATTCCACTCGAGTGAGGCGAAGACTTAGTGTGCGTCTGGAGGTTGACATAATCGGAGCTGACGCATTGATTGCACTCCCGGCCTCGGAAAACGGCGGCAACGCATCTCAGAACGCTTCTGCTGCCACCTGTTGGGCGCAGATCCTCGTGAGCCGAGCTGATCTGGCTACCCCACCGAGATCAAACAGCGAACATTCCGAGACACGGAGCGTTCCGGTATTGTCTCGCGCGGTCGGTCCGCCCGTGGTCGGCTGACCATCACCGTGTCAACCACGGCCGTGTCAACCACCGCCGTGTCAACCACCGCCGTGTCAACCACCGCCGTGTCAACCACCGCTGTGTCAACCATCACCGTGTCAACCACCGCCGTGTCAACCACCGCCGTGTCAACCACCGCCGTGTCAACCATCACCGTGTCAACCACCGCCGTGTCAACCACCGCCGTGTCAACCACCGCCGTGTCAACCACCGCCGTGTCAACCACCGCCGTGTCAACCATCACCGTGTCAACCACCGCCGTGTCAACCACCGCCGTGTCAACCACCGCCGTGTCAACCACCGCCGTGTCAACCATCACCCTGTCAACCACCGCCGTATCAGCCATCACCGTGTCAACCATCACCGTGTCAACCACCGCCGTGTCAACCACCTCCTTGTCAACCATTACCGTGTCAACCACCGCCGTGTCAACCACCGCCGTGTCAACCACGGCCGTGTCAACCACCGCTGTGTCAACCGTCACCGTGTCAACCACCGCCGTGTCAACCACCGCCGTGTCAACCACCGCCGTGTCAACCACCGCCGTGTCAACCATCACCGTGTCAACCACCGCCGTGTCAACCATCACCGTGTCAACCATCACCGTGTCAACCACCGCCGTGTCAACCATCACCGTGTCAACCACCGCCGTGTCAACCACCGCCGTGTCAACCACCGCTGTGTCAACCACCGCCATGTCAACCACCGCCGTGTCAACCGTCACCGTGTCAACCACCGCCGTGTCAACCATCACCGTGTCAACCACCACCACCACGGCCCGTCGGACCACAGCTGGCGCGCGGGGTCATGCGGCGTCCGGTCACGACCTGCACCCCCGGGTGCCACACAACTGTACCCAGGCCGCTGCTCAGTGTGTCAACTGAGTGTCGTATCGGTGTCGCCAAGTGTACACCCGAAACGCTCGCATCACGAAATAGCCGGTACATACATGGACACTTCTCTAGTGGGACGAGAAATGATGAACTGATCACGATTGATCATTGTCGTATACGACCACCAAATGTAGCTTTAGCATGACGATTATATGAACAACACGCAAATACCAGCATAGCCGGAGGTGGGCTCCTGGACATCGCTGATATTTTTCGTCGCCGCCCGCATGAACGGGGGGGCAGAATTGCCCCCGCCAAACGCTAATCACAGCGATACAGGGTATCTTACGGTAGCACTGACAGCTAAGTACGATAGTCGGGGCACTATCAGCTACGAAATAGAAACATACTACACATTTGGAAGCAAAATGTAATAGCTCGTATTGTGTTCACGGTACCAATCAGCATTATTGCTAATAAAAATAAAAAAACAAATCATATCGGAATGTGGCTGACTGGGCGTTAATCGACAGAACTTGTTAATCTTGGACTACACAGTGAAACCAGATATTGGGAAATGGAAGAGCGCTTTGCATCAGTAGATATGTCCCTTGACATAAAAATCATCAAAATGTACTTGAACATCAGCAGTTTATATACTTAATCACCCATTACAGAACCGTACGAAGTTATCCCGCCGTACTTTCTTTAAAACACTTTTAGCGGATGGAATATCATGAATAGAAGAACAGTTTTGACAAATACTGGATTCCATAGTTTGAGGTAGGAATATATAGTTTCAAAAGTCGGTAAGTTTTGTTCGAAGTAGTTTTTGTTGCTCAACATGTCTTACTCGTCTTCCTTCAGAACGTGCGATTTTTTAAAGCTGAAACGTTGAGCTAAGACAATTTGGCAATCTTGTTTGTTCTGAAGTTGTGGTAGACTAAATCATGAAGTTTTAATATACTATAATGTTGAAATACTGGTGCTTTTTTGGGTCGACATGCTTTTTAATCATTCGAACTGCCTTTTTCTGTAGCATAACAATTCGGTTAATATTCGTGCCTTACCCACAACAGTCTGTAAGTAAGCTATGCTGTTCATGTGCTTGTGCATAGCCTACATGTCAGACAAGAGAGCAATAGTTTAGACAAGGCAGCACTAAATAGTTGGAGGAAATTCATTGTCGTTTTGTTAATTAAGTATCTGTTCATTCCAATTTTTCCACTCTGTCTACTAATTATTTCAGATGCATAGCTACCGATAAATAGGACTTGAATCGAGTTTGGAGATGGCCGAAGGAGAACTACGCCAAATTCCCACCGATGTCAACACATAAGCAATGGGTAAATATTACAGCTGATTCTCGATCAATTACATGTTCCCGCTATTTTCCAGGCGGATACACCGCCGTGTCAACCACCGCCGTGTCAACCACCGCCGTGTCAACCACCGCCGTGTCAACCACCACCGTGTCAACCACCGCCGTGTCAACCACCGCCGTGTCAACCATCACCGTGTCAACCACCGCCGTGTCAACCATCACCGTGTCAACCATCACCGTGTCAACCACCGCCGTGTCAACCATCACCGTGTCAACCATCACCGTATCAACCACCGTGTGTCAACCACCGCCGTGTCAACCATCACCACCGCCGTGTCAACCACCGCCGTGTCAACCACCGCCGTGTCAACCACCACCACCACGGCCCGTCGGACCACAGCTGGCGCGCGGGGTCATGCGGCGTCCGGTCACGACCTGCACCCCCCGGGTGCTACACAACTGTACCCAGGCCGCTGCTCAGTGTGTCAACTGAGTGTCGTATCGGTGTCGCCAAGTGTACGCCCGAAACGCTCGCATCACGAAATAGCCGGTACATACATGGACACTTCTCTAGTGGGACGAGAAATGATGAACTGATCACGATTGATCATTGTCGTATACGACCACCAAATGTAGCTTTAGCATGACGATTATATGAACAACACGCAAATACCAGCATAGCCGGAGGTGGGCTCCTGGACATCGCTGATATTTTTCGTCGCCGCTCCGCATGAACGGGGGGGGGGGGGCAGAATTGCCCCCGCCAAACGCTAATCACAGCGATAAAGGGTATCTTACGGTAGCACTGACAGCTAAGTACGATAGTCGTGGCACTATCAGCTACGAAATAGAAACATACTACACATTTGGAAGCAAAATGTAATAGTTCATATTGTGTTCACGGTACCAATCAGCATTATTGCTAAGAAAAATAAAAAAACAAATCATATCGGAATGTGGCTGACTGGGCGTTAATCGACAGAACTTGTTAATCTTGGACTACACAGTGAAACCAGATATTGGGAAATGGAAGAGCGCTTTGCATCAGTAGATATGTCCCTTGACATAAAAATCATCAAAATGTACTTGAACATCAACAGTTTATATACTTAATCACCCATTACAGAACCGTACGAAGTTATCCCGCCGTACTTTCTTTAAAACACTTTTAGCGGATGGAATATCATGAATAGAAGAACAGTTTTGACAAATACTTGATTCCATAGTTTGAGGTAGGAATATATAGTTTCAAAAGTCGGTAATTTTTGTTCGAAGTAGTTTTTGTTGCTCAACATGTCTTACTCGTCTTCCTTCAGAACGTGCGATTTTTTAAAGCTGAAACGTTGAGCTAAGACAATTTGGCAATCTTTTTGTTCTGAAGTTGTGGTAGACTAAATCATGAAGTTTGAATATACTATAATGTTGAAATACTGGTGCATTTTTGGGTCGACATGCTTTTTAATCATCCGAACTGCCTTTTTCTGTAGCATAACAATCCGGTTAATATTCGTGCCTTACCCACAACAGTCTGTAAGTAAGCTATGCTGTTCATGTGCTTGAGCATAGCCTACATGTCAGACAAGAGAGCAATAGTTTAGACAAGGCAGCACTAAATAGTTGGAGGAAATTAATTGTCGTTTTGTTAATTAAGTATCTGTTCATTCCAATTTTTCCACTCTGTCTACTAATTATTTCAGATGCATAGCTACCGATAAATAGGACTTGAATCGAGTTTGGAGATGGCCGAAGGAGAACTACGCCAAATTCCCACCGATGTCAACACATAACCAATGGGTAAATATTACAGCTGATTCTCGATCAATTACATGTTCCCGCTATTTTCCAGGCGGATACTAGCGCTCCGTCAACCCAACCCCCTCAACAACCTCCTTTGTTCTTATCTGCGTATTTTTTCGCTTCAATCTCGCTCATCCGTAGCCACAAATGGTCTTTATGGGATGAAGGGGCTTTACCTCAATAACCATCAACCGATCCCAGATAATCTATCCGCCAGTTCGCTTCTGCGTGGTCCAGGGATCCATTCCATTGCAAAGCGGCATCACCGGCCTGAAAGCTCAACATACGTATTTTGTTTTCCGACATCTTCCGGCATACCGTGTCCACCACATGCCTGGGGTCCGCAAGCGGAGCGATGCATGTGCACCGGCGTCCGCCCGGTCGGACGCCGGGCGAATCCAGCGGGCCACACGATTCGCCTGCACGGGGCTCGCCCGCACGGTGGGCCGGGGCATGATGTTCCGGCTCACTGATGTCCTGCGAGTTCCGCGCCGTGGCTGAGTCGCGACAGAGCAGCGCGAGACAGGACGGCGATCTGCACCCCGCCCGGGTCCCGGACAGAAGATGGGAGCCACGACAGAGCAGCACGAGACAGGACGGCGATCTGTACCCCGCCCGGGTGAAGATGGGAGCCAGACAGAGCACACGAGAAGGATGCGATCCCGCCCGGGTCCCGGGTCCCGGGTCCCGGATGGGAGTCGCGACAGAGCAGCGCAGACAGGATGGCGATCTGTACCCGCCCGGGTCCCGGGTCCCGGGTCCCGGATGGGAGTCGCGACAGAGCAGCGCGAGACAGGACGGCGATCTGTACCCCGCCCGGGTCCCGGACAGAAGATGGGAGCCACGACAGAGCAGCACGAGACAGGATGGCGATCTGTACCCCGCCCGGGTCCCGGGTCCCGGGTCCCGGATGGGAGTCGCGACAGAGCAGCACGAGACAGGACGGCGATCTGTACCCCGCCCGGGTCCCGGACAGAAGATGGGAGACAGCGGCGGTTCGGTTCACCAGCGGCGTCGCGGTACACACAACCCGCTGCCGGCTGACCTGCTATGTCTGCCTGTGGCGACATCTCGACGAGACCTCAGACGGCATTTGCTCGGCACTTCTGGTTGTACATTGTTTGCTCATGTATGCTCACCAACGGAGCAAGTCTTCGCTAATAGGTGAGGTCACAGTTTGTGCAAACGTTGCAAATGTGTTTGATATCACCTTCCTCCTGTATATATATATATATATATATATATATATATATATATATATATATATATATATATATATATAGGAGGAAGGTGATATCAAGCACATTTGCACCGTTTGCACAAACTGTGGCTTCACCTATTAGCGGAGACTAATAGACTATATATATGTATATAGGCTTCAGGAAGCACTTTCAGCTTAACGGGTCTCTCCAGATTCCAGGGCCTCCTCAGCTTCTTCGAGGACCACTCCAGATCCATGGTTCCCAGGGCTCTCAGGCCCTCCCGCTTTCAGTCGGTCCTCAAGCTATCGGAACTTCTAGGGGACGTCGAATTACTAGAAGTTCCTAAAGTTCCAAAGTTGATCGGGGCTCTGTAGCTCTCAGGGCCCCTCAAATTCCAGAAGAACTAATCCTTCTTGAGGATTTGTGCGTAGCCAGAAGAACTAATCCTCACGTAGCCCCCCTCTATCTTTGGCGCCAGTTCCAACAACGGCTGCGCCTGGAAGCCGGAGTGAACATTGAGCCGGTTGGCATGCTTCGACTTACATATTCCCTGAAACCAACATCTCCAGTTGAGCTTTTCTGTTTTCTTTGGAATGATGTGATGTATGCTGAAAGCTCATGTCCAGGTTCCAAAATTTATTCGGTGCTTCGATAAGCTCAACCTCCAAGTACATGTATTTACCCCGCCAGTCGGGGAGAGAGACTCCGTCGTCATACACGGCACCCGTAGCTTCTCTTGGTCCGAGTCTTCGCTACAAATATGGAGCAAGACGTGCATATCCCATTGCCTACACAACTTTGGCTATGTACAGCCATCACATGAAGACATTTTATAACAGCGAATTAGCTATCAATAGCTCTCGTTCGTTTTGCTTGGAAAAGGAAAGTGCATGTATTACCTTCCAATAGCGCAATATGATGCCATTCGAAATTCGACACCGCACGCAAACTACCGCTAATGGTAACTGATGGTGGATTTGCCCACGCGTCCTGCTCATGACGTGCTACACAAACCCGTAACGAGCATGACTATTGTGGCTGAAACGACGCTGTGTTGCAGACGCTCCCCCAACAAGTGGCTTGTCCGTCTATTTATATCTAGCTCGGATATTCCCGTGTATGGTATCCAGTTCCCGTGCTTCAGCGGCCCTGAATGTACTGCTGCCAGTAGTCCTCAGTGTACTGCTGCCAGTAGTCCTCAGTGTACTGCTGTCAGTGGCTCTCAGTATTGACGGCGGTCAATCCGTAGTGACGTCAGGATATAGGCACGGCCATTGGTTGCGTTGTTCCCTGCATTATATCGGATCTCTTATGTACTGGACAAACACTGACAACACACTCCATGGCACAGCATCCTGTGCTGTCTTTTTTCAGAGTGCTGAGATATAGCACTCGACACTGTTTCAGGGTGATGGTTTTAGGGCGAATATGACTCCCACGTTTCACCAGAACTGAGTCTTATGGATATGTATAACTTCATTAATTACGTGTTCTTGACAGTCAGAACTTGTATCTGTTGCCTGACAAAAATATCGTTAGCCTGACACTTGGGCAGATTAATCTCGGACAGATTAAACACCGGTGAATCTCGACAACATCGGTCCGTGCATCACGGAGATAGATCTCCGTGATGCGCGGTACCGGGTATCACAGAGTGCGGTACCGGGCTTTCCGTCCTGCTGTGCCAGCCATCCAATATCCAGTACAACAAATGACATTGTGCAGCACAGGCACGTGCTGGCCGCTCAGGTCAGAGGACAAGGTTGTGTGCCTATTCCTATTGTTGTATGCCTATGATGTGCCTATTCCTCAGACGGTGTAATTTGTGCTCTATATCGGTCCATAATTCCACCAACGATTCATGTTGATGGTTACCCAGTGGCCACGAATAGCTGCATCGAACCACTGAAGTGAGGCACGTGCCTTTTTTCGCGGCACTACCTTGAGTAGCTTTGAGATGGAAATTCCGTCGTGTAAGTCCATTTGCGACACAGTATCACCATAGCAGGATGCCATAGGTATTTAACACTGGTTGTTGTTTGCTTTACACTTGGGGAAGACGGGGCTGTGTAAGGGTTTATAAAATATTGAACCATTATCACGAGCACGCGAGTCGAGGCGAGTACACTACCTGCACCAATCAGAAATCAGATGATCAAAACAGATCACTAACCACCGTTTTCCCACCAGTGTTCCCCACCATCATGCAGAATAGCTGACCTATTCTAATGAATGCCTTCTCACTTGACCCGATGCCTCTACGGTTATTTTGCGCCGATTCCCGTGCGGCGAGGTGGTGGTTGTGGATTCCTTGCGGGGGTGCGGGTGGCGAGTGGGGAGGGTGGTGGTAGTGGATTCCCTGTGGGGGATGTGGTAGTAGTGGATTCCTGTGTGGGGGAAGTAATGGTGGATTACGCAACCAGGACGTTTCGAACACGCACCGTCTGCTTCCCTTTCCTCACAAAGTATGCGCCAGTTACAAAATCTACCCATCTAGGCCTTTAACATTTCAAAGCACAAAGAGACTGTGGCTCAGGGAGCAGGAGGAATTTTAAAAATGTAGCTCTCCATTTCTACTTTGCAATCTTGTGCTTTATTGCGAATTCCCTGCATTGTGGTTTATTCGTTTATTATTCCTCAAAGTACATTTCATCAAAGTGAATACTGTAGCGCACGGGAATAGTTAGGATCGACAGCGAGGAGAGGAGATTGGTTTTCATGCATATTGATTTTAAAAATCACTAAAATCACATGCAATGTTTTCACAGTTTGATTTTCCATTTTATTGGTTCAAGCAACTATTTATGGTATAAGCTACCGATGATTGGCTGGTTGGTTGGTTATTGATTCTACGACACATCGACTGTTGAATCATGTAACGTCGCCAATCTCTCCCGCCGATTGGTCGCGGGCGAAAAGTAGCGACAGGTGAGACTCGAACCCACAACCCTACGATTATGAGACGGGCAACTTACCCCTAGACTACCCGTCCCCGAAGTTTCCGATGAAAACCACTATGAATACATGCACTCTCTCACATTCGCCACATCGCTGCAATGGCTTTGAACAAAAACACAAACAAAAATCCTCGCAACAAATGCATCCTCCTTGTTTTGTTCCTCGGATCCAGCTCTGTTATCAACACCGTCAACATGTCATGCCATGCCTTGTGATCGATGGTGCCATGTTGGATTTACGTGGATTATAGGCACAACGAACGTTTCAAGAACAAAGGTGCACTTGCATTCATCAGACAACTCGATGCACACATGTCTCGCAATTTGAAACCTGGCTATTTCTCGTCCGCAATTCCGGCCGTGCCACTCCGCACTCACGACCACATTACATTCTCCGGTTCAAAGATGTAGTTCCATCACAAGCCTTAGCCAGACCACCATGCTCAATTATCCGAATGTTACTCAGATGCTGAAACTGTTAGACGTGCCATTTCCCCGTATTTGAATTGTTGGACAGTTATCGCAGGGAGTGGGCGTAAGAGACATGGAAATTCCGCTCATAAGCATCGGCTGCTGACACGCCTGCAGCAAGTTGGAGAGCAAGTCCAGATTGAAGTGTCGTCCGTGTCTTGGTCTGTAGAAATACGACTGCCGATTGTTAGTACATGCGACGCTAGTGATATGACGTTTTGCGACACGAAGATGAGTTGTCTTGGAGCGGGACGAAGTGCGCGGACGTTGTCGGAGGTCTGCTGTCGGTCGCGCCGGGCGGAGAAAACTGACCCACGCAGTCAGCTCACCAGTGACCGACCCGTCACACCGCTAACAAATCATCGCCTGCTTTCGCGCAGTGTGACGAATCGGCTGATAGCGTTGCCATGCTTCACGTTCGATACGAATACACGTTGGTGACTTCGGCTTCGTTGACTACAGGTGAGAGGACGGACCTTCAACTGTAGGTGCCGGGACAGGTCGGGCGGTACCGCGTCCATTGCCTCTGTCTCTGACCGGCGTCACAGCGCATACGGCACCACCAGCCGCCCGCATCAGAGATACCGCCGCCGACATCAGAGCTGCCAACCGCCCACATCAGAGGTTCTGGCGCCCACATCAGACATACCGCCGCCCGCATCAGAGATGCCGGCCGCCCACATCAGAGATTCCACCGTCACAGCGCATGCGGTACCACCAGCTGCCCACATCAGAGATACCGCCCCACACATAAGAGATACCGCCCCCCACATAAGAGATACCGCCCCCCACATAGAGGGACGCCGGCCGCCCACATCAGAGATACCGCCGCCCGCATAAGGTATGCCGGCCGCCCACATCAGATATTCCGCCGCCCGCATAATAGATGCCAGCCGCCCGCATAAGAGATATCGCCGCCCGCATAAGGGACGCCGGCCGCCCGCATAATGGATGCCGCCGATAGAATTGCCGCCCGCATAATAGATGCCAGCCGCCCGCATAAGAGATATCGCCGCCCGCATAATGGATGCCGCCGCCCACATCAGAGATTCCGCCGTCACAGCGCACGCGGTACCACCGGCTGCCCACATCAGAGACGCACGCACCGGAGCGCAGCGGCCGGCCGGGCCGAGCCGCATAATTGCCGGCTCGATTCTGTCGGCCGATCGGTGAGCGCTGGCTGTCGGTGCTTATTGGACGCCGGCTGTCCTGCGCGGACGGGCCCGTCTTGGTGCCAGTCGGCTGCGCGTCGTCGCATCGGTCATCGCATCGGTCATCCCATCTCTCCGTGGCGTCTCGGCGGGCGCTGTCAGCGCCAGCTGGGCCTGACGGACGCCGGCGCGGGCCGGGCCGACCCGACCCGGCGCGTGACGTCAGTATCCGCCTCCGCCGGCGGCGGCGGAGCACGCCCTCGCTCGGGGAAGCGGACGCTCGCAGCTCGCGCGCAGCCACACAGCCCGCTGGGAACGCGAGGAAAAAGCAGTGGCTCAATGTATCGGCACCGTCGGCGGACCTGTCGGCGTTCAGACTGGCAGAGAGTCGGACAGTCGAGTCGGCCGCCCGGGGGAAAATCTCTGCGGAGCGATTTTAGTCTGGGGGCGTATAAGTGGCTGCCAACGGGAACCCCATGCACTGCGCCAGCTTGAAGTGATATGCGCCTGTTATGCCCATATCGCTGTTCTCAGTTACACGTAAGCTAAAACAGAAACACAAATGATGCACTTACAAAGGTTTCGGGCTTCCCCGGCCCTTGATCGGCCACTTGAGCAGCAGCTTCTCAGGGCAACAGGAGACCACCGGCGCAGGAAGCCGTGAAAGGCATCCATGTCATCACGGATGGCATGATGATTAGCTGCGGTGTACGGTGATAGCTGAATCGAGAGCTCTCGACAGCTGGCCGCTTTTGGACGGAGCATACCCGCTTTCCAGTGATGCAGTTACAGTCGGATTTATTACCAAATCAAATTCAGATTTCAATCTCTGTGACCCGGATCGGGCAGCTTTAGTGTGCTTTTGGTATTTGCGTGTGATAAAGTGACGGGTGGCGTTGGCCGTAATGGGCCCAACATCGGTCGTCGACCTTTCCTTATCACTGCACAGTGCACAGCAGTCACTGAGTTTGCCCACGACGTCGTTCATCACGTGGTCCATCACGTGGTCCGCCACGTGGTCCGTCACGTGGTCCATCACGTGGTCCGTCACGTGGTCCATCACGTGGTCCATCACGTGGTCCGTCACGTGGTCCGTCACGTGGTCCGCCACGTGGTCCGTCACGTGGCCAATCGGAGTGGAACCGACAGAGAAGCCGAGCCGATCATCAGTATCGCCGCATCTCAATCTGGTCGGGCCTCCATCCCATCACTGGCTCTCGTACAAATGAGGCATCGCAGAGTCAGGGACTAAGATCATGCATGTTCGGCTGCCACGCAGCTGCACACAGCTGGCGTGAAAGCCCGCCAGGGCGTGCACCCGGCGCACCGACCGCGCCTTGATTCCGACGTCGGTGGCTTCAGCCCGCCACTCACGAGTCCGCCGACACTGCAGCCGGCGCTCGTCGACGCTCTCCGGCCACTGCCACGGCCTGCCCGGCCGCGTCCACGGACAGGGTGGAACGTCCAGCACGGACAGGGTGAGACGTCCACCACGGACAGGGTGGGACGTCCACCACGGACAGGGTGGGACGTCCAGCACGGACAGGGTGGGACGTCCACCACGGACAGGGTGGGACGTCCACCACGGACAGGGTGGGACGTCCACCACGGACAGGGTGGGACGTCCACCACGGACAGGGTGGGACGTCCACCACGGACAGGGTGGGACGTCCACCACGGACAGGGTGGGACGTCC
Organism: Imbricaverruca yamaguchii; assembly: GCA_034440575.1. Taxonomy (NCBI): domain Eukaryota; kingdom Metazoa; phylum Arthropoda; class Thecostraca; family Neoverrucidae; genus Imbricaverruca; species Imbricaverruca yamaguchii. The sequence goes on along the minus strand of JAOTOL010001655.1, from coordinate 4,058,167 downwards.
ACCACGGACAGGGTGGGACGTCCACCACGGACAGGGTGGGACGTCCACCACGGACAGGGTGGGACGTCCACCACGGACAGGGTGGGACGTCCACCACGGACAGGGTGGGACGTCCACCACGGACAGGGTGGGACGTCCACCACGGACAGGGTGGGACGTCCACCACGGACAGGGTGGGACGTCCACCACGGACAGGGTGGGACGTCCAGCACGGACAGGGTGGGACGTCCAGCACGGACAGGATGGGACGTCCAGCACGGACAGGGTGGGACGTCCACCACGGACAGGGTGGGACGTCCACCACGGACAGGGTGGGACGTCCACCACGGACAGGGTGGGACGTCCACCACGGACAGGGTGGGACGTCCACCACGGACAGGGTGGGACGTCCACCACGGACAGGGGGGGTGGGACGTCCACCACGGACAGGGTGGGACGTCCACCACGGACAGGGTGGGACGTCCACCACGGACAGGGTGGGACGTCCACCACGGACAGGGTGGGACGTCCACCACGGACAGGGTGGGACGTCCACCACGGACAGGGTGGGACGTCCACCACGGACAGGGTGGGACGTCCACCACGGACAGGATTGGACGTCCAGCACTGACAGGGTGGGATGTTCACCCCGGACTCGGTGGAATGTCCACCACGGACAGGGTGGGACGTCCAGCACGGACAGGTGGGACGTCCAGCACAGATGGCCGGAAGTGGCGAGCGAGGACCGTCCGGGGACCGGCCCATTGTGCGGCCGGTGTGTGCTCAACTCTGAAGAGCACATTTAATCTGGTCGGATCCCGTCTGACCGCCCTCCCCCCCTCCTTCCAGCCGTCTGCCCTGCAATGAAGCCGAGTGGTGATTTATTTCTGGCCGATAGATCGCCGAGATGGATGGGCTGCTGGTGGATGGTGTGGCCGTCAGGTGGCCGGCGATGGTCACGGCACTCAGACCAGACGACTTAGTCACGGCGACCGAACCAGAGGTCACAGACACTGGGGAGGCCATGGCAGAGGTCACAGACACTGGCGAGGCTACGGCAGAGGTCACAGCCACTGACGAGGCTATGGCAGAAGGTACAGATACTGATGAGGTCACAGCAGAGGGCACGGACACTGGTGAGGTCATGACAGCGGTCACAAATACTGGCGATGTCACGGAAGAGGTCACATACACTGGCGAGGTCATGGCAGAGGTCACAGACACTGGCGAGGTTACGGCAGAGGTCACAGACAACGGCTGGGCCACGACAGAGGTCACAGACACTGGCGAGTTCACGACAGAGGTCACATATAATGGTAAGGTCATGGAAGAGGTCACAAACACTGGCGAGGTCACGACTATATCGCGGCTGGTAACGTTAGAAGCCATATAAAGGTGACACGACAGGTTGCAGCTGATATCACGGCTGGTAGCGTTAGAGGTCGTATGAAGGTGGCACCTTGATGCCGATCCCCGCTGCCCATACTCCAGCCGGCAGGTGCCGCTCCAGCGCCGCTCCAATCACGACCGGGGTCCTTTGTCTAGTCCTTCCGGCCGCCGTGTCAGCTGAATGGGACCTCACTCTCTGTCTGTGAGTCTGACTTGCCGCCCACGCCCTCCCCCCCCTCCGCACACTTCTCCGCGCGGCACCCATCCCGGAGACAGTCTCATCTTGGACCGGAGATGCCGCGGCCGGCCGGCGATGACGTCATACATCACACGTGTGACGTCACCCGGGCTCGGCCGGACGCCGCGTTAAGTGGAGGTCCGTCTGGTCAGATCCTGACTCGGCCAGCGGGCACGACTTGGCTATCTCGGCCCGCCAGCTTGGATTTTTTCGCCGACTTGGGCGTGGGCGATATCCGGCCTACGGCAATGTTGTTCACGCTTTAATTGATGTCGCTCGCATGCGTATGTGCGACGTACACATGACGTCGAAGTACGTTCGCATCCATACGTGCAACGTACAGATGGAATTCGCGTGCGTTCGCGTGCGTATTGTGCGAAATTGCGTCATCAAAGTCGTGTCATCTCACTTCGTACAAATTCTAACTTTGAAAAAAAAAACAAAAAAACAGTCTAGTTTTATTTTTCAAATGTGGCGCAATTCTATTCACTATAGTGTTCGCTCCTCATCGGGAAGTGATGCCTCCTGCCTCGGTAACTTGTGGCGCCAACGATCAAGGACTGTTCAAAGCGCCCTAAGAACCAAATAACTAACTCACTACCTAATTAACTGACGAACTAACTACCAAATGAACTAACACGGGTGAAGAAAGTGGTATAGCAGGTATGGCTATGGACACACCAACTTCAAAGTTGTAATGAGATTCCCACACCAACTTTCTGTGACAGCCGTAATAGCCAAAAAAGACAAGTGACAGCCATGCATACCACACCTATTGATATTGCGTACTATAATCATGCTAAGCACTTCGAAAACATTTGAAATCACGAGCCCATATCTTCAGAAAATTCTGCATTAGCCAGGTTTGCGGCTCCTTTTTACTTCTCGGTCATGTGCGTTCAGGAATACAAGATAGCCAGCGGGAAGACCGGGCATTATGATCAGCATAAAATTGAAGCAAGCAGTAATTGTAATTCTCACAACGGTTTCAACAACCAAGTAATTGTTGTCATAGCGTGAAAGCACCATTGCATGTTAAATGACCTATCCTACGATGCAGAAAAGAGTGTGCCAAAACATGTTATTCTGCAGCCTCGCTCGGCGTCCTCTAGGGAGTAGTCTCAATTATATTACGTATTTAATTACATCTCGAGGATACCTCATTCATTACTGCATGCCACTTACATGTTTCATAATGTTTAGTTAAGAGCCTAGCCTATTTATCCAAGAGCATAAAGCAGTCAGTGATATGTCGATTATGCATCCCACGGATTAAAGTTAAGCTAACGACGGTATGATAAATACCCTGCTAAGCTTGTGCTGAAGAGGGAATTATGCCGTCCCATTAAAAAACCTTGCACTCAACCTCCGATGTCATGCAGAGTGTTTTCAAGGACTCGAAATTATAATTCCTTCCCCACCACCGGTTGGCAACATGTATTATCACCGTCGTCGCTGAAAGAAAAATAAGTAAGCTTACGAATATAAACAAGTAACGATACGTTTTTCGGATTCATGTGATGACTGTACTCAGCTCCTCGAGCTCAACGCATAGCTGCCAGATGACAACATTAGCGCTATGGTTACATTAGCGGTAGATACGGTAAAAGCTTTTCTGGAGCAACAGCAATGCAATGGCAACAAAGGCATCTTTCATATATATGTACCAAGTTATGCATCTACACCTGACGCTTTCGAATGCTCTCATCGCCCAAACAATAAATATTTGCACCACGACACCCAAGTAAGACGCTCGTGCGCCGATGGGTTTGGTCTATTGCTGCATATTGCTGCATACGTGCAGGCAGTCAGCTGCATGAATATCCGATTGTATACCAGATTTTGAACATAAATTGTTTCCTTAAAATTACCTCGGAAGACATTCCGTATAGCACCGTGTCCTGCCACTAATAAACAATAACTGACTACTTTTGTTCTTTTGTTAATGCGAACAACATGTTAACTGATATATATATATATATATATATATATATAAATATATATATATATATATATATATATATATATACTAATTACTTGTTAACATAAAATGTTGTATGGCATACCTACGTCTTTGGTTCATGACTGGCAAACTTCAGTTCAAGCCAAGATGACGTGATGCCCACTTCGAAAGATCCTCAGTGACTTGGCAATGAGCAAATTTCCTCTGTAAACACTATTTTCGCATGCACAAAGCAAGCACAATTCACACTGCAAAAATTGGCTTTGTTTGGGCAGCTTGAAAGGTGTCTAAATGGATGAGTGAACTACTGACAAAAATACGACTTCAGGTCTGATAGTTGACTCACATGTATATTTTTGTATCTCAGGTTTCAGGTGTATCAGGTAATTCAGGTATCAAAAATCCTGCGCTGGATTTATGTTTTGGAAGCCGAGATTTGGAGATGTTTTCTGGTAATCACATTGCGAGAGAATAGCAGTCGGACAGATTTGACAAGTATAATTTTGGGCAGTCACTTTTGAATAAATTTGATCTTCATATTGACATTAGAGCTTCATTGTATAGCCTGACTTCATTGTATAGCCATTGTATATACTGGTACAGGGCTAACGAATCTTGATTAATTAATAATCCACAAGCGATAAGATTATCAGTAACAAGTGAACCCAAGCAAAATGCATGCATAAGATATTTAGCCCTAGATTTCTTCCAAAATTATGTAATGTGTTATTACTTGAATGAAAGCGTCAGCTTTAGCGCTCTTCTATTGTGACATTTTATATCAAAGGCAATAAACTTCCGCAGTTTAAGAATGAAAGCATGCTATTCAATCTTCCAGCGAGAAAGGTAACTCATGTTCCTGGAATAAATAATGTTTTTGGGTGACAAAATCCAGGATGGGGTTATTTTTACATCCTTGTCCTCCTTTCGCGTCTGTCTGCCTTGGTACTTAGGTATAATCTTGAAGAAGTTGAATGTAAGCAATTGGTATAGGTGGGTAGTTGGGTGACTCAAATAGGACCTACGCGTCCAAGTGCACTTTAACTTTTCGATGATTCAGCCCTAACACGAAGCTGTATGGTTACGCATGTACAAGGATGTACAAAAACGCATGTACAAGGATGACATGAAATGCACCTGTTCTATTTATTCCAACTGGATCCCGATTTTCAAGTCATCGGAGAAAAGAAGGAAATCGATCAACCCGACGAACAACTGGTTGATATCAAGGTTTTGTTTCATGTCAGTATTTGGCCTACCTACATCTTGTGCACAATGTAAACGTTACTAATGTTAAAAACATAAGCTAACCAAAGCTTCTTGTTATCATAGATACATCGGGAACTGAGGGTGATTTTTTAGGTAGATTTTCACAAATGGTCTCTACATATAATTTTCTTTAAAAATAAACAGAACGCATGGAGACATGATTACTTGCTCCTTTATCTGGGAATTGCCACTGATAAAGAGCAGGTGACACAGCAGTGGCTTTTATTTGTTTATTGGGTAATTCACGGCGCACTTTGTGCACATGCACGGCTAATGGCGCCGCCCACACTGTTTCGCCGGTGGGCCGCGGGATTGGGAAATGCCCGGAGCAGTGCGAGAGTCGAACCCGGGACCTTTAGTACCCAGAGTCCAACCCCTTAACCACTCGACCACCCCCGCCCCCAGCAATGGCTTTGTCTCGACCCAAGTTAAATACCTAGCCACATGCGATCCAGTGTCGTTCCCAGGGGAGAAGAAGGCAAACCCTCCCCATCCTAAGAGATGGTGGGAACCCAAAGAATCGCCCGGAAAAGTGGAGGACGAAATATATCCACCGGGCTCTGAAGGAAACTGCACTGGGCCCCAACATTCCCGTCATGGCTCAACAATTTTCGTCGGGGTCATAACCAAGCACGACGAAACCCGAAAAATCGCACCGGTGCTCCAAAATCGCTCTGACGTTCACAAAATTCGCTTCTTAGTATCCCAATAAATGCAGCAATGCGCCGAAAACTCGTGCCGGAATGGGCAACGGCAACCCTCGTCGGGAATGGCAGTGTGTTCCAGCTGATCCAATAGGGTTGGCAGCCCCCATAGGGAGTGTGGGCTACTGCACTGTGTACTGCGTACTGTGCAGTATAGTGTACTGCAGTATATTCAGTGGGCGACGGTTACCCCCGTCGGGAATGGCAGTGTGCCCCAGCGGGTGGCCGCCGTGGCTGATGCACGCCATTCCGCTGTCGGCAGGTGGTCCTCTGTTCTCGGCATGGGCTATTAAGCCGTACAGTCGCGTGTAAGTAAGTGCCCGATGCACACCGCATGGGCCGAGCTTTCGCCTGCCCGCGCTCGGTCGTCCGGATGATTTTAAAAAATTTGATCCGAGGTGTTGTTGGGGTGGCTTGAAGAGCCAGGGTTCTATTGCTAAGCAGAGCTTGTTGCGTGAACCCTGGCCCCACCACCCGATTCATGAACTCCAGTTCAATACCAAATGCAGCGAGGAAATGTGGGAAAATTTGGGAAGAAGTCCCTATGCAGATGTGATATTTGGCGACAACGTGGGATAATAAGTTTCAAGGAAACACTTGATAAGGCTAAGAAACTTAGCAGCTGTACACTGTGCGGCTCAACGAGATGTTTTGCAGCGCATATACCTGGCTGTCTCCTGCATAACTGCAACGGTCGTATAAAAGAACTAGTTCGTACTCACGGGACAATAAATGCTGACCAAGAACCATGCAGGGTTAAATACTGGCATGCACTAAACGTTGAACACAAACTCATGCATGAGATTGTCAGCCCAAAGCATAGCTGAACCGAAGTTGTGTATGTTGTTTGTGTGGCGGCAGTGCGCGTGTTTATATTGTTTGTGTGGCGGCAGTGCGCGTGTTTATATTGTTTGTTTGGCGGCAGTGCGCGTGTTTATATTGTTTGTTTGGCGGCAGTGCGCGTGTTTCTATTGTTTGTTTGGCGGCAGTGCGCGTGTTTCTATTGGTTGTCTGGCGGTAGTGTGCGTGTTTCTATTGTTTGTCTGGCGGTAGTGTGCGTGTTCATATTGTTTGTGTGGCGGCAGTGCGCGTGTTTATATTGTTTGTGTGGCGGCAGTGCGCGTGTTTCTATTGGTTGTCTGGCGGTAGTGTGCGTGTTTCTATTGTTTGTCTGGCGGTAGTGTGCGTGTTTATATTGTTTGTGTGGCGGTGGTGCGCGTGTTTATATTGTTTGTGTGGCGGTGGTGCGCATGTTTATATTGTTTGTGTGGCGATGGTGCGCATGTTTATATTGTTTGTGTGGCGGTGGTGCGCGTGTTTATATTGTTTGTGTGGCGATGGTGCGCGTGTTTATATTGTTTGTGTGGCGGTGGTGCGCATGTTTATATTGTTTGTCTGGCGGTGGTGCGCATGTTTATATTGTTTGTGTGGCGGTAGTGCGCGTGTTTATATTGTTTGTGTGGCGGTAGTGCGCGTGTTTATATTGTTTGTGTGGCGGTGGTGCGCGTGTTTATATTGTTTGTGTGGCGGTGGTGCGCATGTTTATATTGTTTGTCTGGCGGTGGTGCGCATGTTTATATTGTTTGTGTGGCGGTGGTGCGCATGTTTATATTGTTTGTCTGGCGGTGGTGCGCATGTTTATATTGTTTGTGTGGCGATGGTGCGCATGTTTATATTGTTTGTCTGGCGGTGGTGCGCATGTTTATATTGTTTGTTTGTGGCGGTGGTGCGCATGTTTATATTGTTTGTGTGGCGATGGTGCGCATGTTTATATTGTTTGTCTGGCGGTGGTGCGCATGTTTATATTGTTTGTGTGGCGGTGGTGCGCATGTTTATATTGTTTGTCTGGCGGTGGTGCGTTATATTGTTTTGGCGGTGGTGCGCATGTTTATATTGTTTGTCTGGCGGTGGTGCGCGTGTTTATATTGTTTGTGTGGCGATGGTGCGCATGTTTATATTGTTTGTGTGGCGATGGTGCGCATGTTTATATTGTTTGTCTGGCGGTGGTGCGCATGTTTATATTGTTTGTGTGGCGATGGTGCGCATGTTTATATTGTTTGTGTGGCGATGGTGCGCATGTTTATATTGTTTGTCTGGCGGTGGTGCGCATGTTTATATTGTTTGTCTGGCGGTGGTGCGCATGTTTATATTGTTTGTGTGGCGGTGGTGCGCATGTTTATATTGTTTGTGTGGCGGTGGTGCGCATGTTTATATTGTTTGTCTGGCGATGGTGCGCATGTTTATATTGTTTGTGTGGCGATGGTGCGCATGTTTATATTGTTTGTCTGGCAGTGGTGCGCATGTTTATATTGTTTGTCTGGCGGTGGTGCGCATGTTTATATTGTTTGTGTGGCGATGGTGCGCATGTTTATATTGTTTGTCTGGCGGTGGTGCGCATGTTTATATTGTTTGTCTGGCGGTGGTGCGCGTGTACGATACTGACCGTCCAAATCGGACGACTATGTCGACTGAAGCCTTCCAGGGACAAAGTTGAGGTGGCTTCTTGCCATGCAACGCCATTGATCTAGCGACTGGTTTCAGGGCAAATGTGTGGTACGCGTCCCCGCGGTGAGGTCATCTCAGCCACCTGCACACTTACGGAGGTCAATTGCAACAGGGATGTGGCTGTCCATCTCTGTGGAACATCTCCCGCCCACTTATTTCTGCGGCTAACTATTTGGCCTCTGAAGCACCGAATGGGCGCACGCTAGAAGTAAACTTAGCCTTCGGTAAAGAGTTAACTGTTAGAGGAGCCCGTGCCATTGGTGAAGCTTTGCCCTCGAGAAATAGTAGTAATTACATTTCAGAATGACCTTTTACAATTTTGGGATTCCAATGTGCAACATTACTACACATGAAAGGATTATTAGTTGCTGAAATTCAAATGACAAGCTACATGCAATGCTTGTGCTGTGTGAAAAAGCTCGAGCGCTGTCACCTATCACATTAATCATATGATCCACTCTCTTTCCAGTCGAATACTTTCGTTCGTGACTGTGACTGGAATCGCACCAACTAGCACTTGATTGAAGCCCGACGACAAGCAATCGGCCGTTCACTTACTTCAGATCACGTCACACTGAGGGACCCGGAACGTTATCAAGGGCATCGAAATATCTTGCCCGGAAGTAACCTGGTGCCCAAATTGTCAATTTAACAAATATCTATCAATGCGTCTCATGCATCTGATTTTCATCTGCACCATTACATTTGTACCTTTACCACAAATGGAGATATGATATGTTGAAAAGTGAATGTTTCCAAAAAGTTGACACTTTGAGTTTGAAAATTAATTGAAAATAAAATATGAGGCCATTTTCTACTCCTAGTTATCGAGGACTTCCCGATCGCCCACCGAATAGCTTGGATTTGTCCGTCTATGCCTGCCCAAGTAACAGCGAACATATTTATGCCCTTCGGTGAGCAAGCATACCTTGCAGAAAATGCCGACATCTTTAGTTGTTTCTGCTTCGATTTCCACAAGGCCCGCCGATGTATGATTTTATGTGTTTAGCAGCGTGGCAGTCAGCTGTCTGTGGTAGTCAGCCGTATGTGGCAGGTAGTCAGCTGTCTGTAGCAGGTAGTCAGCTGTCAGTGTCAGGTAGTAAGCTGTCTGTGGTAGTCAGCTGTCTGTGGCAGGTAGTCAGCTGTCTGTGGTAGTCAGCTGTCTGTGGCAGGTAGTCGGCTGTCTGTGGCTTGTAGTCAGCCGTCTGTGGCAGGCAGTCAGCTGTCTGTGGCAGGCAGTCAGCTGTCTGTAGCAGGCAGTCAGCTGTCTGTGTGCAGGCAGTCAGCTGTCTGTGGCAGGCAGTCAGCCGTCTGTGGCAGGCAGTCAGCTGTCTGTGGCAGGCAGTCAGCTGTCTGTGGCAGGCAGTCAGCTGTCTGTGGAGTCAGCTGTCTGTGTCAGGTAGCCAGCTGTTGTGGCAGGTAGTCATCTGTTTGTGCAGGTAGTCAGCTGTCTGTGGCAGGTAGTCAGCCGTCTGTGGCAGTCAGTCAGCTGTCTGTGGCAGGCAGTCAGCTGTCTGTGGCAGGCAGTCAGCTGTCTGTAGCAGGCAGTCATCTGTCTGTGGCAGGTAGTCAGCTGTCTGTGGCAGGCAGTCAGCTGTCTGTGGCAGGTAGTCAGCCGTCTGTGGCAGGCAGTCAGCTGTCTGTGGTAGTCAGCTGTCTGTGGCAGGTAGTCAGCTGTCTGTGGCAGGTAGTCAGCTGTCTGTGGCAGGTAGTCAGCTGTCTGTGGCAGGTAGTCAGCTGTCTGTGGCAGGTAGTCAGCTGTCTGTGGCAGGTAGTCAGCTGTCTGTGGCAGGCAGTCAGCTGTCTGTGGCGGCAGTCAGCTGTCTGTGGCAGGCAGTCAGCTGTCTGTGGTAGTCAGCTGTCTGTGGCAGGTAGTCACTGTTTGTGCAGGTAGTCAGCTGTCTGTGGCAGGTAGTCAGCCGTCGTGGTCAGTCAGCTGTCTGTGGCAGGCAGTCAGCTGTCTGTGCGCAGCTGTCTGTGGCGGCAGTCAGCTGTCTGTGGCAGGCAGTCAGCTGTCTGTGAGTCAGCTGTCTGTGGCAGGTAGTCAGCTGTCTGTGGCAGCGTGTCACCGTCTGTGGCAGGCAGTCAGCTGTCTGTGGTAGTCAGCTGTCTGTGCAGGTAGTCAGCTGTCTGTGAGTCAGCTGTCTGTGGCAGGTAGTCAGCTGTCTGTGGCAGGCAGTCAGCTGTCTGTGGTAGTCAGCTGTCTGTGGCAGGCAGTCAGCTGTCTGTGGTAGTCAGCTGTCTGTGCAGGTAGTCAGCTGTCTGTGGCAGGTAGTCAGCTGTCTGTGCAGGTAGTCAGCTGTCTGTGGCAGGTAGTCAGCTGTCTGTGGCAGCAGTCAGCTGTCTGTGGCAGGCAGTCAGCTGTCTGTAGCAGGCAGTCAGCTGTCAGGCAGTCAGCTGTCTGTGGCAGGCAGTCAGCTGTCTGTGGCAGGCAGTCAGCTGTCTGTGGCAGGAGCAGCTGTCTGTGGCAGGTAGTCAGCTGTCTGTCAGCCGTCAGCTGTGGCAGGCAGTCAGCTGTCTGTGGTAGTCAGCTGTCTGTGGCAGGTAGTCAGCTGTAGTCAGCTGTCTGTGGCAGGTAGTCAGCTGTCTGTGGCAGGTAGTCAGCTGTCTGTGGCAGGTAGTCAGCTGTCTGTGTCAGGTAGTCAGCTGTCTGTGGTAGTCAGCTGTCACTGTCTGTGGCAGGTAGTCAGCTGTCTGTGGCAGGTAGTCAGCTGTCTGTGGCAGGTAGTCAGCTGTCTGTGGCGGGTAGTCGGCTGTCTGTGGCTTGTAGTCAGCTGTCTGTGGCAGGTAGTCAGCTGTCTGTGGCAGGTAGTCAGCTGTCTGTGGTAGTCAGCTGTCTGTGGTAGTCAGCTGTCTGTGGTAGTCAGCTGTCTGTGGTAGTCAGCTGTCTGTGGCAGTCAGCTGTCTGCGTTGGCAGGTAGTCAGCTGTCTGTGGCAGGTAGTCAGCTGTCTGTGGCAGGTAGTCAGCTGTCTGTGGCAGTCAGTCAGCTGTTGTAGTCAGCTGTCTGTGGCAGGTAGTCAGCTGTCTGTGGTAGTCAGCTGTCTGTGGTAGTCAGCTGTCTGTGGCAGGTAGTCAGCTGTCTGTGGCAGGTAGTCAGCTGTATGTGGCAGGTAGTCAGCTGTCTGTGGCAGGTAGTCAGCTGTCTGTGGCAGGTAGTCAGCTGTCTGTGGCAGGTAGTCAGCTGTCTGTGGCAGGTAGTCAGCTGTCTGTGGTAGTCAGCTGTCTGTGGTAGGTAGTCAGCTGTCTGTGGCAGGTAGTCAGCTGTCTGTGGTAGTCAGCTGTCTGTGGCAGGTAGTCAGCTGTCTGTGGCGGGTAGTCAGCTGTCTGTGGCAGGTAGTCAGCTGTCTGTGGCAGGTAGTCAGCTGTCTGTGGCAGGTAGTCAGCTGTCTGTGGCAGGTAGTCAGCTGTCTGTGGCAGGCAGTCAGCCGTCTGTGGCAGTCAGCTGTCTGTGGTAGTCAGCTGTCTGTGGCAGGTAGTCAGCTGTCTGTGGCAGGCAGTCAGCTGTCTGTGGCAGGTAGTCAGCTGTCTGTGGCAGTCAACTGTCTGTGGCAGTCAGCTGTCTGTCACCAGCCGACTGCCTGCCATGTCGTGTGTTGTGTGGAGCGATTGCCAGCTCAGACGCGGCCGAGTCGGTCCCAATACGGCTGCTCGGCGACAGCCGATCCTCCCGGCGACGTCATCGCCCAGCGACGTCACCCACCTTGTTTAGACAGAGGGGGCACGATCGTGTTCGAGTCCGTTCCGTCCGTGTAATGCCCGCAGGCGGACGGCTTCACCTCGCGACGTTTGGGCACACGCTCGTCCTCGAGTGAGTGAGCGGAGTGATTGTGGTTTTAGGGCGCATCGACCATGGTTGGTCATTTAGCGCCCATCGAGGGGACGAGGTCACGTCCCCTTCACGCCGCCCGTGGTGTCTGCCGGTATGTGTGTGCTGAATGGGCCGGACCCGCCTCGGGCGTCGAGGCCGGCCTGAGAGCGGCACCCAGCGGCTGGACAACGAGGATGAACTGGCGCTGCTCTCCAGGACAGCGGGCCGAACCCATTTACATCGATCAGTGAGCCTGAGCGGAGTTTAATAGTGCAATCTTCGGGCGCCCGGCTCAAATTGGTAGCAATCTATGTGGCACAGTCATGCATATTGTATGCCCGTATATAATCTGTAACCGCAAAATATGCGCTGTATGCATGTGCATGACACCTTTCCTATGTACCTACGTGTCCTAGGCCTATGATCCTAATACACCTAGTATGGCATATGCATATACCCATGTCTTATTCCATCCTAGGCATATCCATATGCTATTGAACGAAATTGCATCTCACAATGTATTGCATGCATTCTAGCAGCAACTGGACGGTGAATCATTTCTCTATTTAGCCTCCACTGTGGTTAGAAAAGCCTGAATCACGCTGCAGCTCACATCTCTCCGAGGCAGCTGCTGACAGAACCGCCCAACTGGCCGGCTCTGATATGGGAACTGGGCCTCCAGCCGAACAATGCTCGGGATGGTGGAGTGTGCGGGTGCGAGCTGTGCGGCTGAATCGGACACAGCCCACCGTCCCGCATCCCCGTCTCCCCGCCTCCCAGCCTCCCAGCCTCCCAGCCTCCCCGCCTCCCACAGTCTCCGCCGTCTCCCCGCCTTCCCGTCTCCCCGCCCAACCCCCGCAGTCTCCGCAGTCTCCGCGGTCTCCGCAGTCTCATCTCGCGGAGTCCAGTACCGGCATCATTCATTTGCTTTTCACTGCCCGGCAGTGAGGACTGATTCAAGACGGATGGTGGGTTTTCTCGACGTGCGGGAATTCACACCCTAGGTGACTGGCAGCTGGGGACGAGGAGGGGGGGGAGTGCGCACGGCATACCGATAAAATTAAATGATGCAAAGCTTCACAAAGACAAGAGAAATCAAGTCATGATAGGCACATTGTACTTTGGCGAAGGTGCTAGGATGTGCTCCATTCACCGAAGAGAGAATAAGTCGAAATGGGTGTTCTCGGGTTAGCACGAGCGCGAGAGGGGCCCCTCATACAGCACGAACCGGAGGATATCTTATGAAACGCTAACCGTAGGGCTTCTCATATAACACGAACCGGAGGGTATCTCATAAAACGCTAGCTGCAGGGCCTAGCATATAACGCGGACCGAAGGGCTTCTCATATAACGCCAACCGTGGGGCGTGGGCTCATATAGCACCAACCTCATATAGCGACATAACCCCACCAATATACGAGCAGACCTGACAGCATTTCCAGCTATGTTCAGACTAAGATAGCTACTGATCCCATGGAGTGAGAACGTTCACCTAGAACCACAGATTCCTTCATTGACACCAAATGCAGCCCAGTTTGCTGCTGCGGTCGCGTGGTGCATCAGCGCGCTCGGCGCGTCTGCAGTACGCGTGCGTCTGACGCGCGCGTCCCATCGTGTGGGGGGTGGGCGAGCTGTGCGAGGCCGGCCGTCGCCACTCACCTGCAGGCGGAGGGTGCGGCTGGTCGCTGGTGGACGCACGCGGTCGACTGGCGCCGTGACCTGGCCGGTCCCGGCCGCCGCGTCAGCAGCGCCGCCCACGTCGACACCGGCCCGGCGCGCCACTGGGTCACCCATCCGGCGGCCGGCTGCCGGTTGTGCTGCGCTGCTGGCGCCACCTATACCGCGCGACTCACTGCTGGCGCCATCTATACTGCGGTTCGCTGCCGGTGCCGTCCATCCTGGATCTCGCTGCTGCAGCGGCGTCTCTGTCTGCGCTGATCGCTAGCGGCGCCTATGTTGGCTAAGCTGGTGCCCTCTCAAGGGCGTGGAGGTCATAGGGAGTAACTCACGCCAACTCGTTCAACCAAGTAGTTTCGTCATGCTATCTGATAATAAACGCTACACAGACTAAGAGCAGCAAAATAGAACGTTTTACTTCAAGCGGAGAAGCTCCTAAGAAGTGGGCGTCCTATAAATGAAAGAGTGTTTTCCTATGTTGGTCATCCGACCCTCGATGACCAACAGTGACACTGTGGCCCATCTTACAGACTTTATGGGTGCTTCCGCGTTATTGAAGACCCGGTCAGAAAGCCAGCAGAAAGCCAGCGCTCGACCGCTGCATCTGCTCCGTTGGTCCCCAACCACACTGCGCCTAGCCAGCAATGCTTCTTATTTCGTTCCGGACATGGAAACGTAATGCTAGGTTTAAGCCGGCCTGTGATCGCTAGGTTTTGCAAATGCCCGCTCAATTTTAGAACTCAGCGTGGTCACGTGAGCTGCATCAGTCACTTCTCGCTCGGATCTCACTGAGCGCATCCATCCTAGCCATCACCACATGCACTTTGCCCGACTCAGGGCTAGGGTATCAATTTAGGAATATTATTGGTGGCATTATGAAGCATTAAGATAATCCTCGGATACCGAGTGAAAGGGGAGGTGCCATCCCAGGTTGGCGTCCAGCCATTGGCGCCAAATCGTTTGAGATAGCGCCATGAAATGTCAAATATCTGATAATACTTCTGCTCTGCATACCTTGACACAATACAATATCCATGTCATGTCAGGTCACTTAGATATGATGCGATTTTAAGAGCATGTCAGGCAAATATGGGCACACATTTCGATGACATTGCACACACCTCAGTAACAGTGAACGAAGGCTCATCATTCAGTATCAATGGACGTGCGGTTACTGAGATATTGTGAGGTGAGCACTTGACCTTACTCACTGAATATAAGGTCTCGACCTACTGAACGTAACGTCATGTACTCTTCAATGTCACACTGTTTCTTCAAAGAGAAACAAATTAAAGACCGGGTTCAAACTTGCAATAAGACCTCGCGACTGGCACCGAACGTGGCCTTGTGAGGGTCATTTATTGACCTCTTGGGAGAGCTGAAAGGTCAGATTTTCCCAACAGCTGGGATACTTTGTGAATTTTTCACAAATGTTGGCAAATCTACAGCGCATGTGATTACGAATTACTCATCGAAGTACTCCTATGGTGTGTGCCAGTCCAGTGACGCGTGACGCATGGAGCTACGACCTAATGCAGGGAACAGGCGTGTCACATGGTGCGTGCTAATGGAGGGGGGGGACGACTGCCCCTAATCATTGATTGCCCTCAATCATTTATTTGGCGCCCGCAATCAGGCCGAAGCTTAGCTATTAAGTGTATGTAGGTGCCCTTCCGAAACGCTCGAGAACACTCCTCCCCACCCACCCACTCACCCACCGATCTTTTTTTTTCCAGCGTATGGCTCCCTGTCTGAGACATATTTCCCCAATCATTTTCACAATGTGCCATTCATGCCAGGGAAGGAACCATGCCACGTCGAAATTTTAATCAAGTGTGCTGTCTTTATAATTTTCCATTTTTCGCTTATTCAGCATGAATGTGGCCCAGAAATTATCATTAAATACTCAAAATCAATCAAAATGGCTCCAATTTTTAAAACGGCTATCCGACGTTATATGAGGTCAATGGCCTTAGATAACCTCGTTCGGTACCTGGATGGCATCGGATATATCTTACCGAAGGAATTGGAGGTCAGCGTTTACTTTTACATGCTTGCATATTTCATTAATGGTCCATTTATGGCGTGTTGGTGAGATGCGGTATGTCGTTAGGCGTCATGAGCGGACATGCTACCGGTGGCGCCTCTGCTGGTGGGTTTGTGAAAGAACACCACCAGAGTGGGCTGGGTCTGATTAATGCTATATTCTAGTTTCTAGAGAATGTGCAGGTGATTTCCAATGGTGAAATTTGAACAACATTGAAACAAGCTCTCGTATGATGTGTAATTCATTTTATCATCAAATCATTTCACCCTGTCACTTTGCCGTTAAAGTGAAATGAAAGCAATTGGCCATCCAACATCTTGTGATAACAGCGCGTCATACATCTTCTGTGTGATGTGCTGACAATTTCCAATGTTCTTAACGAAACGAAAATCGAGCGTGCTACACTTTTATATCATCTTGAATAACTTCCATGAAGGTTTAACCCTGTAACTTTTGCACTCAATTCTAGAATTTGTGTTTCAAATTAAAGCATCGTACTACATTAAATTGTATATCAAATGTTCTACATTACCAAATTAATTGCCAATGGTCTCAAATAAACCGGCATGAAATCAGCTGTCTTGATGTCATGTTCAACTAATTTTATAGATATCCAACCCTGTCACGTTTTACCTTTTGACATGAAGCTGTCTGGAATTAATGAGGTTCTAGCAAGGTTCGATGCACGTCAAGCGTCGACGGTTGCTGCCCAGAGGATCCGAAGGGCCACCGAGGGGTGGCATGACAAATTTAACGTAAAATTCCACTTTTCAACAATACTAAGCAGCATCGGCTCTGCCACGCCAAAATGGTATAGGAGAAATTCACGGTTGTAGATGCATTCTTTCCCTTCAACGCCCATAAGCCCAATATTCTTAGGCAATATCGAGAAAAACCTGTCGGCCTCGACTGTACTAGTGGCAGAACTCATGCCAGGTACATCGCCTAGTGTTTTAATTTTTTGAAAATCTGCCGGTTACTTTGGCGTTGGGCCCATTAACATTCAGGAAATGGTTTGCGTCCCACCATATTATGAATGGCGGTGGGCGGTCGGGGACGGGCCGGGGCCGCGAGCGTCGCCGCCAGCGTTCGGCTGTCTATAGTGGAAAGTTCCAGCATGCAATGCGCAAAGTAACAATATGCTATGCAATATGCAAAGTAACAATAACAATAATATATCACTGTAAATGGCAATGGAATTGACGTCTGAAGGCAAACTAACTTTCATACATGCAATTCGCCTCATATTCTATGGAGACAGTCTCATAAATTGTAACTACATTCTTCGCGCACGCACTAATGAACACACGGGCGCGCTTTTCGCGGGCGCATGTTTCAGAGTTCTTGAATTGCATCAGGAACCTAACTGTTTTCTTTCTTTGCTGGGGGTCCCCTGATGTCCGCATTAACATTGCGTCTGACGCCCAACGTGCAGTTCGTGCCGCCCTACTACCGACCCGGCGTCTGCCGACGACGCCAGACGCTAAGCTCCTCTGGTGGACCTCGGCAATTCGGCAGTGATGACGGTCGTAACCTGCAGGCCACCAGACGACGACAAAGCTACTGCACGAACATTTCGGAAGTTGGGCGAGCTCTGGCCCGGCCGCCGGCTGACAGTCCTGGGCGACATCAACACTCCCGAGCTTGGCTGGGTGCCGTCTGCGTCCGGCTGGGTGAACGCGACCCGGCTGAAACCAACTGCCGGCTCCATCGGCTTCGTGGAAGCGTCTGCGATTTCCACGGCCTGCGCCAGCGCGTCACTCAAGCTACGAGATCAACAACATTTTGGACTTGGTGCTTACTGTCGTGATCGTGTGTGTGTCTCTATGTTTGGCCAGCCTGCCACCGTGTGGTGATGTCAGCTGTTTTTTTTTGGGGGGGGTTGTGGTGTCAGTATTTTGTTGCTGTTTGTTAAGGGTGAAAGGGTATAAGGAGTAATGTGTTGCGGATGAGAGGAAGCGAAGAAGATTATAGTTGTCTTGTAGAGGCGAGTTGTGAGAAAGTTGAGGCGACTTGAAGAATGGTTCGTAGAGGTAATAGAAGTTGAGACGTCTTGCAGGCAGATGGAGTAGGAGTCGAAGCTGAGCTGGTGCAGAAGTATAGAGTTTGCCATTCCGGTCGGTGCCATGGGGCGGGGTGTAGTTGGAGGGTTGGGGTCGGGTCATCGCCAGTATTGATTTTACAATGCAAGAACGTTAGTGTTAGTAAATATCACGTGGGGTAGTTTTTTTGTTTCTTTTTCTTTTTTGAAAAAGCTTACGACTACAAAGGAACAGATTTTGACTCAGTGAGACGCCGTCTACAACTTTTGCCGCGGATCGTGCTGGATGGCTTAGATGCTGAAAATGCTGTGGAGATGTTTTACTCGTTAGTCGAAGCTGCTATTGTTTCTTGCTAAAGAGCTCAGGTGCTTCAAAACCGACAGTGCTTCTTGAGACATGCCTGGGAATCGATCGCTGCCCGCTACCAGACAGATGCAACCTGCGCCGACTACTCGTCAGCTTTCCAAAGTGCCGACCACAATATGTTGCTACACAAGCTAAACAAAACATATCACGTTTCAGACGCCATTATCTTTCTCTTTAGTTCGCCCACACCTGACTGGTGGCCGACGGCGGGTGATGGCCAACCAGGCGGTCTCCGACTGGACTGACGTCACTTCCGATGTACCGTAATGGAGCCTGCTGGCCCCTCCATTGCTTACCTGTTCGTGAGGGACCTGCCTTACGGAGTCGACTCGGAATGGCTAATGCTTGCTGATGACGCCTTAGGAGGGTAGCGTCTGTGAATGACTCAATGCGCCCGCAAATAGATATTGATTCCCTCTGCAGGTGGTCCGCAGACTGGATGTTATCCTTGAGCCCGCTGAAGTGCAGGTCGTCCCCACAACTCCCCGTCGTGCTAACGTGAGTATCCAGTACACGGCGCGTGATTCTACGCTTCAGCGTGAGACTGTGATGCGAGATCTGGGTACGCACATGGGCACCAATTCCTAAGCCGTCTGGGCCGCCAGCTGTCCAGGGTGCTTTGACCCGATCTGGGGTTTATCGAACGTTCAGTTTGACGGTACGCGCGATAACTACGGACAGGTGATGTCAGACGTTTCACTCGCACACAAACTGTTTGATTTTCGCGCCATGTTCTGGCCGTGGTGGTGTGTTTCGACGGAGGAAATATACAATGTTTTCCAAATTGTTTTATTTGATTTTACCTAGAGGGTAGGCGGTTGACGTCACGGGGCATGGTCAGATCTCATGAGATAGACCTTGTGTCAAACAATGCACTGGTTTTCGCTTCAGGTCTTGAGCTCGATTAGGGCAGAAATAGCGAGGGGTGGCAACAGGCCCCTCCCCTCGGTAGGTAATGGTGGCGTCTTGTTCTCGCTACGTGATGGTTGTGCAATGAGACAAAATCATTGAGGGGAGAGAGAGGTCGGGGTTTAATCTATGCGAGTCCAGCGCCTACTCGGCGTAATTGCGTTCCCGGTGTAATTGTGTGCCCGGTGTGATTGTGTACCCGGTGTAATTGTGTACCCGGTGTAATTGTGTGCTCGGTGTAAATGTGTGTTCGGCTTAATTGCATGCTCGGTGTAAGTGAATAACTCATGTATTTTTTCTTTAGATAATTCGTGCATTTTATGTAAATTCAACACGCGAGCCACTGGCCACTGAGGGACGTTATCTCTCCCTGATTTATCCTTGCTCTTGTTCTCTGTCCTTGGTTTATCCTGAAGAGCGCCGGAACTCTTGCCGGTATGGAGCTCAAACCTTGGGTGCCTTCATACGAACAAGTAGGCTATGCCTTAAGAAAAACATAGGCGCAAAGGTGTTTCAGGACAGGTCAGCACGGGCCCTATATATAGGGACTCGTAGGTGCTAACATTTCGATACCAAGTTGCTGAATGATAAAAACAAAAATGAATGAATGAGCACGACCGAGAGCCTATTTAAATGTGGTAGCCATGTCCTGCAGTGAAGTGTATCACGAAGTGTGATCAGTATAACCCGCCCATGACCTGTCCACCCATGACCTGACGTAATGTCGTGGTAGGTCAAGTGGTATTTGCGTGTGTATCACTTGTTTCGCAAGTGCTTGGATGATCGTACGGCGACGAAGTGTTCATTTGTGAATCATATGCCTGCCATCGTCTCTAAGTCATTGGGCGACCTGGTCCCCCTCCTCACTCCAACGTTCAATCTTGTCCTGGAAATGTCTTGTTTTCACCTTCGTGTGATAAGAAAGGACACTGAATTCCAATTCAGCAGTCAAAATCAATATCGAGAGGCCCTAGACCCGTCCACCAATGCCCCGGGATATCAATAGTTGTCACCTTACGGCATCAGAGTAATTCACTGCTTGACGTGGCGTGTGGTGTGACCGAACTGAGATGAGCCCGTTTTGTTGATGAGTACAACTTTTCTTCTTCTTCTTCTTCTTCTTCTTCTTTCTCCAGCTTTTATTCTCCAGCACGTGTTTCGAGTGACAACCATGCCTTGCGCCCAGCAGGTCATTGGAAATGCGCAATGACTTGACCCAAACCTGATTTAGCCACATGCATGTAACACATGAGTGTGACGTATATAAAGGACAGGCAAATGCAGCAGGTACACGCATATGACACTGCCACCCATGCATGTGACACATTCTAAGGGCGAGCACATGCAACGAACGCATGCAATGTTTTGACAATGTTCCACGAACTAGCAAAACAGCGCCAGAGACATCGGGTTACGATTCGGAGATCGCCGAATGCAACAAAAGCCGCGCAACACTGGAGAAGAGTTCAACCATGCTTAATTGAAGGCATGCTTAATTGAAGCCACGCTTAATTGAAGCCGTGCTTAATTGAAGGCATGCTTAATTGAAGCCACGCTTAATTGAAGCCGTGCTTAGTTGAAACCATGCTTAATTGAAGCCATGCTTAATTGAAGCTGTCGAGTTGGTGTGTGAGGAAGCGATCAAATTAATCGGAACGGATTCGTTCTCAAACAGCACCAACAAGCGTAGAATCGATGGAATGAGCGGCGATATTTGGAGCGGGTTGACGCAGGGATAAAAGGCAGTCCACACCTTGCGCTGTATATAGATGAGAGGACCAATGCTAACTGGCGCGCCAAGCTTGTCGTGCACACGCCAAGCCTGTCGTGCACGCGGCTGTTTTGAGGGCGGTGCTTGAAGGAGTTTCTGTTCTCTTGTCCCTTGAGCATTACCGCCCCGGAAAAGATGTGCAGACTTTCGTAGCAGAGTTGTTTTCACGTATGTGTATATATATATATATGGATTGCATGATTGTTATGCATGATTGTTGCTCGTATAGCCATCACTACGCTTGCTTGCTTCGTGGCTTGTATGATTCATCGCTACGCACTGGGAAACAAAACGCGTCCCAGTGCGAAGGGATACGGTATATAGTGTGAACCATACCCAGGGTCATGTAATAATGTCTTCAATGTTCAAAGCCTTGAATGAGTCCGGGCACTGTTCAATGTTTTGCTGTTTCATACGACAGTTCGCTGGCTTCTCCAGGGACAGGCTATTTATTACCCGTGTGCTTCAGCCGCTCGAAAAAAGATGAAGAAATTTGTTTGTTCCTGAAAATGAATGAAATACAAAAAGGACAAAAGTAATCCGGGAAGATTAGGGACAAAGGGTTTGTGCATTGGCTGTCGCTGCCAGCAGATGACTTTTGTGATGAGATAAACTGACGAATGAATCTCACGTCCTGAGGGAGGGTTTAAACAACGCACGACCTAGCCACTATTTATATTCTGGAAATGTCGTTGCGCAAAATGTAAGTTGATGAAGTACTCTTGGTTCCAGAGCCAGCTACGTCCCTAGAGACAGCTAACCATATGTAGCCGTATGAGAGTGATATCGTTAATTGCCTTGCTTTATTCCGAGAAATTGTAAGCGCATACCTTCCGATGATGACCAATCGTACTGATACCGCCTGGATCTCGAGGACAATTTTTGTGCACGAGGATCGTATTACTGGCGAAAAGATCACTGCGATGACAGAATTCCTGAGCTTACGCAAATACCTTCCACCACAAATGGATTGTACGAATATCAGCTTATCGGCTGGCGGACAAAACTGGCACGGCGATATCCAGTTCTTCCGACAGTGCAGCGGTCAGAATTATTTCCTTTGTGGCTGCATACCGCTTTGGAATGAGGTTTTCCACGATGAGTCCTATCAAGCTTAGTGCCAGAAGCAGACTGCGCTCGGAAGATCAATAATTTCGATGCGCGTTTTTGAAAACCAAACCAAAAGTTCCAACATGTATAACAAATAGGCAGAAGCACCGGTCGCATTGACACCGCGTGCATATGAATGTCACAACAAATTATATGCATAAGTTAATTACCTATTTCTCTTCAATATATAGGTACACCACATGAGGACCACAAGCATGTTGATCATTTCATACCTAATTATTACTATTTTCACATTGGAAACAACCAATGAGGAAGACCATTGGAAGTGCCGGAGCGAAAATTGCCCACACCTTGCAAATGTGTCAACTACTTATAACTGTACCCCCGACATGTTTTTTTCCGGTGGGGTAGTGACCATACGATCTTCACTAGCAGGGGTAGTGGTAATAGGTAGGCAATGGTAGCCGAAGAGTTATTAACCACTAACCTAGCGTACCGCAGGATATTCAGTGCATTTATTTTGCTGTGCAACATTTCTGAACAAAATAACCAATATCAAAATATAAATATAACGGGCGAATCATGAACCCCATTTAACTCGTCCAGTCTCGGGGGGTCTTCAACCGCCCCCTCCCCCTCAGGTTTTTCGCGGATAGTGAACGAAAGGCGCGCGGCAACGCGCCCAAATTTGGCATACCTTTTCCCGCATCAATTTGAATGGTGATTCGAAATTTTGAAGTCAGGTCATCTAGGGTCAACGAGTTAGTCAAGGTCAAGTGAGGTCACCTTTAAAAAAGTTCAACCAGTCGTCACGCTTTAACGAATACATATATTTTAATGAAACTTTCAGCGTTTGCTTATCTTTAGGGATGCAACAAGACGCAAGAATGGATTTCTTTTTACTACATATAAATTTAGCGTATTTGCCAAATTGCAGTTCAAATAGAAGATTCTGGCTAAAATAATAATTTTTATCAGGGCAAGTTGACTTCCAACAACCTTTCTCGGTCTGCTCTACCCATCAGAAAAGGAAAATTAAAGAAAACTTGAAAACTCGAAATTTTGAAATTTTGAAAAAAATAACATTTGTATTTTGGGGGCCAAAAATATTAAAGCCCTGGTCGATTTCGCTGTCCTTTTCTCATTCCAAATACATTTTTTTCTTCTTCATATATCCAAAATGAACTCCCCAGAGCCAAAAACATAATGTAGGCCGTGAAAAGACGTGAAAATCTAGCCTCCTAGTGACGCCAATTTTGGGGAAAATTGTTTTGGGGGTGGACTCGGACCCTACTCGTCGAGCTCTTTCCTATGACATCTCTTTCGTTTTCGTGCGATGCTTAGTTTGGATTTTAGAGAAGGGTTACTACCCGCCCCCACCCCCGAGACGGTGTGTGAGGATCTGACCGGAAAGACGTCGCGGGCTAATTGATTCACGGATGCATTTTTGTTCGTTATAGCGTATTTGCTGTACTCCGTCATTAATTAGCGGATGCCTTCCAAGCCACAGTCTGTATTTACCAGCTGGGTTTCGCTGGAGCCGTGCTCACGGACCTGCTTGCGAGCCGTTGCGGGCAGGTGGCCGATGCCATGTGACGTCACATATGCGGCAGCGACAGCAGCAATCTTGTCGCGCCGACGATTGCTCCATATCCTGCTTATTTACTCTGGCTGTCGGCATCCGTGTCCATAACAGTCGGATATTACAGTCCTATGATGGCGGAAAATTTGCTCCTATTTATACTCTCAAATTATTTTTTCCAGTCCGTTCATTGTCATCGGCGGCGGAACCAACTGAACTGGGCGCCGCCATCTTGGCTGCTGCCGTCACTCTTGCGTTTCCTAAAGAGCAGCGACAGCACACGATGACGTCCTACTATGCTGCTCCCCAAATGCAATGCGCTTAAATCGCTGCCGATTTGTTGTCCATGCGTTGTACCCAGATTGTGAACAGGTCTTATGCAACAGATTCACTGGACTATTAGATGACTCCTGCGAGTCTTGGCATCCCAAGACTCGCAGGATGTGAATGCCTATTAATCCGACGATGCCATGTTAACATCGTCGGAATAGGCATTCACGTTCGGATTTGGAGCAGCGGTATATTAATCTTGGCCTTTCATATCCGCCTTGGAGCGTAAGGAAGAGAAGTACCATGAACAAAGACAGAAATATGGAACTATATCTGGTTAGCAAGTAAGCAATAAGTGAGTCAGTGAGCTGAACACAGCTTTGATTGAATAACCTCGTTCTGACGCTGCTTGGCGCATTCGGCATGAATGGCCCGAGGCGATGGCGATGCCCAGACTGCAGTCTGGGAGTCTGTGGAACGACTGCCGTTTGGGTCCGACTGTGCGTGGGCGGCCAGCAGCTGCCGGCGGCCATGGGTTGGCCGGAGCTAGCCGGGCCGCACAGGACGGCGAACAGCACCGCACTCCGTCACTGTTGACGACGACCGGCCGCAAAAGCTGTCTGAAGCTGGGGCCAGACCTGGGCCCGGCTGGAGAAGGCCGAGGTAAACGGGGATGGAAGCAAACGTCGCCGGGACTGATCCAGTGCGAGCAACTCCGAGCGAGCGTCTTATGGCTGGGCAACAGTTGGCACGGCGGCGGCACTGAGTTCAAGTAGCACGCCACCACCGACGGCTGAAAATCCTTTGCAGTGTCACTAACCATAAACTTCACTTGCAGACGTCCAGCGGCGTCCGACATGACGACAGAGACGGCAGGAGGCTCAAGGTGTTGCGCGCAGGAGACAAAGCCAGGAAGTTCTCACCGCAATGTTTGGCAACTGTCGACGCCAGAGAAGACTGTGCGGATTATTGTGTCGGAGTGCGGTGGCGGCTCGCAGCCCTGCCGGTGTGGCGACACCGGTCCCGAGCATACTGACGCTGGCGGGGTGTGAGTAATGTGGCGGGGAATAGGGCGCGTAATTGTCGGGTCACCAGCGTCCCGATAAATGTCGAACCTGGTGCCGAGATGTGGTCGAGTGTCACACCTCTACGCCTCCCCGCAAAATGTTGTCTAGGGCCCATACCGGTAACGGTATTGACTACGAGACTGCCGGCGCATGTACGCACGAAATTATTTGTGTAGGATTTTTTATTTCAAAACACCAGAATGGAGATAATTCGGTAGGCAGTGTCGCCGTGTAGTAGTGGGCAGGTGCAATTAGGAGCATCGACAGTGGGTGGCGGAGTTGGCCGGCTGTGCGAGGACGACACGCCAGTCCCGGTCTCAGTGGTGCGTGCCGGCGGACAGTATCCGGTCCGTTCACCAGACCTAACACACCCCGTGTGCACAGGGTACCGAGCCGTGCACACGGGGTACAGGGCCGTGCACACAGGGTACAGGGCCGTGTACACAGGGTACAGGGCCGTGCACACAGGGTACAGGGCCGTGTACACAGGGTACAGGGCCGTGTACCCATGGTACAGGGCCGTGCACACAGGGTACAGGGCCGTGTACACGGGGTACAGGGCCGTGTACCCATGGTACAGGGCCGTGCACACGGGGTACAGGGCCGTGATACAGGGCCGTGCACACAGTCAGGGCCGGTACACAGGGTACAGGGCCGTGTACACGGGGTACAGGGCCGTGTACACAGGTACAGGGCCGTGCACACGGGGTACAGGGTACAGGGCCGTGTACACAGGGTACAGGCCGTGCACACAGGGTACAGGGCCGTGTACCCATGGTACAGGGCCGTGCACACAGGGTACAGGGCCGTGTACACGGGGTACAGGGCCGTGTACCCATGGTACAGGGCCGTGCACACGGGGTACAGGGCCGTGCACACGGGGTACAGGGCCGTGTACCCATGGTGCAGGGCCGTGTACACAGGGTACAGGGCCGTGTACACAGGGTACAGGGCCGTGTACACAGGGTACAGGGCCGGACCAACGGAGCGCGCGCAGATCGTGGTGACATCAACCGCTGCTTAGCTTGCTGAGTCTTGTATTCTAAGTCGGTCTTGATTCGGTTTACGTCACTCGTTTTGAGAACGTTGACACCCAGTGTACAGCACATCCCTGCAGTGTGCCGTCGTGGGCACACGCTTCTTCACAACGCTCCTGACTGGTTCTCAGTGTATCGAAAACAAAAATCTCGACTTTCTTGAAATATGTATTTTTGGTTGAACAGCAATGCCTCGGGACACCATAAGTAGCTATGCTTATATATGTATATATATACATATATATATATATGCATATATATATGTATATATGTACATATGTGTATATATTCACACATTTATATATAGTATCATGTGTGTACATTTTCACCAGCGACATCCATGCGAACATGGTTTTCCAGCACGTTTCGTCATATACCTAGTAAGTACATGCATACAAAGCATACAAAGAGGAGTACAGTTCAAGAGACACACCCGTGGCGGCCGCGAGTGCGACCGTTACGTCCGTGACGTCCGTTACGTCCGTCACGTCCGTCCCAGGGTGGCGCGCGCACGTCCACCAAGCGAGTGGCGCGCGTCCACCGACTCGTCGCGAGACCTGACGGGCTGTCCGGCCGCGCGTCATTGCTGACGCGCCAGAGACAGACGGCGCGTGTCACGACCCGCCTGTCTCTGCTCTGCCCGTCTGGCGGAGCGCCTGCGACGACCCGCCTGTCTCTGCTCTGCCCTTCTGGTGGAGCGCCTGCCACGACCCGTCATCTCTGCTCTGCCCTTCTGGTGGAGCGCCTGCCACGACCCGCCTGTCTCTGCTCTGCCCGTCTGGCGGAGCGCCTGCCACGACCCGTCTATCTCTGCTCTGCCTGCACTTGCCAGCCGTTGGCGGTTAAGCAACAGACATGCAGCGCCGACCGGGCGGGAGCCTGTCACGTGACTCTCGCAGCGTCCGGCCGGGATATGACGTGGAAGATATGCTCGTATATCGGTGATATTATAGAATGATATTGCTGACACATTCAGATTTGTGGCGACGCCTCGCACGGCGCGGGGCGTCGACAGGGTGATACAGACAGGTCCGCCGAGGTCGCAGACTTGACACGACAGGAGTCACAACACGGCGTGTGCACAGTCGACCTACACCAGTCTGCGACACGGCTATGTACAAAACGGCGACGGTGGGCTGCTTCGCCTGCCACGGTGAGCCCTCCAAACGGGGCTGCTGTCGCGCCGCTGAGCACATTACAACACATCTGGCAACAAGAGTTTAACGCGTGTGGTGCTTAGCCGCCGAGAAAATGAGGTGTAGGTTATTAAGCTGCCCGAGCCGTGGCAAATGAGGTGGAGGTTATGAAGCCGTCCAAGCCGTAGTGGAATGTAGTCCGGCCCATTAGTGCTCGGCTAAGGCTCGTTGTGTGTTGCCTTACAACCGACCTTCAGCGTGTCTCCCTTGATTTGAATTACTGTTCTCGTAAACGCTAAGGGACATCGCACCTCATGGTAGGCGGACCTCGTTCAAAGGCATGAGTATTATTTTTCGCGATTCAACTAAAATGAACGTGAAATTGTCAACAAGTTCTATCCATTTCCCATCTTTCCAATGAAACGTAATTTTGAAGTTGGGAATGCAATCTGAAGAGATTAACGCGACCCGTTTCGGAGAGTCTTTCACGCCTCTCTCCCCTCCATACAAAATTTCAACACCTAAATATACCAGCATTTAGCTCCTCGTTCATGAACCCTGTAGCTCATGGTGGATACTGCCTTCAGCACATGATACATCTGACTTCACGCCATATATAGAACTAACGCTACTCTTACCGTCATTGCCATTTCCGTGGTGCAGTCCCATCAGACCGGTATGACAATTTTGACCGTCGAAGAACTATCCACGATGCACATGAGTCACCTAGCAGCACGCCCGCCGTCAGCGAAACTATTTTGGAGGTTGTGGAAAAGCTACTGGTTGCTGTATAAGCCGCGGCTACATTGCTTGTTTTGCTACCCGATGCACGAGCCCGCACAGTGCATTTTTTTTCAACAGCTGAGGCCATGTAGCGCTGTGCTAGATGACTCAGTGCCGCCGAACTATGGGCAAGACGGCCGTTTTTCCGAACAAACCTGGAGGCCTTCACAGTCAGAAGCAGGGCTGGGAGAGCTGTGTCAGCGCGACAGTGACACAACACCGGCACGCCAATCATAGTCAGCACACGCATTGGCCCCGCACGCAAAACGAAGCATGTACAGCTCACTCCCGCAAACTGGCTAGACGCACCACATAGAACGAAACCCGGAGGTGCGCATCGCCACAGCATATGCCGATTGCTCGGCGACGAACGCGCGCTCACGTGGACTCGATAATTAAGCCGCGCACCAACACAGCAGATTCATAGCGGCGGCACAACAGTACAGCACACACCCCTCCGGCGACCGCCTGCGGTATCACAATCACATGACGTGCGGGACGCTCGCCGGCGCCGCCGCGTACGGTCGACACGGACTCAAGAGCGGACTCACGCGACAGAGAGCGGACTCAAAAACACTATCACGCGTCACCGCCTGAGGTGGACGGAACAGTGGCCGGCCGCACTGTACCGACTGGCCGTGCGGCAGGGAAGCTGCACCGGCGCAACACAGCCGGAGCCGTCCAGAGGTCCCGGAAGCGGACTGGCAGACGGCGCGGCAGCCTCGGCCCGGCCGCCGCGGAGGGCGAGGGCCGAGCGGCCGGAGTCTCTCGACTGGCTGGCGGCCGGCCCTGACCCCAGCAGGAGGCAGGGTCACGGTGGAGGGGTGGCGGAAGCCAGTCGGTACCCGACGGCCGACGTCACTGTGCCGTGACGTCATGCGGTACGGTTCAGGCCGACGAGCGCGTGATACGTGTCTTTGGCTCCCGGAGAGACAGAGAGGGAGATAGCGCCACTTGGGGCGAAACATGCTCGATGTGCGCAACATTTCCGCACGCGTCTGCACTTCAGCAGGCTCATCGTGCTTAACGTAGAGTGCACGCACAACCGACACACAATGCAGCGCACACAGCGCCGAAGAAAAATCTCCCGCCGCCTGACCTCATCCTCACCCTCATCGGCCAACCGGCGCCGGCAAGTCTGTGGAAAATGTAAGCTCTCCAAAACGTGTCCAAATTTGGTGCAATTACAAAATGTGCGAGTCAATATGGACTGGTGCTCATCTAGGACCTCTACCGGTGCAGTAACACCTGCTCCCGCTAGCGGGGCCACTTGGAAGACCTCGTGAACTGTTTGACGAGATAATTCGCAGCGAGATGCGACGCGCCTCGGTGGCATGCTCTCCACCACCCTGTACGTACACACCTGTCGGTGGGGTGGAGGGCAGCTTCCATCTCGTGCACCAGTGTGTTCAGAATCAAGAGCGTTCGTTGGACGCGCCTATGTTTGACTGTAGTTCCGCGCGGACGACTGTATTCTCAGTTCAGGCTAGTGGATTCTCGGTGCCGTTTGCGCCGTTCACCGCTATAGCATCACGTGCAGTGGAAACCCTCCGATCAAGACGCAGCGTGGGGGCGGATGGTTCCTCCCTCCCCTCTCCCATCAGCCTCAAGACTCAGGGAATTGCTTGGCGCGGCAGCAGCGAATCCTCACGGCACCCGGCGCTTCCCAGGGGCACCATCGTGAGGCCAACACGGCTTCGGTGGGCTCAGCCCAGGTAGGCCGAAGTTTAAATGTCGTGGCAATGGTCATCGGACTGCGAGAGTTCCTTCGTGAATGTCGAAGGCCGCTGCAAGGGTTCCCTTATTGTCGTCAGAGGCAACTGCAAGCTTTGGATCGGCACCAACAAAGATGGCCACAAGATCACAAACCGTCTGCGCAGCGAGCGGATCTCGTCCGCTTCCTGGTTCCAATACTAGTGCTGGAAGAGTTCCATAGCTACTAATTTTGTTTCGATCCGCAGCCTTATTCGACCGGCGTAGACACGATGTGGACAGGAGAGCTTGTTGCTCCCGTTGATCCACGTGCGGTGCATCAGGAGAAGCTCTGCACCAGCGCCGAGAGCGCAGTGTCCCACCGGCGGAGAACGAGACAGACCCGAGCGGCAGTTCAGCGGCGCATTTGCCGGCCGAATCCGGCGGACGTGTGCGGCCGCAATTTCCACGCCGCCCGGTCACACAATCGTGGCTCGAACCGGCGCCTGCCGCCCCATCCAATTTCCGGCAAAACCTGGCCCGCAGCTGGCACAGCGCAGCTCAGCTCGCCGCGAGTTGCGCCCAGCGACACTCCTGCCGCTGGGTGGACACCGCAGCCGGCCGGCCGTCACCTTACCGAAGCTAGTGCATTATATTAAATGCCCATCTGCAATTCGCCGAGAGTCGGCGTTCAATTATATGCGAGAAACTGTGCACTTGGCTAAGTTTGGATGCACTCGGTTGATTTGGCATTCAATAACGGCATCCTGTGCAGAGAAAGCCCCGCCCCCGAGACGGTGACGTTGAAATATCACACCTCCGCGCCTCTTCCGCTCGCAGATGGACCACTGCCAATGGAGCCATTCCCAGGTGGCGGAGGCGGATCCTCCTCACTCGGGCACCAGCCATATTATCGGCCGGCCTGCCACCACCACTGCCGCAGATGCCACGAACTCGGCACATCACTCGAGACTGTCCATTCAGTTCAGCTCCATCGGGTCCAGTCTCGCCTGCCCCGTCGCTGAAATAGCGCACCGCCCGATTTAGCCATAATGGTTCTTGAATTCCGCCGGCGCCGCTAGCAATGGACTACATTGCCAACGGCGCTCACCAAGACAATGGACGACATTACGCACTGGGAGGGCGCACGGAAACGACACACAACCGGCGATTTAGCAGCGCATCACCGCCTATACAAGACGGCCCAATTTCGCGTCCGATTCTGGAGACTCCACTGATCAGGTTGGTGTACTATCCGGACGATAATGGAGCGGGCGCGGAGCGCGCTTGCGCCGATGCTATTCGCTGGCAGCGAGCCGACCCATGTCCCAGACAGCCGCAACAGAATTAGCGTCGACCGTCATGTCGGTGGTCGGTGGTCGGGGGTCGGGGGGTCGGGGTCGGTGGTCGGGGTCGGTGGTCGGGGTCGGGTGTCGGGTGTCGATGGTCAGTGGTCGGGGGTCGGGGGTCGGGGGTCGGTGGTCGGGGTCGGTGGTCGGGGGTCGGGTGTCGGGTGTCGATGGTCAGTGGTCGGGGGTCGGGGTCGGTGGTCGGGGGTCGGGGTCGGTGGTCGGGGGTCGGGTGTCGGGTGTCGATAGTCAGTGGTCGGTGGTCGGGGTGTCGGGTGTCGGGTGTCAATGGTCGGTGGGTCGGGGGTCGGGGTCGGTGGTCAGGGGTCGGGGGTCGGGGTCGGTGGTCGGGGTCGGGGTCGGGTGTGTCGGGTGTCGATGGTCAGTGGTCGGGGGTCGGGGTCGTGGGGTCGGGGGTCGGTGGTCGGGTGTCGGGTGTCGATGGTCAGTGGTCGGTGGTCGGGGGTCGGGTGTCGATGGTCAGTGGTCGGGGTCGGGTCGGGGTCGTGGTCGGTGGTCGGGGGTCGGGGTCGGGTGTCGGTGGTCGGTGGTCGGGGGTCGGGTGGTCGGTGGTCGGGGGTCGGGGGTCGGGTCAGGGTCGGTGGTCGGTGGTCGGGGTCGGGGTCGTCGATGGGGTCGGTGGTCGGGGGTCGGGTGTCGATGGTCAGTGGTCGGGGGTCGGGGTCGGTGGTCGGGGGTGGTCACGCCGCCGCCTGCCGGTGGGCAGAGTGGGGGAGCTCCGCCCCGCCGCCGTCCGCCTCGTATCGGCGACGTCCATTGAGCTCGGCGCGCGCGCCGGCCGGTCGGCCCATTGATCCCGGCCGCCCATTCAGAGGACCGGCCGGCCTGCTCAACAGACGCCGTGGCCCCGCGCCGCTCCGTCTGCCGCGGCGGCGTCAGTCGCCTGCGCCTCATGTCAGTGGCGCCGCTCCGCCTGCCGCGGCGGCGTCAGTCGCCTGCGCCTCATGTCAGTGGCGCCGCTCCGCCTGCCGCGGCGGCGTCAGTCGCCTGCGCCTCATGTCAGTGGCGCCGCTCCGCCTGCCGCGGCGGCGTCAGTCACTTGCGCCTCATGTCAGTGGCGCTTCGCTCCGCCTGACGTTGGTCCAACTCTCCGGCCCAGGCGGAGGGCGCCAGCTTTGGAAGACATTTGAGGAGGACACATGGGGAGGACAGGTAGCAGAGCTGCTGAAGATAGTGGACCTGGGGACGACAGATGGCAGAGCTGCTGAGGATAGTGGACCTGGGGAGGACAGATGGCAGAGCTGCTGAGGATAGTGGACCTGGGGACGACAGATGGCAGAGCTGCTGAGGATAGTGGACCTGGGGAGGACAGATGGCAGAGCTGCTGAGGATAGTGGACCTGGGGAGGACAGATGGCAGAGCTGCTGAGGATAGGGGACCTGGGGACGACAGATGGCAGAGCTGCTAGATAGTGACCTGGGGACAGATGGCAAGCTGCTGAGGATAGTGGACCTGGGGAGACAGATGGCAGAGCTGCTGAGGATAGACCTGGGGGGGCAGATGGCAGAGCTGCTGAGATAGTGGACCTGGGGGGGCAGATGGCGAGCTGCTGAGGATAGTGGACCTGGGGAGGGCAGATGGCAGAGCTGCTGAGGATAGGGACCTGGGGGCGATGGCAGAGCTGCTGAGGATAGTGGACCTGGGGAGGACAGATGGCAGAGCTGCTGAGGATAGTGGACCTGGGGAGGACAGATGGCAGAGCTGCTGAGGATAGTGGACCTGGGGAGGACAGATGGCAGAGCTGCTGAGGATAGTGGACCTGGGGAGACAGATGGCAGAGCTGCTGAGGATAGTGACCTGGGGGCGATGGCAGAGCTGCTGAGGATAGTGGACCTGGGGGGCAGATGGCAGAGCTGCTGAGGATAGTGGACTGGAGACAGATGGCGAGCTGCTGAGGATAGTAATTAAAGACCTGGGGAGGGCAGATGGCAGAGCTGCTGAGGATAGGGGACCTGGGGAGGACAGATGGCAGAGCTGCTGAGGATAGTGTACCTGGGGAGGACAGATGGCAGGGCTGCTGAGGATTGTGTACTTGGGGAGGACAAACGGCAGAGCTGCTAAAGACACCTGGCAATGATAACCTCGTTGAATGTGACCCGTGACGTCAGTCTGGGAGGGCGGTAAGGTTATTCAGCAGACATTGGATGTATACGTTAGATGTGTCACTAACCTGGGATGGTGGTGTGGATCATCAGTCAGACATTGTATCTATGTGTCAGTTGGACTCATGTCGTATGCCTTATGGAAGTCGCTGTGACCTTCTCACGCATGTCTGCACCGATTTTTGATTCACGGTCAACCGAAGCACGATGAGGGAGCTGGCAGTGGATGAGATTTCGCGTGGGTTGTCTCGAGATATTGCGTGTCGCCAGCCGCCAGCTGCGGCGCCCAGCTGCGAGCGGTGCCCAGCTGCGAGCGGTCCGCCCACACCGGCCACCCTCTGCAGTTTAATCTGCGCGACACAACTGACGGCGAAGAATGTGACGACGCGCCGCCGGCGAGATTAATCCAAACCTACAGGAAGCATCGGCGACGAGCGACCGAAATGACACGGACCAAAGACCGGATCTCACATGCAAACACCGTGCGGTATTCCGGCAGTCTGAACGGCCGCCGACACGCCGTGCGCCTCGCAGCGTTCCGCGGCGGCCGCAGCGGTCACAACGAGTTCGGTCTGCGCGCTGCCAAAGCAGCGCCGCAGACGAGGAAGCGCTGCGATCCCGACGAGTTTACTATACCGGCGAGTCTGACACCCTGCCAGCGGCGGCACTCCGACCGTGCCCTCCCGGAGCGGGCCGCGCGCACACCATTCAGCCGCAGGAAGCGCCCGGGCGCGCCCCTCGCGCGGCGCCCCCAGCCACCCTTCATCGCCCCTCGCCGGCCACGCCGGCCACCCTTCACCGGCGCACCTCCACTCACGATCAATACGGCACGACCCTCGCTCTTCATCCCGCCGGCCGGGTGGACGTCGGGCGGCCAGCGCCGTGCGGCTCGGAGTGTGCGTCGCGGCGCTATCTCACACGCCACACACACAGCGGACAGAGGTGTGGCGCGGCGGCGGCCCGATGCAGCCTCTCGCCTGCCGGCCACCGCCGGCCGGGGTGGCGGGCACGTGCACAGGAGCGGCGGCCGAGCCCAGCAACGCGGCCCGCCTCCGCTCCGGACAACCACCAGCGAGTCGGATGTGGATGCGAGTGTGACGTCACTGATGTGAGTGTGACGTCACGGATGAGAGTGTGACGTCACGCACTGCGTGAGGTCGCCGCGCGGCGGTCTGTCCCAGCGGCGGCTGAGGGCTCAGGGGACGGGCTCACCGGCCGCCGGGACGGGCTCGCCGGCGGCGCCACTCGCCGCCCGACCCCAGGCCGGTCCAGTTAGGAGGGTCACAGTACTCGCCGCCCGACCCCAGCCCGGTCCGGTTAGGAGGGTCACAGTACTCGCCGCCCGACCCCAGGCCGGTCCAGTTAGGAGGGTCACAGTACTCGCCGCCCGACCCCAGCCCAGTCCGGCTAGCAGGGTCACGGTGCTCGTGCACACCGGCGACCTCTCGCCAGCGACGAGCGCCACACCATGCGGATGACCCGGCCGAGGCCATGTGAAGGCCGCGGACCGCCTTCGGTGCGCCCCGAATGTCGACTTTTGCGTGAGAGCAGTTCTCTCGGCGTTGTGCAGGCGTGACGGGTGGGTGGTGGCGGCGTGGCCTGCACCGCCAGCACCGCTTCCCGAGCGCGGTCAACGCCGAGCACCAGCAGCACCCGACATGAGGCGCCGCCAGCGTCGCGTCACACCCCTCTCGCACCCACACGCCGGCTCAGTTTGCATCCGAACTCTACGCGCGAACTGACGGTGTGGCGAGACCCAGCCGGGGGAGAGACGCGGCCGGCCGGCCGGCAGGGCGGCGGCAGATGCAGCTCGTCCGGCGGCTCGTCCCGCAGCTCGTCCGGCAGCTCGTCCGGCAGCTCGTCCGGCAGCAGGTCCGGCAGCAGGTCCGGCAGCGGGTGTGCACTGGCAGCCGGAGCGTGGCCAGCGAACACTCGGCGGTGTGCAGACGGCGAAGGAGGGCCACTCTGCGCGGGGGGCTGCGGTCACCAGTCCGGTGCCCGTCTGCACTCAGAATGCCTGCAACATAGACCGCCGGTGTCATTATGTCAATAATGCAACGTGATTTCGAAAAACCCGATGTCTGCTGGAAGAAGGCGTAGCGTATTCGGCTGTGTTGCTGAGGAACCTGCAACTTGGTGGGTCTGCTATGACACGCCAAATTTCACTGCAAATTGAAGGTGGCAGAAAGTTCTACTTATGTTGAAGGTAGTAGGCTATACTTATTGCTTCCTGTGATTAATGAATGCGGCCTAGCTACCAACTAAAGAACAACCAGGTAAATTTTGTATGCTACCCGCACTTTTATATTGCACTGAGGCACTTATCCGCTGCGTTTGCGACCAAGTACGAAACTATTTAGAGCTATGCATCAAACGATACGGATAGCCAAGCAAGACTTTCATTTTGGGAGGCACCCAGACTTCATGGCGGAGCGCCCTGGAAGGACCAGGGCAAAGCGAAGCACGAAATTGTTCGGATTTAATTCTCCTCTTTTTCGCCGCCCCATTAACCACAATGTGTCTCTGGTTTTTGAACGATTCTCGAACTTCACTATATTATAAAGATAGATGCTGCAGAATGTCTATTAGGTCAATATATTAGGTTGGGTAGGGTCACAATATCTTGGGCTGTTTATTGATTTTATCTGATGTTACGAAAAGGTGTTGTGATCCAACATCCGCCGGTTCGTGTTTTATGTCACGAAGCACCTGTGGGTGTACGCTTTACATCAGTCTACATCTGTAAGTGTAGCTTTCATACCATGAAAAATAATTGTGGTTCGTGTTAGCTTCTTGGAGATTGCGCATCGTGTCCTGTGCCCTCCAATATCCACTGACATGTGGGTTATGCTACCGAACATCTGCAAATGTCAGCTTTATGCAATCACAAATATCATTAGAAATCATAGAGTGTATGGAGTCAGGCTAGATTATTGTAGATAACTATTTGCCTTACATGGTCCAATGTCTGAAACGTTCCACCCCTTAAAACGAACCTCTCGTGATGCTTACCTTTGCAAAATTGACATTCCTACATAAAACCTGCCAATGTCATCTGCTTATACTCGGGAGATGGATGTTGAGACAGACAAGTGTTTAGATATCAACAAAAATTCCACATTGTTAAGTGTAAACACGGGTGGTTATTGCCATGTGGCAGGGTTTGGCCTATGCTATGCATCCACGCCAGTATTGTCGAGGTTCATATTGAGGCCTATGAGTACTGATTGTAAATAATGGCATAAAAGCACAATTTCCTCCACAAACTTCGACTGTGATCTACTAAAGGGTATATGTCCCAGTTAGGTGCCTACAGACCACAGGTGTAGACATCTGATTGGTTGGTTATTTGGGCTTTCGGGCGCACCGACTGCGTTGGTCATACAGCGCCCATATGTGTAGACATCTGAAAATTATTGGGGGGGGGGGGGGGGGCACGATGCATGAAGGCAGTGGGCGGGCCCAAATGGATTGGGGAGCTTACCAAATTGGGGCCCATGTTAAACGTTGAAATTATTGGGGGACAAAGCTAGCATTGGGGGAGGTGCAAGAGCCCTCACAAAAGCATGCTGACTGCATCCCTGTTATCAGCCTGAATAAGCCAGCCCAGGACCACTCCCTTGTTCAGTCACCGAGGGGGCACTGTTGGACACCGTCGTGGCCTTCAGTGTGTGTTCATAACCTACTGCAACGCCCAATCGTATTCGTTGAGCAATAGCCCATCATGTTATATGAACGGCCATAGATTGCTATTTGACCGGAAATCCTGTGCAAATACGATGTTGTATGGCTCGCAATTTCGCATTAACGGCAACAACAAAAAACGCAGCCATTGTATTGCTTTTTCCTGTCGCAATCTTGAGACGTTCCGTTAGTCCGTTGGTCCATTAGTGGCTCGCTATGCTCACAGCTTTCGTCGCATCCGGGCTTTATGAAGCAAAGAAGCCGTCGGGTGCGTTGAATATGCAGAGTTCTTTCATAACGGATAACTTTTTTGGCAATTGGCTCCATGAGAAGTGATGTAGTAAAATTAGAAAATACCGTCCACGGAATAATTTTTCTTCATCAATCTCACCTCTGATAATTTTATTCAAGGGGTCTTTGCGGCAAACAGCGTGACCTGATAGAGCTACGTGCCTTCGGGGTGATATAGAATGGCCATGGAATGGCCGTCCTATGATATATTCATAATGTCCTTTGATGGTCCATTGGATAGCCAGAAGCTGCTCTCTGTAGCGAAAGAGAGGTGGTTGATTTTCAGCTCCTGAGGCCGACGGAAGAGGTGCCTGGGCCAGACCGAAGAGGTGCCTGGGCCAGACCGAAGAGGTGCCTGGGCCAGACCGAAGAGGTGCCTGGGCCAGACCGAAGAGGTGCCTGGGCCAGACCGAAGAGGTGCCTGGGCCAGACCGAAGAGGTGCCTGGGCCAGACCGAAGAGGTGCCTGGGCCAGACCGAAGAGGTGCTGGGGCGGTCAAACGAACTTCTGCCACCACTAAGGCAGTCGTCCCTGCCAGGTGGTAAGGTTCCTGAAACCAACCTAACAAGCTAGGGTGGCTAGCGTATCCCTGAAACTGACTGGAGGACCGCACCACTGTGCGTCCATGACGTTCTGGTAGGATCCGAAGGACCTATTGTTCGCTCAACAGGCTACAAGCGCAGTCAACACACAACCTTATCTGGCTCATGTCGCTGAGAACACTTGACACTGCAACGCCGGGCGACTGACACTAAGGGTCTGACTCATGGCGGGCCTGGCCAGCCGTCTAGTGCTGGGGGCCCCTGGCGTGATCTTATCGGGCGCCCAGCACGAACACCAGACACCTGACACGGACACGGGGCCCCTGACAGTGACACCGGGCCCCTGTCAGGGACACAGAATCCTGGCATGAGCTTGGGACCCTTTCCAAGGACGCCGGGCTCCTGCAGGGACACTAGACCCTGACAGTGACACCGGGCCCCTGTCAGGGACACAGAACCCTGACATGCACACGAGACCCTCGTCAGGGACACCGGGTTCCTAACAGGGATGCCAGACCCTGACAGGGACACCAGGCCCCTAACAAGATAACCGTGTCTCCCGGTAGATGACGTACTTATAGAGTGAAGTCAGGAGGAGCTGTCACATTTATAGAGTTAAGTCATGGGGAGCTGTCACATTTATAGACTTGAGTCACGAGGAGCTGTCACAATTATATAGTCGAGTCACGAATAGCTGTTGCATACTGCGGGCGTGTCCCTTAATCTTGTGCTAAGCTGACTGCCCAATTTTCGCTTGCTGTTTTTTCATTTCATCCACGATAGATGCCAGTACCGGGCACCTTCAAGAATTTCAGTTATATTCTGTAAAGCCGTTTCAGGTAGATAATGGAATGGATCGGATAGTTTGGTGAAGATAAACGGATACAGATGGGCGAACGGATTGACCTTCCATTCATGCCGTGGCATTGAATGCCGCGGTCATGACATCGTAAAATACTGAGTCCAGGTGATGCAGGTATTTTGTCGTCTAGGAAATTATGTCGGACCAATAATAAGCAACTGCATTGTCATGCTCATTCTCCCAGACATCCTTAGATAATACCCGAGGAAAAAGTTTGCTCCTCTAAGAGTTGTCTAAAACTGGCTATGCCTGACATTTTCTGACAGCCCTCGAGAAACCCTTCCAGAACTCTGCTTTGATTCTTCTAAAACTATTCCACAACACTTCTTGACTCCTCCAGAACTCCTTCGGACTCTCCTAGAACTCTTCCTGACTCTCCCAGAACTCTTCCAACAATCTATCTGACTCTTATAAAATTCTTCATCGACTTCCGAAACTCACTTTCCACTCTTCCAGAACTCTTCCGTAACCATTGTAGAACTATCCCGTAAATCTCATGAAACTCTCCCATGACTCTGATAAATATTCAACTGACTCTTCCAAAACTCTCACCCAACCCCTCCAAAGCTCTCCCGTAACTCCTTTAGAAATCTCTCATGACTCTTCCAGGACTTTTTCGTGACTCATCTGGAACTCATTCAAACATTTATCGAGTGAAGCCACGAGGAGCTGTCATATTTATGGGGTCCAATCACGAGATGCTGACACATCAATGGAGCCGAGTCATGGGGAGCAGGCAAGCAGGCATTTCACACGGTGCATGAACCTGGCCGAGATATCTCACAAGTTGTGAGACAATAATCGCCGGCAGGCACTTCATACGGGCGTGAACTTTGCCGAGATTCCTCGCACGTATTGAGACAATAATCCCCGGTCCCCGGCAGGCACTCCACTCCAAAAGTTAGCCAATTTAGAACACTCGTACGCTCTCACCAAAGACGACGCTGTATTCAGCCTCGGCTTGCCCGTGCATGACAATAATTTCAGACTGCCTATTGGATTTTTCCAGTGGAAATAGCGGGCTTAATTTGGCCCACTGTTTGGGGAGGCTTTCTGTGCGAATGGTAGTAATTACCATGGACTTCCGGCCCTAGCGCGGGCTGAGATGTGCTCAAATGGATGAGAGCTGTTCAAACAGTGCGCTCGGGTAATGGAACCGGATGCCGGCACAATTTCGCTCCGTCGTCACGCCGAAACTGGCGCTTCCTGTGAAGTGGCCCTGAGCCGTTTCATGGCAATCCGATCAAAATAGATGACGCCAATATGTTAGAAACTTTGTTTAT
The DNA here is from genome assembly GCA_034440575.1 of Imbricaverruca yamaguchii. Taxonomy (NCBI): domain Eukaryota; kingdom Metazoa; phylum Arthropoda; class Thecostraca; family Neoverrucidae; genus Imbricaverruca; species Imbricaverruca yamaguchii. Next base: position 4,018,727 of record JAOTOL010001655.1, on the reverse strand, counting down.
TTGCGTTGTCACTCATCGTGGGCTTCGCCGGAGTTGGGTCCCTGCGGTCCGTGCCCGACCGGATGTTTTGTTTGGTGGAGTTGGACGCCACCTGAGAAGTCGGTGCGCCTCGCTTCGGGAAAGTGCGCCGTCTCTGTCACGTTTCCCGGCGTCTGTGTCGGACAACCTGAGTCGAGCGGGTGGACTCTTGCGACGCTCGCTCTGCGGGTCCGCCGAGTGGGTGGATCTCTGCCGCGGCCAACGCCAGCATGGCCAGCGGAGTACTTCACGAGTGGCCCGGGCCTGACCTGACCTAACCTGACCTAACCTAACCTAGCCTAACCTAACCTAACCTAACCTAACCTAACCTACCTGTCCGTCCGACCTGTCCCCCAAAGATGTGCTTTCTTTGAAATAGACGCGCAGCTATTGCAAAGCATGGTGTACTACACAACAGCATACGCAATGTTTTCCCTTCATCCTTGTTAGTACGAGTGCGATTCTTCTTTGCGATTTTGGTTGTCAACCGCTGAATAAAATGTGTTCTCTATAGTAAAAGCCAGCATTGGCAATAGCCATCCGTACAGCAAGAACGCCAATCTTGACAGCTGTAAAAGTATAGAAACCACCTTCTTACGTACGGTTTTATGACGGAAGAAAAACGTTGTATTTATATGACGAGAAAGTAAGGGAGGGTGCGGGCTGCTTTTGTCTGGATTGAACACCAGTATATGAATGTGGAAAGAGCAGAAGCTGGGCTTTCGAACCTGAGCTGAATTGAAAATTTGAAGTGGGGAAGGGGATGGAGGTGCTGGGTCACGGGAACAGGACAGAAGACAGTCACAGTCTTGTTCCTCTCCCTTGAAGATCCGCCCTGCACCCTTGGACTTCAACCCCCCACATGGGAACTGAAGGTGCCGACCCCATTGCCCCTCGCGTAGGCATGTGTGCGTGCGCGTGTGCTGCTTGTACACTAAGGCGATTCCAAATAATTCGGATGGAAAACTGAAGCTCATATCACCTGGCTGGATACCGCTACAAAAAAAGTCTGAAGCAAATGCAGCTCAGTCAATCTCCAGCGAAGAAAATGGACTGCACAGTGCGGATTTGGTTCTGACACGAGCTTTGGCTTTGGTCTCCGGCTTTGGCTCCGGTCCAGTTGACTGCCGCGCACTGGCCATCAGTATCTGAGTAGTTCTTCTTATCCTGAGCTCTAGCAAAATAATGAACCCGTTATCGCGTTAAGTCTGATTTAGAACGTGACGCAACGATCGTGCAGCGCTCCCGACAACAGCCATGCATTAGGCCCACAGCCATATCCACAGCCATGTCCACAGCCATACATTCGTCCACAGCCATGTCCACAGCCATGTCCACAGCCATACATTCACAGCCATGTCCACAGCCATGTCCACAGCCATGTCCACAGCCATGTCCACAGCCATACATTTGGTCCGCAGCCGTGTCCACAGCCATATACACAGCCATGTCCACAGTCATACATTCGGTCCACAGGCATGTCCACAGCCATACATTCGGTCCACAGCCATGTCCACAGCCATGTCCACAGCCATGCATGCGGGCCTCATGTTGCCGAAATACGGGCAGCGTATTACGGCCCCACCCACAACCGGTCTACCCAGCGGACAGCCAGTCCACCCAGCGGACAGCCAGTCCACACACCGATCTGCCCACAACCAGTCTGCCCACCGGACAGCCAGCGAGCTCGTCAACAAAACGTCTCGTCCACCCACCGGTCTGTGGCGGCCGGCCGGGGCCGGCGCCTCGCCGGGCGCGGCGCCGGCGGCCGGCGTCCAGGGGCGCAGTCGCGCGCGTCCGTAGCGCTGCTGCCTGGCGCGCGGGTAGTACTGGACGCGGCCGTAGTTGCCGACCAGGCCGTGCGGCTGCTCGGCGGTGCCGAACATGCTCACCAGCTGGCGCATGTTGTCGCGGCCGCGCGCCGCCGACGGCCGCGAGGCGGGCAGCAGGCGCACCAGCTCGCGCAGCGCGGCCGGCTGCGGCCGCGCGCCGGCCGCCGGCGTGTGCACCACCGTGCCGTAGGCGGGCGGCGGCGGCGGCCGCGGCGCGTCGTACAGCGGGTTGTGGCGCAGCGTGTCGCGCAGCCGGCCCAGCAGGAACGGCTCGCGGCCGCGCGCCACGCTGTTGGCCAGCACGGCGTTGCGGTGCTGGCGGCGCGACAGCTTCCACATGGCGCGCAGCTGCGCGCACGACGGCTCGCGCGCCGCGTAGCGCGCGTACGGGCCGGGCGAGCTGCGCTCGCGCTGCCGCTTCTGCGGCGCGGCGGCGGCGTCGGCGGCCGGCTGGGCCGGCGGGCGGCCGGCGGCGGTCAGGACGCACGCCAGGCCGGCCAGCATCATCAGCTGCACGTGCATGGTGACGGCGGCTGCGGCCGGCGCGCTCAGCGCTGACCCGCCTCAGAACCGGCTCCGTCTGCGAGCGCACCCACCTGTGGGCACAGAGCGGCTCAGTGCCGGACGGAACAGCCGGCGAGGGACAGGCCTGCTCGAACACGGGGAGGGGATGATCGAGTGGTTAAGGTGTTGAACCCAGATACCAAATGTCCCGGTTTCAGCACTCGCACCGCTCGGCACATTTTCCAATCCCGCGGCCCACCGGCGAAGCAGTGTGGGCGGTGCCGTTAGCCGTGAAAGCACATAAAGTACGTCGTGAACCACCAAATAAACAAGCAAACAAACAGCCTGCTCAAACAGCAGCTGTGTGGAAGACCAAACACGTGACTGGATCGGTCATCGCCAGAACAGGGATCCATGCCTGGATTTAAGAAGCTGTCTCGAAACGAATTGGTAGGACAGGTGGTCCGCGATTTGCCTCCATTATCAGAAAATGACAGCCATGCAGTGCGAAATTATACGCCTGTCCTTAGATTCATGATCAGAGACATCCACCGGACCGCGATAGCTCAGTTGGTGGAGCGTCGGACTCTTGATCGCAAGATTGTGGGTTCGAATCTTGCAACCGACGGCATTTACCGAGTCCATCCGCGACCAATCGGCGTGAGCGGTTGGCGACGCTATATGACCTGGCGGTTGAATGCGCCATAAAATAACGCAAAGTTCTTCTTCTTCAGAGATATCTACCACGACAGGTGCTTGACCATTCACAAGTGTATGGGTATATTTTATGTGCTTTCGACAGTTCATCAGTGACGCAACCAGAATTTTCAAGAGTTCAATAAGAGGAAGGGCGGGCACGGGATAATCGAAGTTCCTCGAAATTGATTTTTATAGAGGGCAGTGATGGTAGCGGGAGGAGGTTACTTTTTGGAAGGGGGACGGTGGTGGCACCGTTAGAGTTGCTTTTCGTAAGGGGGTGGTAATGGTAGGTAGGATGGTGGTATTGGTATAATTGTTTTCTGTAATGGGGACGGTGGCGGTAGCCGTATAGTTGGTCATTATTTTCAAAATGTTATTGGCAGAGATAGAGAGAGAGAGGGGGGGGAGAGCTAGTCAAGTTAGTTTGATCTCTGAGGGCGGAACCCGGACCTACAGCTCCAGGGTTATTCTGTTATTTTAAGGTTTTCATGTTCCGAAATTGAAAATTTTAATCCTATGTAGAGCCGGAGCGCCACCTCGCCTTTTGGGTGCATCAGCGTATCCCATAATGATTGTGCGAATAATGCGTAACACGAAGTTACCTTCTGGAACATTGTCGGGCCTAAAGCAGACGGGTGGTTAGAAACCCTCTGTTCCACAAAGCGTTCCGTTCATCATTGAAGAAGTAGGCGAGGACTCCCTTAGCTAAGTTCACATAATTCATGATCACGAAAATCTAGCACCATCAACGTTTTTCTTCAACAGTTGACGTCAGTCCTTGCTCTGTCTCTGTTCATTTTTCACCATGATTCATTATGATTGCGACTTCACCTGTAAGTGTGACGCTTGTTCTGCCGCTGATTTGACAAACAAATAGGTAAATATATTGTAATATGCTTCCAAATGCCTCTATCGCAGAATAAACGGACGTTCTCCGGTGCTGTGTACATCTCACGTATACAAGGAAGGAGACAACACAGACACACTGGAACGCTGTCAGTGCGGCCGTGCTGCGTGTTCAGAAGTCAGGCCACGCAAATGTTCTCGTATGAGCCGCTGGCACATGATGCCGACGGATGGTGAGAGTATTGGAAGTCATTCCAATGAAGACTTTGGGCCGCAGACTAGATGACGGAGGAAAACTTCGGGAAGAAGCGCCAGTCGCGATCGCCTCGCGGCCAGGCTGGGCCACGCAGCTGCCTACAGTGCTGCGATTGTGCCTGAGCGATTCCTCGCTGTCAGGCGAGGTCACGCAGCTGCCCACAGTGCTGCGATTGTGCCTGGGCGATACCTCGCTGTCAGGCGAGGTCACGCAGCTGCCCACAGTGCTGCGATTGTGCCTGGGCGATACAATGACTACGCATCAGCTGCAATGCTGCATCACCAGGCGTGGAGAGATACTCGTCGGCCGGAAGCGCAACACCAGTGAACGTAATGCAACGATCAACAGCTCACACACAGATGGTATGAATTCCCCGCCGTCGGTCAGCATACAGAAGTGAGGCATGAGACTCGCAATGGCTGAAAATCTGATGACAGAGCTGTCGTTTTCTTCATAAAAAACGGTGTGGAACTCCATCAGCACAGATGGAGTTCCCGAAGGTTGGCCGAAAGTGCCTTGTCCCTTGTGTGCTGGATATCTCGTGCTTTCTGCATCTCTAACCGCTATAGCCTCCTCTCTGCCAGGCTGCAACCTACATAATGTCGTCGCGATCGTAAAATTAAATCACTTCCTCGTTCAGTTTCTGTTTAGGGACGTGCGCGGCCACGGCAGCTTCCTCCAACACCTTCACAAAAAGTCATCAAATGTTGACGACCGAGGGACACTAACGCGCCGCCCACGCGTCAACAGACCCCAGAGACACGAGAAGATCAGATCGCGTGACCAAATTCCACAAGGCACAGCACATCGCGATGCCGTAATAATTTATCAGAAGGCAATTTGTGTGACTTTTCATTACACCTTTATGAGCTTGTTGTTTCCTCCGGACGAAGTGCTCCCAAACGAAACCAATATCGAATGCCTTGTATGATACACAACGTAATCTTCAGCTGAAGGGGAGGTCGGTGACTCACATGTGTGACCACCGTGACCTCTGGTGTAACGAAACATGATATAGCCGTGATCTATCAGCAAAGGGCCTTAAAATGAGATCCGTGTTGACCATTTCTACATACAATACACACAGATCCACTATATTCAGATCGGGTCTCTGACCAACATGTGACCTGCTTGACCTCTGGCATGCTTCAAATTATCACCATCGTGATCTATGGGCGAGTAGCTGGAAAATATAGCTGCGATATATAGATGTGACAATCTAACCGACACATGCTGCTTTAGACCACCCGCCGATGGCTGCAGCAGCTGCCCATTAGCCCGCGCAAAGATACGGCCGAATCGTCACTGCACCGACAGGACATCGCACGCCCTCACAACTCCATAATAGCGCGCCAATACAGCTTCATAACTGCGCGCCCACACAACTCCATAACAGCGCGCGTGATCATCAACTGATATATAGGTGGTATATAGGTGTGGTACCAGTGGTATATAGGTATGGCACCAGTGGTATATAGGTGTGGTAGGATAATTCCTCCCACTACGCTTTTGAATGTTACTTTCGTAAGTTTATCCCGGACCTGAACGTTTTCTCACCTATATCTCGTAACCCTTTTGCATTACAAACTAAAAAAATCGTTCGAATCGTGATATGAGCCGTTGGCCGTTTTTTGTAATCAAAATCGGAGGTGGTGTGATGAACAATGTGTGGTCTACATCGGTGAAGAGGAAAAGCGGCAAAGGGGAACACGGAATAACGCGGAATTAGTCGGTATTGTCGAGCAGGTAAGGTGTGGCTAGCATGAGCAGTTGGGTGAGATTAGTCGGGTGCAGGTTGCTGAAAACATAGAGTTTCTTGCTCACTTGGTAGCTCGAAAGTATTCCACGAAAGGAAACCTTATTTTCGATGCCAAATATATATTGTAATACTGAGATGAGTATAGGAATTCGTTTGATCTACCTGGGACTGAACCTATTTTTCCGAAGGAACCTTGAACTCGTGAAGTAACGGGAAGAGAGAGAGAGAAAGAGAGAGAGAGAGAGAGAGAGAGAGAGAGAGAGAGAGAGAGAGAGAGAGAGAGAGAGAGAGAGAGAGAGAGAGAGAGAGAGAGAGAGAGAGAGAGAGAGAGAGAGAGAGAGAGAGAGAGAGAGAGAGAGAGAGAGAGAGAGAGAGAGAGAGAGAGAGAGAGAGAGAGAGAGAGAGAAATAGAAAGAGAAAGAGAGAGAGCGAGATAGAGAGGCTAGCCCTCCCAAAGTTGGGGGGGGGGGGGGGGCAAGGAGCAGGATTTGGCTAACCTAGAAGATGTAATATGTGGGAAAGTCAGAAAAAATACATGACACTATCGTGTCAAATATCTTCCTCCACACTAAGACTTATTCAAGAGCACCGACCCCATAAAATACTGACATGAATCGTGGAGTGAATGAATACCCTTCATATCATTTCATTAATTTGGTCGGGATTTGGGCATTTGCCACGAAGAATATTAAACTTACAGACGACGGGGGAGTTTTGCTCGACAGTTCGTGTGTCAAAATTGGCTCAGCAGGATCCCGCCACTGGAACCAAGTGGCTCGAGTGCAGTGGCCATAACTTCATCTTCAAAGGCCGTGAACAAGATCACGCCAAATGAATTTCCAGCAGTGATGTCGATCCTCATGCTGTGCACCTGTACAATAATTTCCCTCAGACCATTACAAGTTGGTAACTATTACAGATAGGACCAGAACGATTACGAACCTATGTTCTAGCTGCATCCGCATAGTCGGACGGTCGGAATTGAATGTTTGTTAGAGAAGTATAACATCTGGGCACAGTGAACAGAATTAGTGACTTCACTAGCAAGGTGCAGTCGCTATGTTCACTCAGAGTTGGAGGCGCAACGCCCCATATGTTCCACCGCACCTGCATTAGAACTTAGCACTGAGGGGCCTATAATCAAAGCATGTTAAAATATGGAATTTATTACTTAGATGTCTACGAATTTATACTAAGGGCGGCATTGCTCAGCTCGACCGTTCCGAACACGGAGCACTTAGGTGTAGTAACGCGGGAACACGGAGCACACACGTTTGGTGACACGGGAACACGGAGCACACACGTTTGGTGACGCGGGAACACGGAGCACATAGGTGTAGTGACGCGGGAACCTGTAGGAGATGGGAGGCGGAAGTGGCACCTGTCCCTTCCCTCAGCTGTGAGACTGGGCCGAAGCCCTCTCGACTGTTGCAGTATGCAACAGTGCGCATTCAGAAATTTGTGTTCAAGCCAGATGTACGCTTTGAATTGACAGCCACTGTCGAATGTATTTCAAAATATACTAGTAGGATAGGGATGTCATAAAAAGTTTCACAAGTTCGAAATTCATCAGCATTCATTACTTACTTTCACTACACAAGCATGCTGGAATTTGACTTTCCTCCTTTCTCTCCAGCTGGCCGTAGCACAGTCAGCTGATCGTCAGATATGCGGGCTGGCAACAGCACGTCGCTTTTCCACAGGATCCCCGCAAGTGTTTTAAGCTGGTTTCACTCAGCGTGCGCTCATATTCCAATAACCCGTGTGTACGTCCATATAGTGGATCTAGACCTAATGTTTTTTTAAACCATTTTTGGACCAAAGTTAGACCTGATGGTATTTCACAACTTGCTGCTCTTGTGGTCTTGCGAAATGAAGACTCAGCGTTGGACATTATGACTACATTTATTCAAATATATATTAATAACCTAAATGTTCATGTACATGAACATTTAGGTTAGTAATACATATATATGTATATGTATATATACATATATATATAATCTTGAAGTATTGGTGAAGGCGCCAATGAGCTCACCAGAATATAATTTGAGTGATAGCAAACCACTCACTGGGGTGCATTTGAGAAGTTGGTAGGAAAGCCGTCCTAGCTGGACATGATGGCTCGATATGCTTCACGTGGCACCACCACCTCATGGCACCGAGTGGATCCTATTTCAGGAGCTCAGAAAGTGCCGTGGATGACATAGCACAACTGAAATGACGAGAGAACAATTCTTGACCAGGTCCAATCAATGCCGTGCAGACTTACTTTAATGGTAGATCGGAGTCGCGCGTTGTTCTTCCCCAACGCCTTCTCTATGCGACTTCTGGGTTCGATGACGTGCCCGAAGATCGCCGTTGACACAAGAACAAACTTCTCGGCTTTGATAATTTTCGGCGATCGAGAGCAATAAGGCAAGAGTAAGACACCAGGAGCACGAGTAGGAACAGGAGCAGGTCCGCTCCTGTTCTGGGGCCTCCAGCGCCGAGGGCGCCGACCGAAACGGTGACTTACGCGCCAGCAGACAGTTCAACTGCTTCGTGCCGCCTTGGGTCCCGCGTGGGCAGCGATTGGGGCCTGCGAGCCGGTCTGCAGCCACTATTTATTTTGTTTCACCGCTTCCGAGTGGCTGTCAGCTGGTGACGTCACCGCTGGTGACGTCAGGCGCAACTTGTGCGAGGCGCCAAGCGCGTCTGCATGCGCACTCGAACGCACCGTCGCGAAAATTAGCGCACATTCATGCATCAGCGATGAGGTGATAAATTCCGCCTAGTGATGACAGAACCTCGTACATTATTTTACTCGTGCGATAGCCGCTGCTCACTAGGTATATCACGATGAATGGAGCAATCGGCGTAAAGTGGACGAAAAAAGCCTGTGGTAAAGGTGCATTGTGACTACGACGATGGTTACTGGAACTTCACATCGCAGTATAGATTGCAAACTTGTGATGCTACAGGTCTACACATACATCTTAGTTAGTACAAGCTATCGCAGGTTTTGCTTTGCCTGCTTCACGCCAATATTTCCATTGATAGACAGCCTAAGTGCTACCCCGTATGGCCGCCGTAGATGGTTTGCGGTGGAAATCGGGCTGGGGCCCATACAAAATACAAATGCCGGGACCGAAAATGCTTCCTGCGTCTGGGGCAGAGGCGTTCCGAGCTTAAATGACGTCAATATAACACATTATCGGTTTTCACGTCCGCAGGGTGTTCGTGCGATTCGCAGACACAGGTGTTCCCAGCAAACTTGCCACCGGCGCGGTTCGAACAGGGACTCAACGGAACCGCAGAACTAAGCATATAACACGAGGAAGATCTGCACACGCGTGTAGGATTGTGTCTGTTTGCAGACTGGGTGCGATTGCGTGACGACAGAACTAAAACACGGCATTGGGTTAGCACAGCGGTTGTGATTTTCTTCATTGTTGGAACAATAACACACTATCCTGAAACAATAGGAAAAAGAAAAGCCATGTTTTGCTGCTTTTGCTGGTGAACAGCAACACAAGTATCGGCAATGTTTTGTTGCTGGTACTGGCGGCGAATAACAAATGTATCGGCCCTATCATTTCTTTGTAAATGTCTGTGCGTTATACCCAGACTGTCCATAACAGCCACTGCACGTGGAGGGCATGTATTGCGAAATAAATAAATACATAAATGTTTGTTGTTGGCATTGGTGGACAAGAAATGTCTCGGCCATGTTTTGCTGCTGGTTCTGATGGATCACAACAAACGTCTCGGCTATATTGTGTTGCTGGTACTGGTGGTGAACAACAAATGTCACGGAGAACCACGTTACGGATTGAGCTTGCGGGGTGATATCGCGTTTAACTAGATGTGGAGGAAGAAGAGTGAAGAATGTGGAAGTGAGGATGAGGATGCAGACCAATACTGACTCCGACTGGTTTCAATGAGAGAACCTCAATCATTGCGACGTTCCAGGGCGAGTGCTGACCCGCCACCCAGGGAAAATTCGACCTCTTAGAGCATGGTTTCGACGGGAGCCTGGGCCCGCCACGCGAGTTACGGCATCCCGTCAGCTTCGACCGCTCTCCTGCAGACGGTACAACAGGACCTGAACTGCTGGCGCTGCCAAATCACTTGGGCCCATTCTGATCCTGTAGCATCCTGTACCTAATGCTACGCTTCAAAATTGTGGGCGCAGCATTAATCACATTGAAGGAGGAGGGAACCGGTGAAGCGGGAGATGCCATGGAAGAAGATTGAGCGGACTCCGAATTGTTTGTGGAAAAGCTTCTATCTCTGAAAGGTTCCGGAAACTCGACAGATTTTAAGCGGAATTTCACAATTTGAGGTCATTGGCAGAGAGTCTCAAAATATTTGAATCAACAGTAATAATTTTGTTTGGAATTAGTACAGCAGCCTTTACCTGCAAATCGTGCGCTCGTATTTACTCCCGGAGGAGACTTCGGTCCTCACATGGCACTCTGTTGATGAAGGCACTTTGGTGATGCGGGAACTTTGTTGATGCAGGTAAGTTGGTGGTGCAGGTACTTTGACGATACATGTACTTTGGTGCTGAAGTACCTGCATCATCAAAGTACGTGCACCACCAAATTTGGCGATACAGGCACACCGGCGACGAAGGTACTTCGGTGCTGTGGGAACCCGTGACGCCTGACAGCACAACTGCGTTTCGACCGGGCGACCGTGCCGGCCGCGTTCGGAGAAGGGCGTCGGCACCCTCGGCACGGCCCGCTCACCTGGGGGTGGCCGGCCGCCGCCGCCGTCGGGGGCGACACTCACCTCGTGCCGGGCGGCGTCGGGCCGCGGTCGGAGCGGTGCCGGAAGTGTGCCGCCTGCCGAACCGATTCGGCCGAGTGCGTGCCGACGGCGGGCGGCGCGGCTAGCACTAGCGCCGCTTCTGCCGGCGTGCGGCGGTCGCCGCGCGCGCGCGCGCACAGCGATTGGCTGAGCGGCTCTCCGTGCGCTTACACCTCCCACGCCCGGATCGATCCTCGGGGACGCCCGCCGGCGGGCGCCGGCAACAGGTTATGGAATGGGTCACCGGCCAGGTCTGGGTCAGCGCGCCGCGGGCGGTTGGCGCCCAGCACCCCCGTGTCACTTTGTTCCTCCTTGGCGCACGTGCACTAGTTGCGTGCGTGTGTGTGTGTGTGTGTGTGTGTGTGTGTGTGTGTGTGTGTGTGTGTGTGTGTGTGTGTGTGTGTGTGTGTGTGTGTGTGTGTGTGTGTGTGTGTGTGTGTGTGTGTGTGTTGTGTGTGTGTGTGTGTGTGTGTGTGTGTGTGTGTGTGGAGGGGTTTCAGGGCATCTGGCGGCTATTAGCCCTGAAGGACCTAGGGTTATTGTCAGAGGGGTGCATGAGTAGATAATTCCATGAGGCACACCTACTACCTGTGGTAGTAGGTGTGCCACAAGGATTAGCATGTGGCCTATTGGCTTTGACTGGGATTAATGGCAAGAAAAACTTAACTTGCCACGCCAATTATTACTGCGATCCTCCACTCATGGAGGATAGATGAAGGTGAAGAAGGAAGGAGAGGAGAGTGAGAGAGGAAGTGAGGATATAACGTGCCTAACTAGACCTGTAGAAATTAAACGTTGGCAACAGACATTGCGTCGCCCGGAAACTCTGTGTGGTGAACAGTGGGCAGTCCAAGGAACAAGAGATACATCTTAGAGAATCAAAAGGAGACGAGATAACACATACATTGCAACAACAACAAAAAGGTTCGGAGATGGGCAGGGAGTGCGAAGATGTTGATTGTGGAAAGATCCAATCCTCAGCACCTGGAGCAATACTCATCTTAAAGGGCAACGCCGAATGCATAGAAAAGCTAAAAGCAGACGCCCACTAAACGTGTGCGGTTTGGCAGGACATACGAGTACATCGGCGCCACCGCTTATCGGCCAGAGTTGACCTGCGGTGTGGAGCTGCCTCCAGTGACCACACCTGTCCCCTGTCCTCTCTGTCGAGATGTGACCCCCAGTGACCACACCTGTCCCCTGACCTCTCTGTCGAGGCGTGGCTCCCAGTGGCCACACCTGTCCCCTGTCCTCTCTGTCGAGGTGTGGCTCCCAGTGGCCACACCTGTCCCCTGACCTCTCTGTCGAGGTGTGGCTCCCAGTGGCCACACCTGTCCCCTATCCTCTCTGTCGATGTGTGGCTCCCAGTGGCCACACCTGTCCCCTGACCTCTCTGTCGAGGCGTGGCTCCCAGTGGCCACACCTGTCCCCTGACCTCTCTGTCGAGGCGTGGCTCCCAGTGGCCACACCTGTCCCCTGACCTCTCTGTCGAGATGTGACCCCCAGTGGCCACACCTGTCCCCTGACCTCTCTGTCGAGGTGTGGCCCCCAGTGGCCACACCTGTCCCCTGACCTCTCTGTCGAGGCGTGGCTCCCAGTGGCCACACCTGTCCCCTGACCTCTCTGTCGAGGTGTGGCCCCCAGTGGCCACACCTGTCCCCTGACCTCTCTGTCGAGTGTGACCCCAGTGGCCACACCTGCCCCTGACCTCTCTGTCGAGGCGTGGCTCCCAGTGGCCACACCTGTCCCCTGACCTCTCTGTCGAGGTGTGACCCCCAGTGGCCACACCTGTCCCCTGACCCCTCTGTCGAGGTGTGACCCCCAGTGGCCACACCTGTCCCCTATCCTCTCTGTCGAGGTGTGACCCCCAGCGGCCACACCTGTCCCCTGACCTCTCTGTCGAGGTGTGGCCCTACGGTGTGGTCGGCATGCACCTCCGCCGATATTCGGCAGAGGGGCTACGGCAGGCACGTCTTCAGATATTCCGCAGAGACGCTAGAAAAGGCACCTGTCTGCTGGGATTCAGCAGAGAAGGCACAGCGGTCTCCAGGGTTGTCGCTCTATGAATGTGATTGGGGTGGCCCAAATTCACAAATATATATAAGGCCCATTACGTGACTACGGCACATATCGAGAGCGTAATATGCGAATGATATTTCAGTATCGAAAGGCCAGCACGAAGCCGAACTAGGTAACGAAGATCTCATTTGAAGAAAACTAATTAGTGGTTCTTAAAAGTGCAAGGCACGAAGTTACGCTAGCCAACGCTCATTATGACTGTACCCTATAGCTTGAAGTATATTAATCAGTTGCTGAATTATTCTCAGTGTTTAAAGAAACAATTACCCCGTTTACATGAGGAGCAAAACTTCCGGATATGATGTGATAAAACAAATTTGCGAAAATAATGTTTTTGTAAACTGGCTTTGGCGTTGCAAGACATGCAAAACCTTAGCGCAGATTTGCGCTTCGGTGGGTAGAACCTTGTGACTAGCGCCAACCACGAACAATTAACGGTACAGCTGCAAGGGTCGTGACACTTCTTGAGGCTATTATCTGCTAAGGCTGGAGTAAATTTAAGGTAAGCATGCAAAGCAAACGTCTGGTTTTACATTCTAATTGCAAACCTATTTATGAAACAAAACAAAAATAGACAAGTATCAGCTCAAAGCGGCCCTGAGACATAATTACATTAGTACGTACCCCAACCGTGAGTTTTGCGAATTGGCGGAGTGTTCTAATTTGTAGATTTGTGAAAGCTGGGTTTTCATTTCGATGGATGTTGCTGATATATCGCTTGGATTGCGTAGTGAACCTGATTTAGCATGCCTATTTGATTATTCCGCAGTCAGTATAGTATGGGAACAATGCACCATTGAATTCACGAAGAAGAAGAGACTATGTTGTCATCGACAACGTGTCATCGGCTACGTGATTCCTTCGAGTTCGCAATTACGCTAACTCCCTATCTATCTGCCCAACAGGCTCCAATTGCGTGGATCGCTGGTGATACTTTATGCCTGTGTGCGCCGTTGCTCGAAGCAGGTGCGTCAAAAGCGCAAAAATGCGCCAAATATTCGGCAGTTTATTTATTAATATTTCTTATTTTCTTCTCAGAACTCATGCACACAGTGACAATTCCCCCAAACTGGGCATAAATCATTACCAACAAAGCATTCTGGTAACAGGGACGATTTTGGTTAAACGAAAGAGCCTAATATTTGGAACATATTCAGAGGCTCCATTTTACTGAAGATTTCATAAACCCAGGAATGCCACAGACCTACGTACCGGAGAGATATAAACATTGCCCTCCCTTCATTTTGTTTCCCTACTATATCTCAGGAACGAATGGAGGTAGACAGCTCAAATTTTGGACACACCTAGGGGGAGGTTGGTTATAGTGGACTACCTAAGTTATAAGGTCATGTCATTCTTAATTGATGGGCGATATCTAGAACGCAATGTTCCTAAGAGGTAGCTATGTACTTCGACTTTCTTTATTACTTGGATTAGTTATCTCTTGTGCTGATATATGCTGGCATAAATTGACGTTGAAGAAGCGAGTTCAATATTTTGATGGAAATAAATCGGGAAAAAGTGACCTACTGGGTTCCACTTTACTCTCTCTCTCATAAAAATGGCCGTAAACAAAAGCTCTATCGTTTTTATAGTTCGATTTTCCCCGTTTTTATAATCAAGCATGTTTACCAACATATCGCAATAAAGCATGCTCATCGATAAAAAGAACTGCTTCGGGAAATGCACATGTCACGAATCTTCTGCGTATTGGCACAGGTCACAAGCGAGCTCGTCATCATCTTCAGCCAAACCGGCACCCGTGTCGTGAGCTCACTGTTTACACTGGCAGCGGTGAACCCACCCTTCACCCTCCATGGATCGAGAAAATAACTGTACAGTACTGGCATACGGTATCGATACGGTAACCGGACAAATGACCGTAAAACAAGCGTACATAAGCAAACATGCGTACGCACAGATATACGAATGACATGGTAAATGTACGCAAGCGCAAATGTACTTATGACAAATGTACTTTTGCGCAAACGTACGTAAGCGCAAATGTACGTATGAGCAAATGTACGTAAGCGCAAATGTACGTAAGCGCAAATGTATGTAATCGCAAATGTCGTAAACGCAATTGTAGGCAACAGCAAAAATATGTAAGCGCAAATGTACCTATGCGGAAATTTACATAAACGCAAATCCGCGTTAACGTAGCAGTACGTAAGCTTAAAAGCCCGCAACAGCAGATGTACGAATGATCCAAGGTACGTGCATTCAGCCAAACGTACATTTGTACTGACGTACATTAGGTCAAACGTACTTTTCCATGCACGTACATTTGCACTAGCGTATATTGGCCCATACGTACATTTGCGCTCCCCTACTTTTGGGTGTACGTACATTTATGCACATGTACATTTGTGCATGCGTACATTGTGCCTACATACATTTGAGCATACGTACATTTGTGCATACGTACATTTGTGGATACGCACATTTGTGCATACGCCCATTTGCGCTGGCATGCTTCTGCGCTTACGGACAGTTGCAATTCCATACATTTGCGCATACGTACACTTGCGCATACATACATCTGACATACACACATTTGCCATACGTACGCTTGCACTTCCGTACATCTGCACTTACGTGCATCTGTCATACGTACTTCTGCGAATACACACACTTGCTTACGTACATTTGCCGTACGTACATTTGTCCTAAAATCTATCGCTACGGTTTTCGTCAATGCACTCTTCACTTGCACTTCGGTTGGGCCCCATCCCATGTTTTGCTCTTTCCTGGTTTGCTTCTTCGCTTTCTTGTTTTTTTTATTATTTAAAAATGGGTAAGTTTTTTTTCCTCATTTTCCTGTCTTCAGCTTCCTTCTCGAGCCTTATCTTGTATTATAATATAGCTAAGATCACACACTTGCTCTTCCTTCATCCCCCTTTGCTGTCCCTCGACTCCGGCCCCCGACTTGTGGAATTGGTATGATTTGCTCAGGTGAAACTTCAAGAGCCCACGCACTTGGGCCTAGAATAGCCAAGGGATAATTACGACGTGCAATGACTAGACTGCGTGCTGTTTCGGTTGGTCCGTGACATCGGCTGAGGCTGGGTGCTGCATCAACTGATCCATGTACCCGACTAGAGCTGCGGGCTCCTCCCTCTGATCCATGCACCCGACTAGAGCTGCGCGCTCCTCCGTCTGATCCATGTACCCGACTAGAGCTGCGGGCTCCTCCCTCTGATCCATGTACCCGACTAGAGCTGCGGGCTCCTCCCTCTGATCCATGTACCCGACTAGAGCTGCGCGCTTCTCCGTCTGATCCATGTACCCGACTAGAGCTGCGGGCTCCTCCCTCTGATCCATGCACCCGACTAGAGCTGCGCGCTTCTCCGTATGATCCATGTACCCGACTAGAGCTGCGCGCTTCTCCGTCTGATCCATGTACCCGACTAGAGCTGCGCGCTTCTCCGTCTGATCCATGGCCCCGACTGAGGCCGCGCGCTGCTCTGGCTGACCCGTGACCTCGACTGGCCCATAGTCGTCATCGCAGAGCACGTGCCGGCCGCACAGGCATCTTCGTCGGAAGGCGCTGCTCGCAATCTCAGGAACTGCGGCACGGAGGTACGCTACTCCGAGCAGCTGGTGGAACACAACTACCCGACCCGGACCGCTGCGGAGCCACTTCTGTACGGCCTGGCTGTAGAACGTGCTCAGAGGGAACACGAACCCACACCAGGGGGCTGCAGTCGGTGAGCAGTGTGCGGCGGCAGCACCAGTGACGTCACACGATTCGCTCTAGCCAGGTCGATCACGTCCAAGTCCTTTGTACGCGAAAGGTGCCCGTCCAGGACCGACAGTACCGGACCCCTTCTGTCGGCTCGGTGTGCGTCAGCACGTGGTGGACCCACTTTGTAGACGTTTCTGGCTGCATCCGGCCGGCCACGTGCCACCCGTGCCACGTGGCACGTGTGTGACGGGTGGCACGTGTGTGACGGGTGGCACGTGGCACGTGTGTGACGGGTGGCATGTGTGCCCCTCGTGGCACGTGGCACGTGTGTGACGGGTGGCACGTGGGTGGCCCGTTCCCGGCGGCGTGCCGTCCGTCAGCCGCGGACTCATTCGTGCTCGCGGCGGGAAGGCGAGGCAGGGCGGGATGTGCCGTCCGCCAGCAGACATGCATGAATGGCACCGCTGTCGTCGGCACCCACCCTCCGTTTTCTTTTTCTTTATTGGGTGGTTCACGTCGCACTTTGTGCACAGTCACGGCTGATGGCGCCGCCCACACTGTTTCGCCGGTGGGCCGCGGGATTGAGAAAAGTCCCGAGCGGCGCTGGTGTCGAACCCGGGACCTTTGGTACCCAGAGTTCGACACCTTAACCACTCGGCCATCCCCGCCCCAGCACCTACCCTCCCTCGCACTACCCGCCGGGGTCTCCAACCATGCCTGAAAACGTGTGGAAACAAATGCTAGGGCAAAGTGGACCACCACGAGGAGAAGTGGACCACATGTGGTTTGCTTTGCCCCAAATCACAATTTAAAGATTCGACGGACACTTCAGACCATTCGGCAAATAGGACAGTTGCCAGTTCATACCAATTCATCGGACAGCTCATGCCAACTGCCGCATTGATAGCCATTCAATTACATGCACTAAACATGGATTGATATCTACATTCCGACATAAACCCCGTGGCAATCATCACATCCTCATCACAATAAAATTAGATCAGGAAGCAAAAAAAGAAAATAATTTCTTATGCAGAGAGGAAACACCCACCTCGATGTTAAAGTCGTCGGACGCCGAAGTGTTTGAACATAATGCTTTCTTAGTGTTGCACATAGGTGACAGTTGCACATAGGTGGCAGTACTTGCTTGGGTAGGAGAACGAGTGGTTCGCCTGGCCCGGCAGTCTGCCTGAGGCCAGCTTCTCATACATAGGTACCAAGGGTGCCTTGGTAAAAGATAATCATCATCTGGTCATCCATGGTGAAGTCATAATGATGGAAGTGAATTCCATGGTTGTTTATATATGGTATAATTCTTACTTGGTGCATCTTACACAAACAATATTCAGTGCAAATATGACCTTGTAACTATCACACAGAGCAGACTCATGATCTGCACTTGTTCAGTGGCTGCTATTACGCCAGGATGTACTACTAAGATATGGATCACAAGCCCAATCAGTACCCATGATATAATATACCGGTAGCGAATCAGCCCAGCGCTGAGCACGGGCGCTGAGCTGATCGTAGGTTCTAGCCGGTAGTCCGCGTGCTCCCTCCAAGGCCTCCTCATCACAACCATCACCGTCATCACGGCCAATCTCGGCTTAATCATCACTCACGATGTGGACGCCACAATTCATAAACACGGATAACGCCTCGTTTACATGCAGAAAAGCGCCAAACTGATGCTTGCGTCTGTTCTGGTTTCGCTGACACTTAACCCACTTTTTATGCTCTTTACCGCCAAGTCTGTCTCATTTTTCATGTCCACAAGCGAAGGCTCACCCGGGAGATTGCCCTCAGGAATTTTCTCTTTAACCCGTCCCGTCTCGGGCGGGTCTTCAACTATTTTCTTCACGGTTTTTCGCGGATAGCAGACGAACGGCGCGCGGCAGCGCGCCAAAATTTGGCATACCTTTTCCCACACCAATTTGGCGAGCTGATTCAAAATTATTAAGTAGGTCATCTAGGGTCAACGAGTTAGTCAAGGTCAAGTGAGGTCACCCCCAGAAAAGTTCAACCATTCGTCACGCTTTAACGGATACAGATATCTTAATGAAACTTTTAGCGTTTGCTTATCTTTAGGGATGCAACAAAACGTACGAGTCGAATTTTTCGTGTTTTTTTTTCGTTTTTGACTGCATATAAATTTTGCATATTTGCCAATTGTAGTTCAAATAGAAGATTCTGGCTAAAGTAAGCATGTTTTATTAGGGCAAGTTGACTTCCAACAACGCTTCTCGGTCTGCCCTACCTATCGGAAAAGGAAAATTAAAGACAACTTGAAAACTCAACATTTGGAAATTTTGAGGAAAAAAATGTATTCTTTGGGGGCCAAACATGTTATGGCACTGGTCGATTTCACTGTCCTCTTCTCATTCCCCAAACAAATTTGTTCTTTCATATATCACCAAAATGAACTCCCCAGAGCCAAAAGCATAATGTAAGTCGTGAAAACCCGTGAAAAACTAGCCTCCTGGCGACGTCACTTTTGGGGAAAAATTATTTTTGGGGGTTGATCCGAACCTTACTCGTCGATCGCTTTCCGATGACACCTCTTTCGTTCTCGTGCGACGCTTAGTTTGGATTTTAGAGGTGGGTTACTATCCGCCCCCCCCCCGAGACGGAGTGTAAGGATCTGACCGGAGAGACGGCGCGGGTTAACCAACTGAATAAACACATCATCATAGCTGTCATATCCAAATGCCATTTCACTGGCTAACAAGTACACCAACTCATCTCTGTTGACGCGCACCTCCATGTTCACCGTACTCAAAATCCAGCCACACTGACTGGATTTTGACAGCCACTTTGCTCTTACAGGCAAGGACAGCTTCCCTTCTGTGGTAACCGCTAAGTAGGTGACCTAGCTCGACTCAGTCGCCTCATCAGTGAGTTTTTTGCATAGCGACCGCTGGGTCAAGTTCTCCGGTCGAAACATCCGGCCGGCTGGTCCGTTGTCGCCGCCCTGCCCGGGTGTCCCCGTACCGGCCTGCCCGGCCGCCTCGCCGGCCTGCAGCCGATCACTGCAGGAGCAGGCGCCGCCTGGTGCAGCTGGAAACTGCCGTGAACGTAGTCAACGGATCGCCGTTTTGTTTGACACTGGTCTCTGGTTGTGCGCTGTTGTGCATTGTATACACTTCATAGGAGCTTTGAGGTGCTCAAAGCTTGAAGGAGTATTGTAATGGCTTATTAAGTGGTCGAAGAAAATTGGATTGTGAACCGTTCATTACTTCTGGAATTGCTTAATAAATTGAGATTGTTCTCCTTTATCGCTAGGCATTTCACTTGAAGATCCATCGAAGGCATCGAAGGTAATCATAAAGCCTTCGATTTTTTTTTGGCGCCCAATCACACGCCAGGATGGGCAATGCCCTGTAAGTAAGTGCACCTTTGTACGTGGTGACCGGCTGTCCAGACACATCCCACGCGCACCGAGTTGTCACCAGCGCCTGGGTCATCGCGCAGATGGACGAGCTACCGCCCCAGCTCTAGAGCTGCCGCCACAGCTCCAGAGCTGCCGCCCCAGCTCCAGAGCTGCCGCCCCAGCTCCAGAGCTGCCGCCCTAGGTCCAGAGCTGCCACCCCAGCTCCAGAGCTGCCACCCCAGCCCCAGTGCTGCCGCCCCAGGTCCAGAGCTGCCACCCCAGCTCCAGAGCTGCCGCCCCAGCTCCAGAGCTGCCGCCCCAGCTCCAGAGCTGCCGCCCTAGGTCCAGAGCTGCCACCCCAGCTCCAGAGCTGCCACCCCAGCCCCAGTGCTGCCGCCCCAGCTCCAGAGCTGCCGCCCCAGCTCCAGAGCTGCCGCCCCAGCTCCAGAGCTGCCGCCCCAGCTCCAGAGCTGCCGCCCCAGCTCCAGAGCTGCCGCCCCAGCTCCAGAGCTGCCGCCCCAGCTCTAGAGCTGCCGCCCCAGCTCCAGAGCTGCCGCTCCAGCTCCTCCAGAGCTGCTGCCCTAGGTCAGTGTCGTGTCAGCTGACGTGGCTCGGCTGCTTCGAGCACGACCGTTTTGGTGGACAACGTACAGGGCCGGCGCTGGCCCATCGTGGGTGGGTAAACTAGCCATACCCAGTATTCCGTACACTAGAACGCATGCTACTAATACACGGCAGTCGCTTGAAAGGCGGTGTGGGAAATTGGGGTCCTTGCTCGCGCGGTGGAGATTCATCGGTGCTCTTCGAAAAGAGTAGGCTAATGGGCCGACGAGTCGGCACTCCAAAAGTGAACTTTCGTACCAAGCTGCCTCCACCACAAAATGCAAATAATCTTGTGGAGGAGTAAGGCAAACTAAGCCGTATTAAAACCGTCTCGACCATTTGGGAGGCAGTCACCCCGCCTAACGGTGCAGCTTTTTCTACTTTTTGGCGGGCGCTTGCCCCTTCTTATCTTGACTTTGCTCTCCCAACAACTTGAACTTCTAACGTCGGAGCCTACGTGGCATGCCCCCTCCCCCAGCAATTCAGTTGGGTCCACCCATTGCCTTCATGCACTGTGCTCTTCCAATAATTTTCAGAAACCTACACATATGCACACAGCCTCCGGCACCTAATGCCCCATTTACTATAGCTTAACCCGCCCAGCCTCGGAAGCGTCATTTTACACCAATCTCCCAAAGGTTTTCCGTGGATAGTGAAAAATGAAGCGCGACAGCGCCCAGAAATTTGGAATACCTTTTTTCTACGTCAATTTGGCACGTTGTATGGAAATTTTGAGGTTAAGTTATCTACGGTCAACGAGTTAATAAAGTTCACCACAGCAAGGTTCATTAGGTCACCTGCAAAAAATGTTCAACCGGACGTGATGCATTAACGTATGTATATATATATATATATATATACACACACATATGTATACTTCAACGAAACTTTCAGCGATTGCTTATCTTTTGGAACGCAGCAAAACGCACCCAAAGCGCACATTTGATTTTTTTCTCGTTTTTTGAAGACCTATTAGTTTTGCATATTTACTAATCCATTAGGGTTCAAATCCAACATTCTTGCTAAAGTAAGCACTTTTATCGGGGTAAGTTGACTTAAAACAACGGTTCTCGGCCCGCTCTACTCATTGGGAGAAGAACAGCTGAAGAAAAAATATAACACGTCAAAAATTTCACAAAATACAATGTTGATTTTTGGATGGGCAAACATATCGCGGCGATAGCCAATTCCGATTTCCAGTTCCTGATTGAAAGTATTTTTTCCGTTTTCAAAATCTTCCACAGATTGAACTTCCTGAAACCAAAAAACATGATGTCGTGATTCTATTTACCCATAGTGACATCACTTTGGGGGACAATTGGGGTGGTTTCGGGCCCTATTCGTCGAGCACTTTGGGATGACACCACTTCCGTTTCCGTACAATGCTTAGTTTGGACATTAGAATGGGGTATATAATGACCCCCCCCCACTCTAGACGGGGTGTGAGGATCTGACCGGAAACACGTCGCGGGTTAACATGAATGTATACTTTCCTTAAACTTGCATGCATAGTCCATTCGCTTTAAAAGTAGCATAGATAATCTATATTGCTTGGCACGCCTCCAGGCACCTTCGCCCACCACCTCCGGCGGTTCTGCGGAACGTCAGTAGCCGCTGAATAACGTGACCCATGCTAATTGTGTCGCTTGCATGTCAGATACATGCCAAGGATCTCAAATACATATATAAGCAAACTAGTTTGCCAAACCTATCCGGTCTCAATACGCGGTAGGTATGCCAGTCGATTTGTTTACATTTCCACGGCTTTGGGTCGTTACTGGACTTAGCCAGGGCCACGGCCTTGGGTCGTTACTGGACTTAGCCAGCCGATTGCGGAACACAAGTGGGCATTACATATTGACAATCCCATGTTAGCTCTGCTTCCCCGCTACTCGTGTTAAAGGTAAGCAAATAGCCAAGTAAATTAAGCTTGTTCAGCCACGTGAATGGGGCTACCTACTACCCATGAATGTCAATCCCAGGCTGCATAACTTATTCTAGTTTAGTTCATTGTGCAGACCAACTTAACCGAAAATATTTGTAGTTATCGTTGGCACCTATGCATAATTGCAATGCTGGAACAAAAATGTAACTTTTGTGGTTGGAAATGAACACATAATATCATATGTAAATAAATGGTATGTAAATGACACATAATATATATGTATCATATTCAAAACATGTAAGTCAAAACATGTCACGCAACTTGTTCCATTTCAGATTTTTGGGCCTGTGCTTATAACACAATATCTATTAGTTGAAAGTTATTAGCATACAAAGTATACTAGTTTTATCGAATGATTATTTGGATTTGACGTTTAGGTGCATTGAAGGCACACCTCGAATCGGAACTGATCTCTTTTAGACTGAATCGTTTTCACCGCTGTCTCGTTAAGTTGCACAACAAAAATTGCACCGAAAATGAATTCCCAGAATTATGAAAATTGGGGGACTATGTCTCCCACAGATACCCCCGGAAAGTCGACCCTGGCAACTCGAGCAGAACATGCCTTTAAAATCGAACATAAATGTGTGTGGAGTGGAAAATGAGGTAAGTTGAGCCTCCGGGTAAGTCGGGTCACCGACGTTATCTCACTTCCTATGGTGTCGTGAGAACTTATAAGTCACCTGCCGATACTTTCACTTTGGCGTGGGATGATCGGAGATGCCATATTTTACTTGAAGCCAGTTGGGTATGGGGCGCGTTGAACAATCGTGGCCGAGAGATGAGCTGTGGATTAGCGGTAGTCTATTTATATGCTGCATATTGCTGATGTTTTCATCATGAAAAATGAAATAATTTGCATAAGATTGTTATGCAGCCCATTGGCGGTAAGTATGTTATGTAGGTTATGTTATGTAAGTATGTTATTTTATGAGTTGTGATGTGAGAATACTAGATATTATGGCGGTAAAAATATAGGTCAACGTAAATTACGTGGCAGTTTCTTTCTACCTCATGTTTTTCCACCAGAACACGTGCGTTGACAAAAAGTGATTATACAAATCCTACAAGCCTAAAAGTACCACCTTCAGTAGTCAACCCAGCATTTGTGAACATCAATAAGTCTTGTGGTCAACTTACCCCACCACTGAGGGACATGAACTTCGGGTGCACAAAGCATACTGGGTGTGGCGATTGAGTCTGTGAGTGCATGTGTACTCACAAAGAGCCGTCAAACGAGATAAAAATGACAAGAACACGAACAGCCTAAAGAACAACACAGAGTCGTGTGCGCTAGAGCACAATGCAGCGTGTCGACCCAACGCATTGTCGTCTCTATGACGTGGTTATTTGCGGAGCGACAGTGCAATGCAGTGTAATAGAGCGTGCGCCGATCAAACACAAAAATCCCAACAGGCTGTCTGGTCAGGTGCAGTGGACGTTTCATAAGTCGGTGCTGTCACCGCCGCGTGTCAACCAGAAGGCTATTTTCGTTTGCGGCAGGAAATTAATATCGCCACCGTCCATCCGTACTGCAGCACGCACTTTGTTTTGTTAAAAAAGCATACCCAAGCATTGCAACCCACGCATTGCTTGCACTCCACCAGTGTGTCACGTGAACTGTTTATCAGTGTGTCACACGTGAACTGTCCATCAGTGTGTCACACGTGAACTGTTTATCAGTGTGTCACACGTGAACTGTCCATCAGTGTGTCACACGTGAACTGTCCATCAGTGTGTCACACGTGAACTGTCCATCAGTGTGTCACACGTGAACTGTCCATCAGTGTGTCACACGTGAACTGTTTATCAGTGTGTCACACGTGAACTGTCCATCAGTGTGTCCATCAGTGTCACACGTGAACTGTCCATCAGTGTGTCACACGTGAACTGTAATGTCACACATGAATGTCGTCACACGTGAACTGTCCATCAGTCACACGTGAACTGTCCATCAGTGTAACCATCAGTGTGTCACACGTGAACTGTCCATCAGGGTGTCACACGTGAACTGTCCATCGATGTCACACGTGAACTGTTCATCAGTGTGTCACACGTGAACTGTCCATCGATGTCACACGTGAACTGTCTATCAGTGTGTCACACGTGAACTGTCCATCAGAGTGTCACACGTGGACTGTCCATCGATGTCACACGTGAGCTGTCCATCGATGCCACACGTGAACTGTTTATCAGTGTGTCACACGTGAACTGTCCATCAGTGTGTCACACGTGAACTGTCCATCAGTGTGTCACACGTGAACTGTCCATCAGTGTGTCACACGTGAACTGTCCATCAGTGTGTCACACGTGAACTGTCCATCAGTGTGTCACACGTGAACTGTCCATCAGTGTGTCACACGTGAACTGTCCATCAGTGTGTCACACGTGAACTGTCCATCAGTGTGTCACACGTGAACTGTCCATCAGTGTGTCACACGTGAACTGTCCATCAGTGTGTCACACGTGAACTGTCCATCAAATGTCCACAGTGTGTCAACGTGAACTGTCCATCAGTGTGTCACACGTGAACTGTCCATCAGTGTGTCACACGTGAACTGTCCATCAGTGTGTCACGTGAAGAACTGTCCATCAGTGTGTCACAACTGTCCATCAAGTGAACTGTCCATCAGTGTGTCACACGTGAACTGTCCATCAAGTGTGTCACACGTGAACTGTCCATCAGTGTGTCACACGTGAACTGTCCATCAGTGTGTCACACGTGAACTGTCCATCAGTGTGTCACACGTGAACTGTCCATCAGTGTGTCATACGTGAACTGTCCATCAGTGTGTCACACGTGAACTGTCCATCAGTTGTCACACGTGAACGATCAAAAACTGTCCATCAGTGTGTCACACGTGAACTGTCCATCAGTGTGTCACACGTGAACTGTCCATCAGTGTGTCACACGTGAACTGTCCATCAGTGTGTCACACGTGAACTGTCCATCAGTGTGTCACACGTGAACTGTCCATCAGTGTGTCACACGTGAACTGTCCATCAGTGTGTCACACGTGAACTGTCCATCAGTGTGTCACACGTGAACTGTCCATCAGTGTGTCACACGTGAACTGTCCATCAGTGTGTCACACGTGAACTGTCCATCAGTGTGTCACACGTGAACTGTCCATCAGTGTGTCACACGTGAACTGTCCATCAGTGTGTCACACGTGAACTGTCATATTCATGTTCACGTGAACTGTCCATCAGTGTGTCACACGTGAACTGTCCATCAGTGTGTCACACGTGAACTGTCCATCAGTGTGTCACACGTGAACTGTCCATCAGTGTGTCACACGTGAACTGTCCATCAGTGTGTCACACGTGAACTGTCCATCAGTGTAAGATATAAGGTCCATCAGTGTGTCACACGTGAACTGTCCATCAGTGTGTCACACGTGAACTGTCCATCAGGTGTCACACGTGAACTGTCCATCAGTGTGTCACACGTGAACTGTCCATCAGTGTGTACTATCAGTGTCCCGTGAACTGTCCATCAGTGTGTCACACGTGAACTGTCCATCAGTGTGTCAATGCCATCAGTTACACGTGAACTGTCCATCAGTGTCACACGTGAACTGTCCATCAGTGTGTCACACGTGAACTGTCCATCAGTGTGTCACACGTGAACTGTTCATCAGTGTGTCACACGTGAACTGTCCATCAGTGTGTCACACGTGAACTGTCCATCAGTGTGTCACACGTGAACTGTCCATCAGTGTGTCACACGTGAACTGTCCATCAGTGTGTCACACGTGAACTGTCCATCAGTGTGTCACACGTGAACTGTCCATCAGTGTCACACGTGAACTGTCCATCAGTGTGTCACACGTGAACTGTCCATCAGTGTGTCACACGTGAACTGTCCATCAGTGTGTCACACGTGAACTGTCCATCAGTGTGTCACACGTGAACTGTTCATCAGTGTCACACGTAATTCCAAAAGTGTCACACGTGAACTGTCCATCAGTGTGTCACACGTGAACTGTCCATCAGTGTGTCACACGTGAACTGTCCATCAGTGTGTCACACGTGAACTGTCCATCAGTGTGTCACACGTGAACTGTCCATCAGTGTGTCACACGTGAACTGTCCATCAGTGTGTCACACGTGAACTGTCCATCAGTGTGTCACACGTGAACTGTCCATCAGTGTGTCACACGTGAACTGTCCATCAGTGTGTCACACGTGAACTGTCCATCAGTGTGTCACACGTGAACTGTCCATCAGTGTGTCACAGTGTGTCACGTGAACTGTCCATCAGAGTGTCACACGTGAACTGTCCATCAGTGTGTCACACGTGAACTGTCCATCAGTGTGTCACACGTGAACTGTCCATCAGTGTGTCACACGTGAACTGTCCATCAGTGTGTCACACGTGAACTGTCCATCAGTGTGTCACACGTGAACTGTCCATCAGTGTGTCACACGTGAACTGTCCATCAGGGTGTCACACGTGAACTGTCCATCAGTGTGTCACACGTGAACTGTCCATCAGTGTGTCACGTGTGTCACACGTGAACTGTCCATCAGTGTGTCACACGTGAACTGTCCATCAGTGTGTCACACGTGAACTGTCCATCAGTGTGTCACACGTGAACTGTCCATCAGTGTGTCACACGTGAACTGTCCATCAGTGTGTCACACGTGAACTGTCCATCAGTGTGTCACACGTGAACTGTCCATCAGTGTGTCACACGTGAACTGTCCATCAGTGTGTCACACGTGAACTGTCCATCAGTGTGTCACACGTGAACTGTCCATCAGTGTGTCACACGTGAACTGTCCATCAGTGTGTCACACGTGAACTGTCCATCAGTGTGTCACACGTGAACTGTCCATCAGTGTGTCACACGTGAACTGTCCATCAGTGTCACACACGTGAACTGTCCATCAGTGTGTCACACGTGAACTGTCCATCAGTGTGTCACACGTGAACTGTCCATCAGTGTGTCACACGTGAACTGTCCATCAGTGTGTCACACGTGAACTGTCCATCAGTGTGTCAAACTGTCATCAGTTACAAACTGTCCATCAGTGTGTCACACGTATGTCCATCACGTGAACTGTCCATCAGTGTGTCACACGTGAACTGTCCATCAGTGTGTCACACGTGAACTGTCCATCAGTGTGTCACACGTGAACTGTCCATCAGTGTGTCACACGTGAACTGTCCATCAGTGTGTCACACGTGAACTGTCCATCAGTGTGTCACACGTGAACTGTCCATCAGTGTGTCACGTGAACTGTCCATCAGTGTGTCACACTGAACTGTCCATCACACGTGAACTGTCCATCAGTGTCACACGTGAACTGTCCATCAGTGTGTCACACGTGAACTGTCCATCAGTGTGTCACACGTGAACTGTCCATCAGTGTGTCACACGTGAACTGTCCATCAGTGTGTCACACGTGAACTGTCCATCAGTGTGTCACACGTGAACTGTCCATCAGTGTGTCACACGTGAACTGTCCATCAGTGTGTCACACGTGAACTGTCCATCAGTGTGTCACACGTGAACTGTCCATCAGTGTGTCACACGTGAACTGTCCATCAGTGTGTCACACGTGAACTGTCCATCAGTGTGTCACACGTGAACTGTCCATCAGTGTGTCAAAACTGCCACAGTCCGTGAACTGTCCATCAGTGTGTCACACGTGAACTGTCCATCAGTGTGTCACACGTGAACTGTCCATCAGTGTGTCACACGTGAACTGTCCATCAGTGTGTCACACGTGAACTGTCCATCAGTGTGTCACACGTGAACTGTCCATCAGTGTGTCACACGTGAACTGTCCATCAGTGTGTCACACGTGAACCCATCAGTGTGTCACACGTGAACTGTCCATCAGTGTTCACACACGTGAACTGTCCATCAGTGTGTCACTGTCCATCAGTGTGTCACACGTGAACTGTCCATCAGTGTGTCATACGTGAACTGTCCATCAGTGTGTCACACGTGAACTGTCCATCAGTGTGTCACACGTGAACTGTCCATCAGTGTGTCACACGTGAACTGTCCATCAGTGTGTCACACGTGAACTGTCCATCAGTGTGTCACACGTGAACTGTCCATCAGTGTCACGTGAACTGTCCATCAGTGTGTCACAACTGTCCATCAGTGTGTCACACGTGAACTGTCCATCAGTGTGTCACACGTGAACTGTCCATCAGTGTGTCTCACGTGAACTGTCCATCAGGGTGTCACACACGAACTACCAGCAGTGAACCATCAGTGGCCGGGCATCACTGCATCACCAGAAAACAGTGACCATGATCACCATCAAACACCTGTCTCCAATTGCGGACGGCTGGCGCTGCACGAACTCCCATACTTCGCGGCCGAAAACGCACAACGAGCGACCTGCGTCCGATCCGGCTGCGCCCCAGCAGCCGGCACCGAACCTGTTGTATTTCACACTGACCCCCCCTCCAGGCTGGGACACACGCGCCCCCCCCCCCGGCCATCTCACCCGCCGGAACAGGCTGCGAAGCGGCGGCTTTGAGCGCGGGCTCGGTGACGAATAATGCCGTAAATCTCGGCCGTGTCCGCCCGTCTCATCACAGCACACCGGGAAGACTGCCGACCGTAACGCTATCATTAACGCAGAGTGGTTATCACTGGAAACCAGCCTCGCCGGCCGGCTACAGCAGCAGCTTCAGTATGTCCGTCATCGTCTTCCTCGCAGGCACAGCCTTGTCGCCGGCATCACGCTCGTGAGCAGCTTCGGTGCTGGGAACATCAGTTATTGTATTCGCCATGGCAGCCTGCTCGAAAGCTTCGGCGGTGGGCGCCTCGGTGGTGGGCGCTTCGGTGGTGGGCGCTTCGGTGGTGGGCGCTTCGGTGGTGGGCGCTTCGGTGACGGGAGCTTCAGTGGCGTGGGGCTTCAGCTTCGGGAGCTTCAGTTGAAGGGGCTTGAGTGACGGGAGACTGGGCGGATGTGGCCCCTGCAGCCATAGCAAGCCGAACTGTTTGGTCGGCTGCGGGCTCGGCGGCGGCGGCCTCGACAGGAGTGGCAGCAGCCATTGTTGCCGACTGCCCCTCGGCAGCCATATCCGCCTCAGCTGCCATCTCCGCCTCGGCTGCCATCTCCGCCTCGGCTGCCATCTCCGCCTCGGCTGCCATCTCCGCCTCGGCTGCCATCTCCGCCTCGGCTGCCATCTCCGCCTCGGCCGCCATCTCCGCCTCGGCCGCCATCTCCGCCTCGGCCGCCATCTCCGCCTCGGCCGCCATCTCCGCCTCGGCCGCCATCTCCGCCTCGGCCGCCATCTCCGCCTCGGCAGCCATCTCCGCCTCGGCCGCCATCTCCGCCTCGGCTGCCATCTTCGCCTTGGCCGCCATCTCCGCCTCGGCCGCCATCTCCGCCTCGGCCGCCATCTCCGCCTCGGCCGCCATCTCCGCCTCGGCTGCCATCTCCGCCTCGGCCGCCATCTCCGCCTCGGCCGCCATCTCCGCCTCGGCCGCCATCTCCGCCTCGGCCGCCTTCTCAGCCTCGGCCGCGGGCTCCTCTGCAGTGGCCATGTCCGCCGCCCCCTGGGCCGGCGCCTCCTCGTGCATGATGTTGTCTGCGAGGGGCGCGTCGCCGCCGCTCGTCTCGACCTCGTCCTCGGTGTCGGGCGCGTCACTCAACAGCAGGTCGGCGGCGTTGCCCTCCTCCTCCGTGGACGCGCCCTCTGCCGCTGCCTCGCCGGAGCCCTCGCCATCTGAGAACGGGCAACGAGGGCCGGGTCAAACACGGCGTTTGTGTGCAAGTCGGGTCAACATGTACTGTGGCCGATCAGCATCGTGCACTCACAGCAGGGTTCGATTTGGTCGCGACAGACTTTATCGTAGCTGAATTAGGAAATAGGCGTACCATATCAGTTCCTTGACTACTCAAGAGATGGCGCCAGTATTTGGTTATCTTCTACTGATGATATACATACCTTTTTCCATTCAATATTGTCACCTGTGACTTTAAAACAGCACTGTATATGTAGCATTCCTTAAGCAGGTCCGCTTTTAATTTTCATCACATGGCGTGCTTTGGCTTTGTTCAATGCATGGCTGTAACGATGGCAGTCGTCTGTGCCTATGTATATATGACGTACCAGGCTAGGTGCCCAGTTGGGGATTGTGAATGTTGCAGACGATGTGGATACTTTGTGCAAAGATTTTCAGATTGTAGCACATTGTCTTCTTGGAGAATACAATAACTGTACGAAACTGGATGAAACATATGAGTTCTACAGTAGAAGCTCGAAGTGCAATACGACCTTGCTTGAACAATGGACTTGCTTGCGAGCAGAGGCACAGCCAAGCCCCCCCCCCCTATCAGCAAGTAAGTCGAGCAAGAAATTTTGAAATTTTGACCACGCAAAATCAGAAATTTTAGGCATGTGAAGCTCGCCGAAACCGATCTCTGTTCCATTTCATATCATTTCACATTTAATCTCGCCCACCACCACAAGGTCCTAGATGAGCCACTGCTGGTAAATGCTGTAACCTTGATATGTGGATTATGACGATACGGCTTAGATAGCGCTGTATACATACAATTTAAGTTCGAACCAATACAGATGAATGTGTGCGACTAAGCAAAAGGCAGGCATAGTTTATGGTTTAATACCTGCCAACAACCACACGGGGAATACAAATGCATTGACATGTTGAGTAGGTTATCAGTTCGCAATCTAATAATCCGTTGCCGTGCAATAAGTTGACAAGCACGCTTCTATTCCTGGATGTTGAAGTCTAAACTGCAATCGCGAGGATGATAATATGTAGTTAAATCCTGGACGTCTTCGGTAGCGATCCGTTTACCTGTCGTATAATATCATGCAAAATAGCTACTCTTAGCAATATTTAGCTCTCGAAAAATGACGAACCGTAAACCAGGCCACCGAAATGAGCCATCTCCGCATGGCGGCCGAGTCAGATCGGGCCGTCCCCCGCCCCGGCTATTTTCCAAATGAGCCACCATGACGCGGTGTTGAAATCATCACTGCTTGCACGTGATCGTGATCGTATAACTGCCTCCTGAAAAGCATGTGGCTTTCAGTTCTGGGCATTCCGATTTCCCATCCCATTCAGGTCCGTGAGTTCCCATCCTGGGAAAACACATCTCCCAACTTTGAAAGTTGTTTCCATAAACTGTGAGGTTTCAAAAATTGTTAGTTTCCTAAAACGCACTAAGATTAGTGCAGTTTTCTAAAGGCGTCGCGAAATTCGCTGTGCTGCTTTGGCATGGCTCTCGTTTGCTTTAGGTAGTTATTCTGCTTGAATCGCCACAGGTCTAACGTGCTGTCACTTAATGGCATTCATATGATTTGTGCTGCAGAATTCTGGCCTCGGAAGGGAATAATTTGTAGGCATTCCAGGCTGGACAGGATGATTGGTTTCGGTAGTTCCGAAAACTAAACTACCAAACTACCACTAAAAACTGCTTGTACTTTCCAGTCAAGTGATTTGGTCATTCTCGTCGAAACAGTTTGCAGTCGCTTACGAAAAAGAATGTTCAGCGTTTTTTTTTTTTGGGGGGGGGAGGCAGAGCCAGGGTCGGTGAGTTCCAGCTTTCGTTTGTATCATATAATTAATATGATCAACCTGTTTAATCGTTTAGGTACATCAAACAGTAGGAAACTAGGCATAGCGGTAACACATGATTCGATGGCATCTTCCAAGTAGATGTTGCTGTCTACCTTGCTACAAACAACCTCTCGAAATTATAAAGATGCGTCCACTTATGAAAGGTGTCCCTGGCAGGGCGGTGGTAGGCAATCCAGATTGGTCTTGAGCCATTTAGGCTTTACGTCAGCTAATGTAGTTGACCGGCTTGCAACTTTTTTGAGAATCACGATGGATGCAGTCTCCGTATTTAGTCAGGTGCAGGCGCGCACCCAGGATTTTTCCATGGGGGGACCCGGACCGAAAAGGGCACTTGGCCGGCTCCAAAAGGGCACCTGACCGGCTCCAAAGGGCACCTGACCGGCTCCAAAAGGGCACTTTGCGGCCCGGGGCACACTGGAAGGTCTGTTGACCGGGGGGGGGGGGGTGAAAAATGTTTGGCCAAAAGGGCAGTTTTGGGCCCAAAGGGCACCTTTGGCACAGGCGGGGGACATGAGGCTGGTGATTTTTTAGCTAAATTTGGGACATTCCGGCCAAGAGGGCACTTTTCGGTAAAAAGGGCACTTTTGGCCAAAAGGGCACTTTGGTCTCATGGAGGGGGGCCTGGCCCCCCTCCGGTGCGCCTGGCCCCCCTCCGGTGCGCCTATGGTCAGGCGGTAATGTTCGCCTGGACGATACATGAGCCTTTCTTGTCTGTCAAGAACCCACAAAGTTCTGAAAAGTATTGCTTAATTAATAGCAGTGCAGGAGGAATCGATAAGCCTTGGATAGAGGTAGATGGTGTTCGCTGGCTCATGCAAAATAGATGAGCTTATTAGTAGAGTAAGGCGTATCAGTTTGAAAGAGTGAAATATCCGTTCTTATATCATTGGCAAGGATAGGTATTAAGCAGCATCTGCCTAGCTTACCCACTTATCAACTATGTGGACTAGTAGCAATTATTCTAAGTTTTCTGTTTTCGAAAGTGAAGAAGGAGAAACCCCAACTGGTGATGCCAGTGCATGACCTGCAAGCAGCACTGAACCCAGACATTTGAGACCAGAGATACTCACTTACAGGATGAGATAGGACCTACCATGACGTCCAAACTTGCTATGAATACCGTACATGTCGTGAACGGATCGAGCTAGGTGCCAGCTGCATCCGAAGCAAACCCGACTGGTCATGATCTGACCGGAGTCGCATGGGTGTGGACCTGGGCCCGATCGGCCCAGATCAATGAGCCCAGCGCGAGCTCGGATCAGGCGAATGATCGTCAGTCGGGGAAAGGAGCAAAGGCGACGATGAAGGTGGACGAGGAGCAGTGACCGCTTATGTAGACAAACAAATCCATCAGCTCGGCAACGGACGTGCGTATTGACACGCTCTCGGTCAGTTCGGTCTGGGTTTGGGCTCGGCAGCGGCGGCTTCGACAGATTTGGACCGATTGTGGCGGGGATCTGCGCCAACATCACTCCATAGACAGCATCATGCAATCATCAATCTCAATCGGCAGTGCGGCAGCCGACAGTGGGACTGGTCAGCGGCCGTGAGCCGGCCCTGTTGGGCTCAGCAGCCAATTTGTCACTAACGCGTGTGGCAAACTCGAGACTGCCTGATCCTTGTCATCAGCAGTCTGCGCAAGCCCAGCTGTCGGCAGTCTGCCTAAAGCCAGCTGTCTAGGCCCAAAACTAGCCCAAAACTAGTCCAAAACCAGGCGTCCAAAACTGCTTCGGTCCCGACTGTTGGGCTTCTAGTGCACTGAGCAGTTGTGCGGTCGACAAAATCGGCGGCGTGTGGCTCGTCTTCAGCATTCGCTTCAGCACCGAGTGAGTGCTGAAGACTGAGCCGATGAGTGCCCTGTCGACATGAGTGCCGGAGTCCACACCGAGCCAGGACGGTGTCGGCGTCAGGCTGACCTGCAGACGCCCCAGCGCCAGAGCGCACGGCAACACGAGGCCGGCAGGTGGTGTGTGCTACAAGCTCTGTCGGGGTTGGCTCCGCCCCCTCCGGTGATTACCCATCAGATGGCCACGTCTTACTTCCGAACGTAAACCAATCCACCAGATGGCCACGTCTTGCTTCCGAACGTAAACCGATCCACCAGATGGCCACGTCTTACTTTCGAACGTAAACCGATCCACCAGATGGCCACGTCTTACTTCCGAACGTAAACCAATCCACCAGATGGTCACGTCTTACTTCCGAACGTAAACCGATCCACCAGATGGCCACGTCTTGCTTCCGAACGTAAACCGATCCACCAGATGGCCACGTCTTGCTTCCGAACGTAAACCGATCCACCAGATGGCCACGTCTTACTTCCGAACGTGGACCAATCGCCGCCCCGGTAGCTCAGTTGGTTAGAGCGCTGACCTGCACTGGTCTCCCCCGTACTGGCAACACAGGGTTCGAGTCGCTTCGCGCGCCCGCGTTCAGCCCCCGGCAGGGAGTGTCAGTTGGCAGCTGGCCCGATAAGGCCGGGGGCAAGCTACCGGGCGGCCGTGTCGGTGCATTTACGGCACGTTAAACTTTCGGTCTAAATTCTGCCGTTGACCTGGAGTTCATGGATCGGGTGGTGGGGCCAGGGTTCACGCAACAAGCTCTGCTTAACGATAGAACCCTGGTTCCTAAAGCCACCCCAGCAACAACTCGGATGAAATTTATTACAACATTTGATAAAATAAATTCTTTAAAAAATACACCAGATGGCCATGCCTTACCTCCGAACGTAAACCAGTCAGCCAAACCGACCGCGTCGGCGTTGAATTTCCCACGCTGCGGATCCCAATCATACAGTGACGGGTTCGCCGATGTGGAACCGACGAGCATGCTCGTGCACCCGGGCATCTTGCAGTCAGTGATATGTGCCCACGTAGAACTTCCGGCCAGTTACCGACTGTCACGACTGAGCCATGCATTTCCGCGCGCTGCCGCCAACGAAGCAATGTCTGAGCGAACCGAGGTCGATCCGAGCCCCTGCTGAGGGTCAATTGTTCCATTGTTGGGTGAACATCACTTCCGGTAAGATGACGGGTGGAATTCGGATTCGGGGTGCACGGGATGTGTGGCAAAGGAGGGAGGACGAGGAAGAATGATTGCATGACAATAGGAAGTGTAACCTGATGCAAGGTATTCTACGGGGTGGAGGCGGACGGGGTAGGGGTAGGAATCGAAATACTTGTAGAGAATGAAATGGGGCAAGGGCCAGAGAAGTGTTGACAGCCGTTCATGTAGCATTTGCCCATGAGTGCAATTTTAGAATGCCTTTGTGTGTGAGCAATTGCACCTCCCCTCGCCAATGATTGATTTGCCTTCACCGCAATATATTCGGATAAAAACCTGTAGTCACTGACGTTCTCCAGTTTTCAAAAGTTTTCTGAAAATTTTAGATGGCACTTATGTTGGCGCAGTAGCTTCGAGACATCCATTTTCCACGTGTTACCATGTGCCTGATAATATGTCATAAAAGCTAAGTGATGCTCAGTTGCTCTCACGCGGTTTTCATCCACCACCTGTTAACACTAAAACAGCATCCAGTGCTACGGTCCTGTGACGTTTGGCTCCAACTACTTGCATGCCCACACATGCATTGCCGTCCTCAAAAGTTGCTAAATGTTGACTTCTTGGGCATGCGCCGACTGACTTTCTCCAGTATTACATATCCAAGCGCACATTGCCGCAGAACATCAACGCCCACCTACCGCATATTTCCTCCAAGAATAACGCAATACCGCATATGTCAATACGGGACTCAACTTCATTCGAACTTCAGCACGTTCTTAGCCCTGGCGCAACGCTTTGGAAATGGCGAGCAAAAAGCCTTGGGAACGCCAGGAATCCTGCTCCTCCGCACAGCCGGCGGCTCATGATTGCCCACGCAATCATGGTCGCAATCATGATTTCCCACACAATCATGAGCCGCCGCTCCGAGTTCGGTCGTAGCCATCTTTCCGCAATGCTGATATATTATCTTTACGATTTCCAGGTAAAACATCATGCAGCGTATGGCGTAACCTGCAATAATAGCGCACGAAGGGCACCACTTACAACCAACGCAGCACATCGACCCTCAGAGAGGTAATTGCCTTCCTGATCCTCGGAAAATATCGACACACGATTACTGACCATTCTCAGGTCAATGTCTCAGGTTAATGAGCTTACTCAATGTTGCGCATAAACGTTCAACGAAACCGCTAGCAAAGCGGGTGAGTGCAACAATCAGCGGAAAAATTGTTCGCGATAGAAGTGGAAGTGTATTTCAAAAAGGTAGATGATGAGCTGAAATGAGGAGTAATAAATACTGATACTGAGACGAAGAGATACAAATGTGACCTTGCAAAATGACCAAGGTACTCCACATCTCTGAACTCCATCTCTCTATGGCTGGAAAATGGTCTTTGATGTAGATTATATCGTTTTTTTAAAGGATTTTGCAAGCTCAATTCAAATATGAAAAATTGACATGCAAGTGTTTTTTTTTATCTGAGCCTAAATTGAAGAGGGCAGAGACTTTGGACAATTTCCGGACTTAACTAGATTGGAAAAATAGATGTTTCGAAAGGGCTATACTTCGGCTTGTCACATCAAGCCTTCAACGAACCAAGATAACATAAATATAACACACACGATCGAGATGCAAACTTGACATCATTGAAACACGTTTAACCCGAGTCGTCTCGGGGGTCTTCAACCGACCCCCCTCAGGTGGATAGTGAACGAACGGCGTTAAGTTTGGCATACATTTTCCCACATCAATTTGACATGTTCTGTCCAACTTTTGAAATCAGGTCATCTAGGGTCGACTAGTTAGTCTAGGTCAAGTAAGGTCACCTCCAAAAAAGTTCAACCAGTCATCACGCTTTAACGGATGCAGATATTTTAATAAAACTTTCAGCGTTTGCTTATCTTTAGGATGCAACAAAACGTACGAGAGATTTCTTCCCATTTTGACTACTTATGAGTTTTGCATATTTGCCTATTAGAGTTAAAATAGAAGATTCTTGCTAAAATAATCATTTTTTGTTAGAGCACGTTGACTTTGAACAGCGTTTTTCGGTCTGTTCTATCCATTAGAAAGGGAAAATTAAAGAAAATTTGAAAACTAAAAATTTTGAAAAAAAAAAAAACATTTGAAATTTTTGGATGGCCAAAAATTGTTATGGGCCTGGTCGATTTCGTTGTCATTCACTGATTCGAAATAATTTTTGTTTTTTCTCAAATATCCCTCAAAATGAACTCACCAGAGCCAAAAACATAATGTAAGTAGTGAAAATCTAGGCCTCCTAGTGACATCACTTTTGTGGGATTTTTGGGGGGTGTGGACCCGGGCCCTACTCGTCGAGCGCTTTCCGATGACATCTCTTTCTTTTTTGTGCGACGCTTAGTTTGAATATTAGAGATGGGTTACTATCCCCCCTCCCAGAGACAGGGTGTGAGGATCTAACCGGAGAGACGCGGCGGACGGGCACGCGTTCATTAATTTGGGTCACTTTCTGTTCAGCAATCGACTACACTGACAGAAAAAGCGGCGAGGACGTAACACCTTAGCATGACACACACATAGGCATACATGGAGGACATCGCAAACATATCACTTCGGACACCATCGAAGGACATTTAAATTCGGGTTGCTCCCCTCACCTCAAGTCTCACATCTGGAACAACACAATAATTTGGCTTCTGAATTTGATAATAATAATGTAGCCGGTAAGCTAGCGACAGGGACGGGAGCGCCGAACTGGGCGCTACGTGACCAATGTAGTCGATGCGCCCTACAGCCCCAATATCTAACAGGGAGCGCGGCGCGCAGTCCTATATCGGGCTCGGGGAGAACTTCCCCATGCCTTGATTCAGACACGGCGAGTGCAGCCTTATTTCAGTGGCCTCTCCAACTACACGTGTGCTCCAGGAGGACCCCACCGCCAGAGTGTCGGCCTTAGACGGACCGAACACTTGGCCGCCGCATTGAGCCCAGTGCTCAATGCGGCGGCCATTGGAGAGGTGTCGGCACGAGGTGAGAGGTGTCGGCACGAGGTGAGAGGTGTCCGCACGAGGTGAGATGTGTCGGCACGAGGTGAGAGGTGTCGGCACGAGGTGAGAGGTGTCGGCACGAGGTGAGAGGTGTCGGCACGACGTGAGAGGTGTCGGCACGAGGTGAGATGTGTCGGCACGAGGTGAGAGGTGTCGGCACGGCCGTACGTGTGGACGGCCACGTGCTCTTTCAGGCGGAGGAATCTGGTGCGGCCGCTCGCGCTCATCTAAGTGGCGCCGCACTAGCGTGACGCTCGGCACACCACGCCTTTTGCATTTTCCTTCAGGATGGGTCTTGGCATGAACCAGCTGGTCTTTGAGGATGGACCTCGACCGGCCAACTCGGATATTATGTGCTGAGACACTTTTTGAGATTCTCTCACTGGTGCTTTTCACGTTGGGTAAATTGACGTGTAAGTCCACTGTTCTGCGTGAGTTTGGCTCCCGCTTGTTCGATACCTGGCTGTCGCTTTTTCTACGAAGGATCTTGGGCAACCGTTCTTCGAAGTGACTTGCTTGAGGTAGAATATTTTTTCCGCATACTTTCGTTGATACAGATATTGTTGGCCCGTTCAGTGAGACGTAAGACATTTTATCACTCGACTTTGCAAGCAGTTGTGAATCGTGTGTGATATCGAAGTTCGAGTGAGTGGGTTTCCTGTACACAGAAAGTCGAAACGCAATACACCAGTACTAATCGAGGATGCTGAATTTCTCTTGTAACCACAACCCCACCTCATCCTCAACCCCATCCCCAACCCAAACCCCAGCCCCAACCCGAACACCAACCCCAACCCGAACACCAACCCAAACCCCAACCCAAACCCCAACCCAAACCCCAACCCCAACCCAACCCCAACCCACCCAACCCAAACCCCAACCCAACCCCACCCACCAACCCAAACCCCAACCCAAACCCCAACCCAAACCCCAACCCAAACCCCAAACCCAACCCAACCCCAACCCCAGCCCAAACCCCAACCCAAACCCCAACCCAAACCCCAACCCAAACCCCAACCCAAACCCACCAACCAACCCAACAACCAAAAAAAACCCCAACCCAAACCCCAACCCAAACCCCAACCCAAACCCCAACCCAAACCCCAACCCCAACCCCAACCCCAACCCCAACCCCAACCCAAACCCCAACCCAAACCCCAACCCAAACCCCAACCCAAACCCCAACCCAAACCCCAACCCAAACCCCAACCCAAACCCCAACCCCAACCCCAACCCCAACCCCAACCCAACCCCAACCCCAACCCCAACCCCAACCCCAACCCCAACCCCAACCCCAACCCCAACCCCAACCCCAACCCCAACCCCAACCCCAACACCAACCCCAACCCCAACCCCAACCCCAACCCCAACACCAACCCCAACACCAACCCCAACACCAACCCCAACACCAACCCCAACACCAACCCCAACACCAACCCCAACACCAACCCCAACACCAACCCCAACACCAACCCCAACACCAACCCCAACACCAACCCAACACCAACCCCAACCCCAACACCAACCCCAACACCAACCCCAACACCAACCCCAACACCAACCCCAACACCAACCCCAACACCAACCCCAACCCCAACACCAACCCCAACACCAACCCCAACACCAACCCCAACACCAACCCCAACACCAACCCCAACACCAACCCCAACACCAACCCCAACACCAACCCCAACACCAACCCCAACACCAACCCCAACACCAACCCCAACACCAACCCCAACACCAACCCCAACACCAACCCCAACACCAACCCCAACACCAACCCCAACACCAACCCCAACCCCAACCCCAACCCCAACCCCAACACCAACCCCAACCCCAACCCCAACCATAACCCCAACCCAAACTACAACCCACCACATCACAGTCCACACCCTAACCCCAGCCCCAACCCAAACTCCAACCTTACCCATACCTAAACCCTAACCCAAACCCCAACCCCAGCGGCAATCCCAACCCCATCCACAACCCCAACCCCATCCTTCTCAGAGTATTCACCGTTCTTGGTCTCGTCGAGAGCTCTGGCGATGTTTGGTCGGCCGTACGCCCGGTACACCTTGAGGCCGGGCCGAATCTCCTCGAGGCTGCTGTCATCTAGCGGCAGGCCGCGAACTACGACCGCCGCCAGTAAAACCTGTTGGCAGTTCCTGGGTCAAAACGAAAAACAAGCACCAGGATGTCAATTTGTATCCTTTTGTGAGGGCCATGGCCCCACCAATGTTGATTTTGGCCCCTTCAATGTTGATTTGTCCCCTCAATAACCTATGCTGTTTTTATGCTGATAAGAAAGCTAATGGGAAAAAAAGAAAAACACCATGCTTCATAGAAATCTTAGTTGATGTTAACCAGCTTATTTTGTACTGCAAAGAAACATATTAGGTTTAGATAGTGGACTTACTCTCCACCTTCTGCTGCAAAATTAAAAATTGCGTGAAAAAAGCAACGAAATAATTAGATTTCCCTCCACTGTGGAAGTAAAACTTGCATCATAAAATGTTGAGATTAGCGAATGATGATGCATTTTAAACCAGGCTGTCTTAAAAAAAATGTGCCAAGCCACTAAACAACAATTGCATTACCATACTAACGATTGCACACGCCACCAATGGCAAAACCACATGCATGTGGAGCTTGAACATAATTCATTCATTTCATTCTCAATTTCCAATCATTGCCAAACTTGCATACAATCGAGTCCAGTGAACAACAATCACAGTTACCATTGAGATTGTGGATATACAAACTAGAATTATCTTCAGCAGCCCACCCATCACACGATGCACTACTACTTTGGTTCCGTGACTTTACCTGTTATCGGGCGATTTTTCCCGTTGGCGAGGATGCTGAGTAAACATAAACGTACACATCGTCAAATAAATGTCAGAATTATTTAGGACTGAAAATATAGTGGGCGAAATCCAATGAGTTTTTGATTCGATGTTGGGGAGAGGGGTTCCAGTACACTTCGCCCCCCCCCCAATGTTTTTCAAAAATATACACCCCTGACAAGCACAGTACACAAGGTAGCGATGGGTCTGTCGAGCCGCCCGCAGGTCTGACACTGACGAAGCAGGAGTGAATATCCAGCTGGTGGGCCGGTTGTGCCCCGGCCAACTCGAGAACCCTCTCCCAAGCTTTGTTTCGCCTTCTCATCGAGCAGTCAAGTTGAACCGGATCCGCCAGCAATTCCACCACACTCATAAACAATGCCACACCACTCACAAACAATGCCACCCCACTCACAAACAGTGCCTCCACTCACAAATAATGCCACCCCACTCACAAACAATGCCACCCCACTGGCAAACGATGGTGAACAGCCAGCGCCAGTTTTCCATCTCTGTCACAGGATGTCAAACCCCTGGTTTGTCGCTATGAACCAGGACAAGTTACCCCTCCACCCCACCCCCCGCACGCACACACAAACACACACGCGCACACCAATTTAGTACAGTCCCCAGACGTTATCACCTAATCAGGCTAATAACAGTC
Source organism: Imbricaverruca yamaguchii (assembly GCA_034440575.1). Taxonomy (NCBI): domain Eukaryota; kingdom Metazoa; phylum Arthropoda; class Thecostraca; family Neoverrucidae; genus Imbricaverruca; species Imbricaverruca yamaguchii. The sequence goes on along the minus strand of JAOTOL010001655.1, from coordinate 3,977,195 downwards.
CAGAGTGATTTGTTGTATCTACATGTCCCACAAGGCTTTGTTTGGTTGTTTGTTTGTTTGTTTATTGGGTGATTCACGACGCACTTTGTACACATTCACGGCTAACGACGCCGCCCACGCTGTTTCGCCGGCGGGCCGCGGGATTGGAAATTACCCCAGTGGCGCCAGTGTCCAACCGGGGGCCTGCGGTACCCGGAGCTCAACAACTTAACCACTCGGCCATCCCCGTCCCAGTTCGCACGAAGCAGACGCGGCCAGGTGGGTCCGCATCTCCTCCTGCTGCCAGACCAGTTGGTGTTCAGGAGGTCGGCAGTGCTCCGGCGATGCGGAACTGAGAGGTCACACATGCCGCGGTCGTGGCCGGGCTCCATTGTCAGCCGTCAAATGGTCTGGTTCACCTTCGATACACCGCGTCCGGGTTCGCCCCTCTGCAACGAGCTGGTTCTTGTCACGGCAGCTGGACTACAGATCGAGATATGCCTGCATGCATATGCATATATATATATATATATATATATATATATATATATATATATATATATATATATATATATATATATATATATATGCATATATTTGTGTGTGTGTGTTTATATCTACGCACATATTGAAAAAGTAGTATTAGATGACATTCCTGGGCAAAAAGTCACCTAATATGCATATCAATACTGTTTGAAATGTGCATATCGCGACTTAATCGATGCAGCCCCTGTGATGGAGTGTAATGCGAGACCCAGTCTATGCCAGCCAGAACTAGGGCACGGGGATTTACGGCCACATACATGTCAAAGTGTTTCCTCTCCAGCTGTGAAGGGGTATATGACCTCATACCAAATGGAACTTCACAGTGGCTTTTGCATAATGCCGGCGGCGATTTGTTGAGGATTCGTTGATTACTCAAACTGTCGGAAACGTGGTCAAGGTCACAGCCCTCCCCGGAATGTGACCAGTGTCACAGCGAACATTCCTGAAAATGTGGTTAAGTCCACAGCGAGCCCTTCCCGGAATGTGGTCAAGTTCAGAGCGAACCATTCAGGAATATGGTCAAGGTCACAGGGAGCCATCCCGGAATGTGGCCAAGGTCACAGCGAGCCATTCCTGGAATGTGATCAAGGTCAAGTTCTCCCCGGAATGTGGTCAAGGTCAAGTTCTCCCCGGAATGTGGCCAAGGTCACAGCGAGCCCTCCCAGGAATGCTGACCAAGGTCACAGCGTGCCCTCTCGGAATGTGACCAGTGGCACAGCAAACCCTCCCGCAATGTGGTCAAGGTCACAGCGAGCCCTCCCGGAATGTGGTCAAGGTCGCAGCAAGCCATCCCCGGAATGTGGTCAAGGTCGCAGCACACCATCCCAGAATGTGGCCAGCGTCACAGCAAGCCCTCCCAGAAATTGGGCTGCGGATAGATCTTGCCGCTGGTTTTCGGGCGCACCAGACTGTGTCATTATTTCCGGCAGAGAAAGTTGGGCGATACAAAGAAAATGACCCCGAGCAGACTGCCACACTGAGGAAGCTATAAGAAACGGAGAAAAAGCCTTAACCAGTTCAGGGCCAGTGGAACCTTTTGGTACCATATCGTTACAGTAAAATATGAGGTAGTGTTCCAAGAGGGAGAGCCGGTTTAGCGGCATTTTCACGTCGGCAAACTGATAAGCGGCCGTACGGTGTCAGCCGCCTGTCAGTTTGTGGGAAGGGTGGGGGTGGTATTTGGTGGAGCTTAAAGTTAGTAGAAAGGATGGTGCCAGGGTTAGTTACATTTACAACCATTTATGTTAATGTTTTCTGGCGATGTGATTTATTATTGACAATGCCCATGTCAGTGACAGTCAACATGACACATACGTGACGCCTTGTTGAAGGGCATATCTCTATAACCGGACCGCGCTGGACGCCGCCAAAGTTTGGAGGTGCCAAATGGACCCACTGGTCCTGAGCGGTGACCCCGGACGGGGGACCGGGCGCGCGGGGCGAGGGGGGGGGAGGGTGCAGTGCGTGCGCGGAGTGTGCTCAGCGTCATTTCATTGGTGGGCAATTTGGCGCTGGTGCACACAGGAATCGCCAAGTTCAGCGCCATGCCATGAACAACGAAACGGTGTGTATCTCCGAGAGAAGCTATCGAGATGACGGCATCTATCTAGAAGATGAAGAGAGTTGACTGTCGCGAACGTGCCACCTGATTGTGATCTCGGCGATGTAGACGGGCTGGATGACGATGCCACTGGGTCAGCGGAAGTTCACGACGTTCCTGGCACTCTAGAAGTGCAAATAAATGATCTGGATGAACCCGAACAGGCAGACCCTACAAGTGAAACGTCAGCAGCTGACAGCATCCCAGCAAAGAGGCGACGCAAGGAGAAAAACATGCCATTATGCCGGCATGTTTCACCCGAGTACACTAGATGGAAAATGCGTGCGATTCGGCTCGTTGCACCTCCCGTCAAAGCATGGCAGACTCCCAGAGTTGACGCACGCCAGCAGAGATTATGGAAGAGCTGCTGACTCGGGATATATTTCAGCACATCCAGGCGGAGACTGCGGTTCGCTCCACATCTGAAAAATGACCCGCTCTTCCCGATTGATGACAGCGATCTGAAGACGTTGATCGGGGTTCTCATCTTCTCTGGATATGTCACGCTGCCAAGCGAACGCTCCACTGATCAGAGGCAGAGGATCCAGCCGATGATACAGTTCGAAACGCTATGCCGCGCAGCAAGTACATGAAGATGAAATCAGCATCGCCATTCGTAGAAAAAAGTGGCACTGGTGCCTCCATCAGGATGACGTCATGGCCATCAGAAACAGCGACTCCGTCACGGTGGCGTACTGCCAAAGAAAGAGCAGCTCTCTTTGCTCAGCTTCCGGCACGAGATCGCTGTAGCCTACATGAATTCGGGTCAGCTGCGTACTGCGTGATCAGTGTGCGGTGAACCACGACCGAGGTCGCTTCGGACAGCTAGCGGCATGACGTGATCGGCCACTTCACCGGGACTTCTGAAGCCCGGCGACGATGCCGTCTCACGGACTGCACTGGAGAGCCACGCAAAACCTGTGTCAAGTGCAATATACAGCGCTCTGTGCCAAGTGCAATATACAGCGCTCTGTGTCAAGTGCAATATACAGCGCTCTGTGTCAAGTGCAATATACAGCGCTCTGTGTCAAGTGCAATATACAGCGCTCTGTGCCAAGTGCAATATACAGCGCTCTGTGTCAAGTGCTTCGCAGCTCGTAACGTGTACGCTGCAATATGCAGTCAATGGTTTACCACTGCAGATGAGAGGGATGCGGCCCGGGGCGACACGACGTAAGAGTGCGAGTGTTTCTATGTGGAACGTGTGAACAAATACATTTCCGTTTAATAACGCAGCGAACAAATAACTGATCGGATCGGCCCGGCGAAGATGCTATCATGCTAATAGATGAATATGCCAGCTGACAAACCAGTCTAACTTCCCAACCAAGCACGTTTGACCGAATATAACACGACAGTAACTATAACGATGATCAGTGTTCCTATTGGGTGCATAACTTCGAACCAGCGAACATTAGTTTGCCCCTCCCCAAGCGCCAATCGGCGGCCGCCGTGCCGGGTCGAGCGCGCGTGGCGTTCGAACCTCGCGCGCGCAACGCTCAGGGCCAATGGAACCTTTTGGTACCGGGCCATAGCTCCAAAACAGGTAAAGATAACGTCCTATTTTTCACAGCTTCGCACTTATTCAATCAGATGCCTGTTCACCAAAAAATAATCGAGATTATATGGCGAATTATGCGCCCCGATTCTTAACCGGACTGCATGGCTAAATAACACTATTAAAGCGGGTACAGGTACGAAAAAGGCATGTTCCAAATAAGCATGGCTACAGTCAGACATGAGCGCTCGTCAGTTAACAAAGGGATGCAGGGATGGGAAGCGCACTCGCTGCAGCTGTCACGTGTTGCGACCCTTCAAGTAACACAGCTTACCATTGACCTGACAGGGTACGCGGTAACGAAACGGCTTCAACTACCGCGCAGTGTGTGGTGTTTGGCGTACTGGCTCCCGAACGAGCACTGACTATTATATAATTATTGATGGAAACAAACGGAGAAAATGGTGTAAATGTAAGTAAATAGAAAGTAAAACACCTAGTATAGCGTTTGGGAAAAGGGCGCATCTACTGATATGCGGATCATCTCAATGTAAGTATGCATCACCAATGCCTGTGAAAGCAAGATGGGCAAAGCAAGTTGGAATTTTGATGTCAGTTGTGAAACAATTTACGGTGACATACCGTTAGCAAAGCTCTACAATATATATTCTTACTGATTGTCACATGCTTAATTTTTCAGCGCCCTAACGCCCCCCAAAAAAAAAAAAATGTTGTGTTCTCTTTTTTCTTTTCAGTGAACATTTTGTGTCCTCAACATGCAAGCTGATGTTGATTTCTGCGAGTGCATGTAGGATGCGCAAGTGTAATCAAGCCCATGTTCATCATGAAAAACGATTCAGCATTAAATGTTATCTCGTGCAATAAAATACGTTACACCAAAATATTTTGCACCCATAAATACACAGCAGAGAGCACATTTCGCATTTTAGTTTCTCGATTAAAATATATTGATACGCTTTCTATTAAAGGATAGTTCGCAAACAAATGTCCATGTGTCAATGGGTTACAGCACAGGCACATCGATGTGTATGTAGTTGGTAGTCTTCATGCCCAATAACCAAGGAAGACAATGAATGATACTGGTGCTCTGAGGACACCGAAAAACACCGGCAATGAGGTGGCAGCAGGTGGTGTTGAGGTGGCGGTGAGGTGACGGTGAGGTTGTGGTGATGTGACGGTTAGTTGGTGGTGAGGTGATGGTGAGGTGGCGGTGAGGTGATGGTGATGTGGCGGTGATGTGGTGGTGAGGTGACGGTGAAGTGATGGTGATGTGACGGTGATGTTGCGGTGATGTGATGGTGATGTGGCGGTGATGTGATGGTGATGTGGCGGTGATGTGATGGTGATGTTGCGGTGAGGTGATGGTGATGGTGATGGTGATGTGGCGGTGATGTGATGGTGAGGTGGCGGCGATGTATGGTGGGGTGAGGTGATGGTGATGTGATGGTGAGGTGGTGGTGATGTGGGGTGAGGTGTGGTGATGATGGTGAGTGGTGGTGAGGTGGGTGATGGTGAGTGATGGTGAGTGGCGGTGATGTGATGGTGAGTGGCGGTGATGTGGCGGTGAGGTGATGGTGATGGTGAGGTGGTGGGTGATGGTGAGGTGGTGAGGTGATGGTGAGGTGGCGGTGAGGTGATGGTGATGTGGTGGTGATGTGATGGTGATGTGGCGGTGAGGTGATGGTGAGGTGGCGGTGATGTGATGGTGATGTGGTGGTGATGTGATGGTGAGGTGGTGGTGAGGTGATGGTGAGGTGGTGGTGATGTGATGGTGAGGTGGTGGTGAGGTGATGGTGAGGTGATGGTGAGGTGGTGGTGATGTGATGGTGAGGTGGTGGTGAGGTGGTGGTGAGGTGATGGTGAGGTGATGGTGAGGTGGCGGTGATGTGATGGTGAGGTGATGGTGAGGTGATGGTGAGGTGGTGGTGAGGTGATGGTGATGGTGAGGTGATGGTGATGTGGCGGTGATGTAGGTGATGGTGATGTGGCGGTGAGGTGGTGGTGAGTGAGTGGTGAGGTGGTGGTGAGGTGGTGAGGCGGTGAGGTGGTGATGGTGAGGTGGGGTGAGGTGATGGTGAGGGGGTGATGTGATGGTGAGGTGGTGGTGATGTGATGGTGAGGTGATGGTGATGGTGATGGTGGTGATGTGATGGTGAGGTGGTGGTGAGTGGCGGTGATGTGATGGTGAGGTGGTGGTGAGGTGATGGTGATGGGTGGTGGGTATGGTGAGGTGATGTGATGGTTGGTGATGTGATGGTGAGGTGTGTGGTGATGTGGTGATGTGAGGGTGGTGAGTGATGGAGTTTGGTGATGAGGTGATGTGATGGTGAGGTGGGATGGTGATGTGGGTGAGGTGGTGGTGATGTGATGGTGATGTTGCGGTGAGGTGATGGTGAGGTGGTGGTGAGGTGATGGTGAGGTGGTGGTGAGGTGGTGGTGAGGTGGTGGTGAGGTGGTGGTGAGGTGGTGGTGAGGTGGTGGTGAGGTGGTGGTGAGGTGGTGGTGAGGTGATGGTGAGGTGGTGGTGAGGTGATGGTGAGGTGGTGGTGAGGTGGTGGTGAGGTGGTGGTGAGGTGGTGGTGATGATGGTGAGGTGTGTGGTGATGTGGTGAGTGATGGTGAGGTGATGGTGATGTGGCGGTGATGTGATGGTGAGGTGGTGGTGAGGTGATGGTGAGGTGATGGTGAGGTGATGGTGATGTGGCGGTGATGTGATGGTGAGGTGGTGGTGAGGTGATGGTGAGGTGGCGGTGAGGTGATGGTGAGGTGATGGTGATGAGGTGATGGTGATGTGGCGGTGATGTGATGGTGAGATGGCCGTGATGTGACGGTTAGTTGGTGGTGAGGTGATGGTGAGGTGATGGTGATGTGGCGGTGAGTGATGGTGAGGTGATGGTGAGTGTGATGATGTGGCGTGATGATGGTGAGTGGCGATGGTGAGGTGATGGTGATGTGGCGGTGAGGTGGCTGTGACGTGGCGTTGAGATGGCATTGAGGTAACAGTGAGGTGGCGCAATGCGTCTGACGCAGAGCATGACGGCAGCGTATGCTGAAGTCAGAGCGCTTGTGAAGGCATCGATCCGCGCCCACTCGATGTGATCACATTGGCCGAGAATCGACGGCGTTCGAACGTGAACGTCGGCCTTTCACTCGGGACGACAGCGGCCGGTGTGAGATCCGTCCGGTCCGTCTGGATCTCCGGGTCCACCCAGACAGGACCAGCGGCCGCCCCCGCCCCCCGCCCCCGCCGCCACCCAGGCAGACGCGAGAGCCGGTGGCCGCCGCCGCCGCCGTCTTCCAGCGCGGAGACGGCGCACTTTCGCTCGCGCGCCGCAAAGCCACGGCCGACGGCGGCCTTGGAAAGCGACCCAGTCCTGTGCCGGTGCGCCTCTACCGCGCGAGGTGATGTCAGCGATGAGGTCAGGATAGCGACCGACCGTCCGGCCACCCTGACCCGCCGCTGATCAGGTCTCAGATAGGCCCACGCCAACCAACTGTCGATCACAGTGGCGCGGCCCAACTCCCGAAAATGTTGTCATCGACTTTGATGGTCGCCTGTCAGTTCCACATTGGCTTGGACCTGTGCCTAGTGCAATCGCTGCGTGCTGTCAGGTCTTTAAATGTCAAGGCCAGCCCATCATTACATCCGCTGGGGTCACAGGGTGCTGGCACCAGGAAGCAAGATACGTGACCAGCATGCATCGCAGAAAGGCGGTAAGTTACCAATCGAATCAAACGGAAGCCCAGGAGTGACATGAGCGCAGTGAGAGGAATAGCTAATGTTGCGAAATGTATGGCTCTCCAGTCAGTGCCGTCATCAGTAAGTTACGTCTGCTCGGTGGTCGAAAAAAACCCGATTACTATGCCGTTCACTTTTCTGTATTTTGTTGCATGTATTACTCAATGTGGCTGTTTTATTTTCTCAAAGTCCAGCAATGTCTTCTAACCTGGTTTTGGTCCACGGATCATGGCTCTCGTGCTTTTGTCTCAGCATTCTAGTCCGGACCGCCCACTGGCGGTTGTTGGGTCACCGTACATTTTCGGCGATATTCGGTGCATTTCCTTGGGTGTACTTTAGAGGGTAAAATGCTCAATACGAACAGACTTAATTAGGAGTCTAGATGACCATAGAGCGTCCTTAGACCTCAACGGCAATTTCAGAAGTGATTGTTGACCGCCATAGGCTCATGCTATATCTTGACCTCAAATGCGTTGTTTTTTTAAGTGACTGCTCCTAATTTGTACCACAGCCTGCGCTCACACACACACACATTTGACGAGCATCGGTCTTCGTCGGATCGCTTCCCCACTGCTACATTTAACATCGTACCATTTTTCTTGTTGGATTTACGATGTAGATCACTATTTCGACAAGGTACATGAAATAGGTGATTCTCTATTTCCGCATTAATTTGTTTAATATGGCGCCCTCCAGTGATATTCCTGCCCACTAAATTAGAACTTCATGAAATCGGTACCGACTGGTTTAGGACATATCTGGGAGGTCACACGCAGGCTGTTACCCTTTCAGATCAACGCGGAAACAAGCATCTCTCCTCCTTTCTCTCGAACAACATAGGTGTCTTGCAAGGCTCATCATTAGGTCCTCTCCTCTGTTGCATCTTTTCGAACGACTTCAGTTTGCACGTCCCGGTAGCACACGTTACCCAGTTCGCAGACGACATCCAGGTCCTCATCTCCGGTCGCAAATTTGATCTTCCAAATCAGTCAGATGGAGACATGTCAAAGTCAGACAAAGTCAGATGGAGACATGTCAAAGTCAGACAAAGTTAGATGGAGACATGTCTGAACCAACTCTGCAACTGCATTCTAGATAACGGTTTGAAGGTGAACCCGACAAAAACTGAGCTTCTTACTTTCAGATCGCGTCAAAATATATGTAATATTACCCCAATACGAGTGTGTTTTAGGGACGCCGTGATAGATGAGAGCCATTCGTGTACGAACCTTGGGTGACATTTGATCGCCACATGTCGTGGGATTCCCATGTGGCTGTTGTGGTCCGCAAGTGCACTGGACTCCTTCTGGCCCTGAGCCACCTGGGTCACCATCTGTCCACCAGTACAAGCTTCACTATAGTCAATAGCTTAGTTATATCAAATATCCGCTACTGCATATCTGTTTACGGGAACGGGTCGTCAGCAAATACCCACAGACTAGACAAGATCATTAACTTCGCCGCTAGAGTCGTGTCAAGCCTACGGAAATTTGATCATATTTCTGATGCCGGTAACGAGTTGGGTCTCCTCGCCGCAGCTGATCTGCATCTATTTCACAGCCTTACTTTGCCCCACAAGATCATTCTGACGGGTGAGCCAACGCACATTGCCGGTCAAATCACTGCAAACTCTACCCTGCGAAACCGTCACACACGTGCAGACGACCACCTGCACCTGCCAGCCATACACAGAGGCTGGCCGCAGGAGATTTCTCTACTCGTCTGTCTTCCACTACAACAAACTTCCTACTGAAACAAAGACATCGAGGCTGTCTAACTTCAAGAAACGCGCACTAGCTTATCTCCACGAACAACACTAGTCACAAAAAACCTACACAATGGATGTGTGTACACTATGAACTCACCTTTAGGTCATCGCTTTCCTATCACTTGTATAAACTACTCGTTTATAGCTTGTGTTGCAAGCACGGTGTGTGTTGTGCAGATAGTTGTATGGGCATTGTATTATGTTGGTGTACGAATGTTCGTTGCGCATCTGGTCCCACTATAGACCACAAATCTATTCTTTCTTTGTAAATATCCGTGACTGTTCATAACATCCCAGACTGTTCATAACAGACTGTAATTCCAGACTGTTCATAACAGCCACTACAAGTGGAGGGCATGCATCGTGAAATTGCTGAATAAATAAATAAATAAATAAATAAATAAGTAGATACCGAAGCCTCGCGCCCAGACGTTAATATTTGCTGTAATCATGACCTGGCACAACAGACTTCCTGGAGTCTGATTTCCCCCCACATACAGAGATATCCAGCACTGCTTAACACTTACATTTCGTGAGGCCTGTAAAGGACCAGGCCACAATTGGTTACGACTTTTGCGTGACGGGGGTCAGTACGTGCGTTGCTGACGTGCTCCTTGTACGTTGAGCTATTGGCACCGTTTGGTGACTGAAGTGTGGCGGAAAGATGTCAACCCCTATCATCCCACACGTGCTGGCACGCGGCGGAGTATAACTGAGGTGCGGCGGAGGGCTGTCGACCCGTCTCGTCCCACACGTGCTGGCACTTGGCGCAGTGGACCCCGAACAACTTTCATCTCCATCTCAAAATCGGATCGTTTGCCTTGAACGCCATCGGGTGGTTGGGACACCTGATGACGTACCTGTGTCCAGGACCAGGCAGACCGACCTACTCACGTCGGCGCGACGATTCCCAGTCTGTCTCGGGCAGTGGCGCTCGGAGACAGTGTAGATTTCCTGGCTTTCACTGAGCTATGGCGACACGAGACCTCACATCGAATACTAATGAATGCCAAGCAATCTCTGGCCTGCACGTGACTGGATTTCCTGGGCGCCCGGCGGGTCATTCATTCGGCGGGACGATGGTGCGGCATGAACAGTTGGAACTGTGTGACGACCAGCGTTCTGCATTCCAATTCACGGCCAATGCGCACGGTGGCGACGTGAAGTGTCGGAAGTCGTCAACCTAGAGACCACCTCAACGGCCGCTAAAGCTCAACGTTAAACACATTTTACTTTGATTGCATCATGCATCAAAGTCCGAAAAGCTACAAATCCAGGAAGAAAGTGAAATGAGATATTCTCATGCTCGTGAGATTGACGCATGTTTTAATGTTTTAATAAAACCACGATATGTCAATATGCATCGATGCATACATACATACCTACATGCATATATATATATATATATATATATATATATATATATATATATATATATATATATATATATATATACATACATATATATACATATATATATATATATATATATATATATATATATATATATATATATATATATATATATATATATATATATATATATATATATATATATATATATATATATTGACATAACGGCAGGCATTTTGCTGTACAATGTAGGATCACAATAGGTACATTAATTCTGATCGCATGAAATGCATACTTCTTACCACCGATTACTTCCATCTTCACGATATTGCAAAATGAGCAGCTATGCGAATAAAACATTTGATGCAGAAGTACAATAGCAAAGGAGTCGCGATATTGAACGGAAAGTTATCTCTGGGACGGCGATGTAATTAGATGCCGAATGTGCAGCCGCCATTAGACGAAGTTGGGTCTGCGCCGCCAAACTTTGGCTACGCGGCGTCTGGTGCTGTCGAGGGTGTGTTATGAGTCTACTCCTCTACTTTGGATATAAGCCGGTATCCGGTTCGACAGCACGAACTCTCCACAAAAAAACACTTGCCACTGAACGATCTCGCATTGAATGAGTTCCGACAGTCCTCCCGTATGAAAGAATGTCTTCCGCGTCCGTGCTTTTGCCAGCAATTGCGCAAGAGCCGATGGACAAAGGACCTAGAGAGCTGCTTTCAACGGGATAAATTGCAGCGCTTCCGATCGTCGAGCCTTCAGGCGGTCAGCATGGTGCGGTCTGAGCTGTATGAGCAACGCAGTCGATGTGCCCGTGAGTCCCCAAATAACCAACCAATGCCAATCGGGCACCGCTGGCTACCGATGCGTACACCAATGAAACGCTGATCCCAATGCACTTGTCGCCGACTAATTCTACTTGGTGGCAATGATATATCTGGGATGGCCTTGTTGAAACAATTAATGAGCTTTCGGAGTTCATAGCGGCTCCGTCGTCATGTGGCATATTCAAACAGAAGATAATTAAGTTTTGTTTTACAAAATTTCCAACACAGGACACGAACAGTGAGGAATGCGGCACTTCAGTGCAGCAAAACACGGCAGAGACTGTAAAACATCATACTTAAAAATTGCACATAGTAAAAAACAGTAGAGTAAAAGATACATCACAATCGATACTTCCCTAATCCCGATTCTGCTCTGGTTGCGACTTTCTAACATGGTAACATTCTAGCGGCTTCCTTCTCCTCAGCTGTGTTTCGCGTCCAAGAATCTCCACGTCGTTCCACTGGATAACATGCCGAGTATCTACAGCGTGTTCGGCAACTGCGGTCTTTTCTGGTCGGGTCTTGGAGAGAGCGCTCCGGTGTTCCTTCAGGCGCTCGTCCAGCGGCAGACCACTCTTACCAACGTACGCTGCGCTGCACTCGGATGTTAGACGAGTTTGAGATGATCTTCCAGCTTTATCCCCATTCAACAATTCAAACTTGGCGCTGTCCTCGTCGCATATTTTTCGGGCCCTTCAGTGAGACGCCGCACGAGACCATGCTTCACCTTCTGGGGGTGGTTGGACTCTTGTCGCACGTGGACATTGGTGTGGGCGGGCTTCCAGCAGACGGCGGCTTGGAGTCGCCCATCAGTTTTCTGTGAGTTGACATCGAGGAAATGAAGACATCCGTTTCTCTCCAACTCCATGGTGAACTTGATTGAGCGTCGGATGCTGCTGAGATGATAGAGGAACTGTTGAAGATATGCGAGTCGGTGGCTCTAGGAGGCCAACGCAACGCAGTGTGCAACGCAGGCTGGTGTGGTCGGCCGCTAGACAAGCGCAAACACCGCAACACTGGAACGCTCTCTTCAAGGCAAAACCAGAAAAGTCCGCAGTCGCTGAACACGCTGTAGATACCCGGCACGATATCCAATGGAACGACGTGGATATTCCGGGACGTGAAACACAGTTTAGAAGAAAGAAGCTGCTAGAATTTTACCATGTTGAAAAGTCGAGACCAGAGCAGAATCGGAGTAGTGGTGGATTGCGATTTTGGAGAAAAATTGGAATTTTTCTCCAAAATGCAATCATCATAGTTTGATAAGCACCGGCTAATGAAAATTCAACTGAAAGGATGAAGCAAAATGTATACTATTTGAAGAACCAAGCCATATTTTGGTAGTAGCTATTTATTACGCACATTAAGCATGCCTAGTTGGAAAACTGCGACGAATTCCGGTGAACAGAACAAAAACATTTCTTTTTACATGCTACTGAAAGATCCAACCATCAAAGCAGGTCACGGTTGGTCTGACCCGATGCGGGAGGGGTGCTTTAGGGTGCACCGGCTGCATTGTTCATGTGGCAACTGATGTAGCCTGACCTGATGCTTTGATTGGCTGAGAAGTGGCAAAAGTCCAAAATATTGGAGCTAGCACATGATTACACAATCAAAGGTGTCTGGAAACGTTTAAATGTTCACTCAAACTACGATAAAAAGGTTTTGCTGAGCAGATTTTGCTGGTTTATTGTAACACTTCATGGATAAATATACGATGGAGGCAGCTGGAGAAGGTAAGGAAAAATTATTCCGTTGTTGTTTAAAATGCTGAACATCATGCATCAGAAGTGAAGCAATTGTTCCGTCATACATTAGGCTGGTTCCATCCACATCTGCCCGACCTCCATCTCTTCCTTCCTGCTCCTATGAATCTTGCACCGAGTCATATTCTTAGGTTAGCCACGACCACACCTGCCCGACTTCCAACTCTTCATTCCTGCTCCTGTACAGCTTACACCAAGCTTGACCAAACAATAACCAGTAGCATCTCGGAAATGACTGTATTCAGTTCAGTGAGTTAAACGTGCTCACTGAATTCGAGCTCACGCTGCTAATTACCAAAGATTTTCAGGATTTACCATCGTCCCAGACCAATGAAAATCAATGACCATATGGGAAAATGAAAAATAATTCATGAAACAGGGGGCCAAGGTCCAAGGGCATGAAAAATGAAATGGCATCTCTCTGGACTCATCGAGGCAAAACAAGTCAACCATTATCTCGACAAGAATCGAGCAAAATCTGTTTGGAAACAATACAGTTCACTGGTCTGAAAATATCATCAATACAGACCGGAAGTGATTCGCCTTCAGCTTGTCAGGCGGCGACGCGCCCCGGCTGATTTCTTCCGTAATCGCGAGTCGCGAGCGAGTCGCAGTAAAGCCGCTCGAGGGGTGCCAACCGTGCACTCAGAGTCAGAAACGGACCACATGCAGGAGGCAGGTCGGCCTCCGCCGGAGCTGGTTATTGTGCCTCACACCAGCACGTGCCAAACAGGTGGAAGAAACGCCGAGCGACTGTTGGCCGTCAGGTACTGCCGGCCAGCCACACCGACTGGTGTCGGTCGGGCGTCCCAGTAACCGAGCAGCAACAGTCCCGGTAACCGAGCGGCAATAGTCCCGGTAAACGAGCAGCAACAGTCCCGGTAGCCGAGCGGCAATAGTCCCGGTAACCGAGTGGTAATAGTCCCGGTAACCGAGCGGCAATAGTCCCGGAAACCGAGCGACAATAGTCCCGGTAGCCGAGCGGCAACAGTCCCGGCAACCAAGCGACAATAGTCCAGATAACCGAGCGGCAACAGTCCCGGTAACCGAGCGACAATAGTCCCGGTAACCGAGCGGCAACAGTCCCGGTAACCGAGCAGCAATAGTCCCGGTAGCCGAGCGGCAATAGTCCCGGTAACCGAGCGGCAATAGTCCCGGTAACCGAGCGGCAATAGTCCCGGTAACCGAGCTGCAACAGTCCCGGTAACCGAGCGGCAATAGTCGCCACGGTCGGACGCCATTCTGCCGCCCGACTGCGGCGCGCTCGGATTGCGACTCAATGGAAGATCGTCAGAGGCGCGATGTACCGATCGCGGCAGAGATTACTTCCGGCACCGCCAGCGGCGGCGGCGGCGGCGGCGGCGGCGGCGGCGGCGGCGGCGGCGCCGAACAGGCGAGCCAGGGAGGACGCATCAGTTTCGATCAGAAGCCGACTTGCATCGGCACTACGGGGGGAGTAAAGCGCCGCGTGCACCGTGCACCGTGGAAATCGCCTTTTCGATCCGTCCGCGCATGTTACGGGTGCCACCACTGCACAGCACAAGTGCGAGGGGGACAGCTGGGGACACCACCACTGACCACCTAGTCAGCCGAGGTCAGCCGTCAACTGGGATCAGTGGCAGCTGGGACACCGCCAGTGACCCCGGGTTACTGGCGGTGTCACCGCACCAGGCTGAGCCAGCACCCGGTGGCGACGTGAGAGAGGAATGCTGGAGCCCGGACCTTCCGGATGACTGTGGCGGTGGCGGCAGTTTTCGGCGGCGTCAGTCTCGCCAGAATGGACGGTTCCCGTGGTGCGACGTACCGACGTGACAGGTCGTGCAGGCGTCTCGTCGGTGTCCGACAGCACGCACTGCGCCCGACCCACACAGCGGAAATGCATTAGATTGCGGGCGCCGGTGTCGGATCAGCGCACTGTTCGGCGCTCCCCGGTCGCCGCGATCGGCGCCTCGTGTCTTTGTCTCGGCGCGCTGGTCCTCGCGCCTCTGCGCCTCGCGGCCCGCTGGTCCTCGTGCCTTCCCTGCCCTGCTCCTCTCTCCTGCCTTACCCTGCACCTGATACACGAATGGTTCTCGTGCCTCCCCTACCCTGCGCCTCGTGTCCCGCTGGCCCTTGTTCCTCCTCTACCTTGCGCCTCGTATCCATAGGCCCTCGTGCCTCCCCACCCTGCGCCCCGTCTCACGCTGACCATCGTTTCTCTCCCACCCCGCGCCTCGAATACCACCGGGCCTCAAGCCTCCCCTACCCTGTTCCCCGAGCTGCAGTGGGCCTCGTGCCTCCCGCACACTCCCCCGTGTCGCGTGCACCGACGTGTGCAGACGCGGCGGCGCCACACTCGCGTGGAACACCCAGATGGCGGGAAGTTGAAGTCGGCAATGCCCCCCGGCGATCAGGGCCGTGGTCATCTGATGCGATGTCGGTGTTTGAGCCTTTGCGTGCGGCACAGATGGCGGCTTCCGACCTGGCGAAAAGGCGGGCCTGATCCGCTCGTTGGCACGGATGCCAGAATGGTCCGGCACATGCAGGGTCAATATTTAACATGTGTTTGCAGGACGATATGGTCAGTCAATCAAAGTTACAATATTGGCCACTCCCTGCCAAGTCCAGGTCTGACGATGGCCAAGAGAAACTTCAATTTTTCCATGACAGAATTACAATCCACATGTCGAATTTCAATGGAATTTGCTGGAAATTTGGGCTCAGGAATGCCGTGAAATGGTCGCAAAGTGTTATATTAGTTCCAGGAAACCACCAGCGGCCCAATTCCAACATCAAAGCACACCATTGCAGAACCTAAAGCTGACCGGTGATGATAGACTGAGAGGTCAGGTACCAGCTGGCTCGATTATCCTACCAACAACCTTCACTTTGCTGGCTTCAATACAATGTGCTGACATAAACCTCATATCGGCATCTATGATTGAGATCGATGCCTATTTGAGCTGTGTCGACATGTGCTAGCCGCAATGTCTTATGTTTGACCGAGATTTAAAGCGGAATTGCATTCACATCCAAATCTGGAGGTTATGAATATACACATATATATATATACATGCATATTTGTTTATTGTCCACAATCTCCAACAGCATATTGTGCCCTTTACAGGAGAAGTCAATAGCTAAAAACGTACACAGAACAGGTGAATAGTTTTCAGTTCAAACAGGCAAATGGCTGTCAGAACTCGTCGATGTCCGATGGCTCCGCGTCTCAGATGTGAGCGTGTGACGCAGCACAGTATCTCACCACCTGTGTCTTAACATTCAGCGGGTCTGTGAAGATGTCCGCACTCGGTGTCATCGCTAAAAATGCGTTCGCTACTCTCAATAATCTGTTAAACAAACCACACCTAATGGTTTCTACACGTGCATACGGTACATGGAATAAAACAGGTTGCCTCTTTCTCCTGACTGGGAAGCTTAATCCAAAGTTTTGCAGTAACACTGATGAGTCCGTCTTGCCACATAAAACATTTCGTAAGAACATGACGTCGGATTGTACGCGACGAGTGGACACAGATGTCATGTTATACAAGCGAAGAAGGTCCTGATATTGTAAAGATTCCGGTCGAGGTGTGGCACTACAGTGTTGGGCAAGCCACATAAAAAATTTATGTTCTACCCTATCAATCCTGGTGAGATCTGTTGAGGCTGCGCCTGCCCAGATGCCAGCAAGCCAGCAAGCTCCCTTCCGGTACACCGGAAGTGACGTCAGCCCAGTTAACTATCACCCGCTGCCGGCAACCAGTCAGGTATGAGCGAATCAGAGAGAGCATTTTGTCTGAAACATGATTGCATTTTCGAGCTTGCATAGCAACAGCTTATGGTTGACACTTTGGAAAGCCGAAGAGTAGTCCGTATAGATTGCATCTGTCTGGCAACCAGCAGCGATGGAATCCCAGGCGTGTCTCAAGAAAACTGCCAGGTTTGAAGCACATGACCTTTTTGGAATAAAACCGTGCTGGGTGTTAGTCAGTGCTGGCAAAATGTGATCACTCGAAACATTGTAGATGGTTTTTTCCAAAATCTGGCCACACGGGCAAAGAAGTGAAATGGCTCGGTAGTTCGTCGGATTTTTCCGGTTGCCTTTCTTATATATTGGTGTGATATTTGCCTTTTTCCCACTGGTTGGGAAAATTTCCCTGCCTGATGGAAAGGATGCAAATTTTGTACAGCGGAACGCATAATTGGTCAACACACTCACGGAGGATTCGGGCACTGATATTATCTGGTCCACATGCTTTATGCGGGTCAAGTCCAATGAGTACACACACACACACATATATATATATATATATATATATATATATATATATATATATATATATATATATATATATACATATATATATATATGTGTGTGTGTGTGTGTGTGTGTACAAGCGGAGGAGGGAACCCGAGGTGCGAGTGGACCGGCACCGTGCCATACTGCCCCGGCACGTCGGCTTTGTGACGCCACACCTATTCGTCTCCCGCCAGCGCACCTGTGCGGCGGGTGTCGCAACGGCGCGGGTATTGCCACACGGCCGGCCCGCGAGAAAATCCAGCGTCGGGAGCGTCCACGGCCGAGACACGGTGTCGCCAGTCGGCGGCGACCGCCACGGCTACCGGCGACCGCCATGGCTACCGGCGACCGCCATGGCTACCGGCGACCGGCGGTCAGACGCCGTGAGGCCGTCGGCTGGCGCACTGCCGTGCACCGCGTGCACCGCGTGAACCGCGTGCAAGTGGAGACGATCGCCGGGTGGCCTCCGCCGGTTCCCGACGCGGCGGGGCGGCTCTCCGGCCGCTCCGACCTCACAAATTGACACCACCAGTTCACACGCGCCACGCTCGGCGAGAGGGAGGCACGCGCGCTCGCGAGCAGCTGCCCGGGGCGACCTTCCGTCCGTCCGATGGTCGGCCGGACAAGGCCGGCCGAAGGCTGCCTTTCCCACGGCCGGCTGTCGGCCGGCCGCAGCCGGGAGGGTGACGCGTGCCTCGACGGCCTTGGTGGCGTCTCTCCTGGGTCACGTGCGGCAGGCGTAGGCTGACCCGACCCAGCCCAAGCCACAGCCGCTGCCGCTGCCTCAGACACAGCCGCAGCCGCAGCCGCAGCCGCAGCCTTAGCCGCAGCCCCAGCCGCAGCCCCAGCCACAGCCCCAGCTGCTGCCGCAACCGCAGCCGCAGCCCCAGCCGCTGCCGCAGCCGCAGCCCCAGCCGCAGCCGCGTGACCAGTTGCCGAGTGCCCCCGGCGGCGGAAATGCCGACCCGGAAGTGTCGACACCGCCGGCGAACTGGCTCTGTGGGCCGCCTGCAGTTGGGTGCAGTGCGCTGCTGCGGTTTTGAGATTAACGACTTGGAATGCTGCACGAAATGCAAGACACGTGGATTGTCTTGAAGTCCAACCGCTGCAGGGCCCGAGGCGGAACTGTTGCGAGGTAGACCATGCTACTGAGTATGTGGCGAAACCTAAAAGGAAGGCCGATTTCCTTCCCGCGAGGTTTTTCACTGTGCTCGCACACATTTATCGCAAAGTGGTAGACGAGTGGATGATGGCCATTATATATGGTATTGCATTTCATACCTCATATTCATTGACACCGTGACATTACTCAATATGTCAACATCTCAACATGTCAATATAGGGCAGACGTATGTACTGCGTGTCGCACACATTTACTAAATAAACTGTACACCACGACCTCTTCCGAAGCATTCGGTGAAGGTCGACAGAGGAAGTCACTATTGCTCAGCCCGCAAACAGCCGGCGACAGAAATCGGTGCGACGTCGATTTACTTTTCCTATCGTACCATTATGAAATCATGCGCGTCAAGCCAGTCCTTTATAGGACGCTGCTTGCCAGCATTTTAAGTCAGTCCCTTACAGGACGATGCCTGCCACGACCTGACGTCACCTACTATTGCATGGATCCACGGAAGCCGGTGGCGGGACATGCTTCGTTACGAAAACAGATGCCAAAATCAGATCCCCTGCCCATATACTCACACAAGTTTAAAAAATTGTAAGCAACTGCTTAACTCGCTGCTATATATCGAGCAGACGCATTATATGGTCTGATCGTCAACACTAAGCTGTGTATGTAAGAACTTTCCCATGTACGGAGGGCCGCCATTTGACCTAAAGCACAATTCCCGGGTGACGTGTTTGTTCCTGACAAGCAATGCGCTGGTTTTTGTTTCGCAACAGTAATGTAGTTACAGCTGCGTGAAACCTGAGTAGGGGAAACTCTGTTGTCATGTGTTGCATGCTGCAAGGTTGCCTACGTGACTGAAAAAGCTATACTACAGGTCAAGGTAAATATTCAAATGAGGCGCGTAAAGCAGTAAGAGACATTGAGCCATACCAGGGGCAGGAAAATCCCGTCTAACGAAGCTAGGTTTTGTTATGTTAGAGTGGATTAGGTTCAGCACGACTTTCCATTCCGAATTTGCCAGTGTTTCCGGTCAGTTCACCAACAGATACGAAACACAGGAGCTAAGGCCACGACATCTTCGATAGTGGCTGTAGAAAACGACTCGATGAACACACCCGCTCCACAATCTTCACGAGATACTGATCGGAAGATACACACAACGCTCCTCCTCTTCCCATCTGGGCCTCGTTTAACAATATTTTTTTTTGTATGGAAGGGGAGCTACAGTTTACTTCGACGGGATCGAATCCCAACCTACCCAGCTAGGTCCCCCGCAGAGGAATGCCCACTCAATGGGACATGCGAATTGATTGGGAAGGGAGCGCTTTGGAGTAGCAGCTAGAGTGTCAGGTGAAGGTGCAGTTAGCATGCCAGAGGGGCTTCTGCTTCCCAGACACAGCCACCAACCGGGGCACCCTCCAGAGCCCCTGTCCCTTCCAGACACAGTCACCAGACACAGGGGACCCCTCATAACCCCTGCCCCTCTCAGACACAGCCGTCAGCCACGGGCCGGGGGACCTTCAGGGCTCGCCTGAGCCGCAGTCACTACGGCAGGTGACAGGTACGAGGAGCGACACTCACCTGGGTCTCATACTGGGGTTCATGTTGGCACGTCACCTCGGTGCCGGTGAGAGAGATGACACTCACCGTGGTCAGGCTGAGCTTCATGTGGGCACATCACCTCGGTGCAGATGAGAGAGATGACACTCACCGTGGCTAGGCTGAGCTTCATGTGGGCACATCACCTCGGTGCCGATGTGAGTGAGAGAGATGACACTCACCGTGGCTAGGCTGAGCTTCATGTGGGCACATCACCTCGGTGCAGATGTGAGTGAGAGAGAGAGAGAGGTGACACTCACCGTGGCTAGGCTGAGCTTCATGTGGGCACATCACCTCGGTGCAGATGTGAGTGAGAGAGAGAGAGAGAGAGAATCACACTCACCGTGGCCAGGCTGAGCTTCATGTGGGCACATCACCTCGGTGCAGATGTGAGTGAGAGAGAGAGAGAGAGAGAGATCACACTCACCGTGGCCAGACTGAGCTTCATGTTGGCACGTCACCTCGGTGCAGATGTGAGAGAGAGAGAGAGAAAATCACACTCACCGTGGCCAGGCTGAGCTTCATGTTGGCACGTCACCTCGGTGCAGATGTGAGTGAGAGAGAGAGAGAAATACACTCACCGTGGCCAGGCTGAGCTTATTGACTACACTCACCGTGGCTAGGCTGAGCTTCATGTGGCACATCACCTCGGTGCAGATGTGAGTGAGAAGAGAGAGAGAGAAAAAATCACACTCACCGTGGCCAGGCTGAGCTTCATGTGGGCACATCACCTCGGTGCAGATGTAGTGAGAGAGATGACACTCACCGTGGCCAGGCTGAGCTTCATGTGGGCACATCACCTCGGTGCAGATGTGAGTGAGAGAGAGAGAGAGAGAAAATATTTATTGAGAGAGAGAGAGAGAGATCACACTCACCGTGGCCAGACTGAGCTTCATGTTGGCACGTCACCTCGCTGCAGGCACGGACGGGCGTGTGAGAGTGGCTCGGCCGGCGTCCCACCGTGGCGACCCTGGCTGGGCCGGACCCGCACACGCCGCCCGCCTCGGGCGGCTCCGCCCGCCGGCCCAGCGAAGGAGCTTGGGGTGGAAGGGGGAGGGGGGGGGGGGCGGCTGAGGAGCAGCTCCAGTGGTGGGATGGTGCCGACAGGAGAGCGTCGGTCAGATCCGCAGCCCGGGTTTGGCGCGGGGGAAGGGCCGACCAGCCGATGACAGCTACAAGGTCGGAGAAATGAGCGCCAGGGAGCTTGTCCATGCGGCAGCAGATGTGGGCAGATTTTACTGGAGCGCTTTTGCTTTTGACTGGAATGAAACGCAGACGCACAATGCATGCACGGGCAACTGTTGAATTAGTCAACTAACTATGAGAATCTCTGCCGACAATAACGGTAATGATTCATACACGGTTGTGGTGACCCGTGAAACATGGCATAACTGGGCTTACCGTGGAGCATAGCTCGTTCCACAGCCGGGGAAACTGGACGGGGCTGGAAATGCTCTCCAATATATGGCGTAGCTGGGCTTATCATTGGGCATAGCTCGTGCCATGCGGGATAGCTGACACTAGATAGGGCTAGAAATACTCCCGAATATATGGCGTAACTGTGTTTTTCATGGAGTATGGAGACCATATGTAGGTCGCGCGATGCGGGGCGGCCGACACTGGGTGGAGCTGGAAATGCTCCCGATTATATGGTGTAACAGTGCCTATCGTGGGGCATAGCTCTTGCCATGACCGGGTACCTGACGCTGGACGGGGCCGGAAGTACCGCCTGGACGCTTTAAACTGGCACATGATACACATTGCAGAAGAAATGCAACAGGTTGACGCTGCATAGCATACTGTCTCCATATTATGCCGCGTCAGCCTGCTACGTTTCTTCTGTAGTGTGCATCGCATGCCAGTCTGAATCTGACATATGTGGGCGTGTCTGAAAATGTAACGGCTAAGTGGTTACGCCTGGCATGTCGTGCGCACAACGCAGCATGGACGCAACACAACTGCGGGAGACTATATGTGTAGCACTTCCTGTGTACGTGGGTGCTTCAGCACGCATGCGAACGAGCGACAGTGACTGCCGCCGTCGGCGGTGGCCGTCGTCAATTGTGGTGGTCGTCGATGGTCGTCGTCGACGGTGCGACGGCAGCGACGATGGATCGCCGACGGCGTATGCCTCATCTTGGGTCCAATTGTCCGTAGACCAAACAATGAACGCAAACAGGGGCGGAGGAGCGACAGGAAAGGTGGGGGAGTACGATGTTCGGGGGACGCCTGTACCAGGAGCGTCACTGACTGAGAAAATGCTACGGGGGCGCACCCGAGTACCGCTGGGTGGACGCCTTTTGTCTTCGGAAAGGCGACTTTTCTAACAATTTCCAGGGGTTTACTCGTCGAAAATTGTGGAACTAGTCCCTCTGCCCGGCCAACTACGCACATGATTGCAAATTTATGCCCCAAGGCGGTGTGTGGAACAGAATGTGGAACAGAATGTGGAACATGCACGTCACAATAGCTCTGCCGTCGGATAGCCAATGTCGGCGGGCGACGGCTTCAATTCTCCATCCAAACACGCACGCATGCCCCGTCACATTGGATGCCGATTTTCTTCACGTCTGGCTGGCTTCGCAGAGCGAAGTGGAATGCTGTAGCTCACCAATGTCATCCAATCGAACAGAGGTAATGTCACGCGGAATGTAATGAGAGAGAGCGTGAGAGAGAGAGAGAGAGAGAGAGAGAGAGAGAGAGAGAGAGAGAGAGAGAGAGAGAGAGAGAGGGATAGAGAGACGGAGGGAGAGAGTCGAACGAATGCTGAGAAATTATGAGCGCCGGCCTGTAATTATTTGATTGCTGAAGCACTGAACTGAACACTGAATAAATTCCACATTCTGTTCCGCACACCACCGCCTTGGGGCATATATTTGCAATCATGTGCGTAGTTAGCCGGGCATGGCGACTAGTTCCACACTTTTCGACGAGTAAACCCCTGGAAAGTGTTAGCAGAAGTCGCCTTTTTGAGAAAATTATGAGCGCCGGCTCGTCATTAGTTGATTGCTGGAGCACTGAACTGAGCACTGAGGCGACTTTTGCTTACAATTTCCAGGGGTTTACTCGTCGAAAAGTGTGGAACTTGTCTCCCTGCCCGGCTAACTACGCACATGATTGCAGGTATATTCCCCAAGGCGGTGTGTGGAACAGAATGTGGAAGTTATTCAGTGTTCAGTTCAGTGCTTCAGCAATCAAATAATGACGCGCCGGCGCTCATAATTTTCTCAGCATTCGTTCGACTCTCTCCCTCCGTCTCTCTATCCCTCTCTCCCTCTCTCTCTCTCTCTCTCTCTCTCTCTCTCACGCTCTCTCTCTCTCTCATTACATTCCGCGTGACATTACCTCTGTTCGATTGGATGACATTGGTGAGCTACAGCATTCCACTTCGCTCTGCGAAGCCAGCCAGACGTGAAGAAAACTGAACTGAACTGAACAATTTCAGGCGTGGGATCAAACCAGCTCATCAAAGAACTGGGTGATAGAGAAAATGCCTTGATGCATTCAATGCTAGTTCGCGTGGGAGGCATCCTTTCGCGGAACGGAGGCAACTTCAGTTACATTCTAGTGCTGTTGACAGCAGTGATGACTTCCGCCCAATCACTTCAAAGATGACGTGGTGCGGACAATGATTGCAATCTGCCTGGATGCGTGTTGAGTGTTGATTGCCCGTGTTGAGCTGTTCTTCGGCCGCCATGGAAGTTTCGGCTCGGACCTCCACGCTGCCAGCTTGCCAGTACAACAGACACGAGGAAAACCGACCGGATGCCCAGGAACATAATCAAGGGTTGAAAAACGAGGCGCAATTGGATTCCTGGCACACTCCCAACTCCCGATTCATTTCTACATCTTCTTTGGTTGCTTGCATACGAGTGCCAAAATAGCCATGTCTTCGTAATTATTGGCTTTTCTGTCGAAAGGTTATAGTAACTCGTGCTTGCATTCCTGAAAACATGCAATTTGTTGAGTCTGGATAACCAAGTACTCAAAACGGAAGGGGCGGCTCCAGCCCTTGAATCCGCGCCCGGTACCGGAGAAGCATAATTAAAACATATATATGAACAAAAAGCTTGTTGCAAATACAAGTGCTAAACGTTTACGTCAGCCACCCTGAGGCACCAGTTTAATACACACAATGGCATGCCACATTGGTTCACCTCAGATAGCGTGCTCTGCAGGAGGAGAGGTGCGGGTCGGGGGACAGCGTCGTCCCACCGCCGGTCTGCGCTCACTGCAACTGGCACCAGTCGCGGAGCAGGCTGCCCAGTCCGCACACCTCTGCTGGTCTGCCTCCCAGGCCCTTGAGGTTGCACGATGGGAGCAAGAAAACGCACACCCCGACAACCAAGAGGTGCGCCCGAGCGCCTATCCGATGAACCAACATGTGAACTATTTAAGGCGGCGCAGCCAGGATTTTCGTAAGGAAGGCGGTTCAGAAACGTCACGAAAAAGAGAACGCACTCGTCAAAATTTTGGGTCTTGAGTGTCGGGAATGCCAAAATGTTTTACTTCACCTAGTTGATTTTTTGGTTCCTAGGGACAGGTAGGGCCTCTCAGCCCCCATTGGCTGCGCCTCGGACACATGTGGACAGAAGCGCAAAAGTTGGAGTACCAGTATTTATGTTGTGGGCAAATTATCGCAACACCCGCATTCGGAGCGTGTATGCTTTCACTGCGAAGGAACACAGCGTCAGTTACTCCTGACTGGTGTCACGACTGGCCATATCAGTGGGATGCGGAGTGTTGCAGGACTTTTGTCGCCTTAGGTTGTCCTGCTTTTAGTCGTCCACACCTTGCTGGACATGTGCTTGATAGTCGGCGACATTGGCGCCAGCTATGGGTTCGGCCGAGCTAGCTCGACAGGTACAAAACCAACAAAGCAAACGCTTGATTGGCGTGATATGAGCATCATAATCAACCATAGTACGGGAGTGGGCACACGGTTCCCCCTACAATTAATCTTGTATGTCTTTAGCTCTTCAGTGGTTGGAGCGATTATCGTGATATTTGGTGAATTTTCCCAGCCATCATTTCCACATCCAAAATGTCATTTTTCCTTCCTATTTTACTCATAACTGCTCCAGCTGGGAGTATTCGGAGACGTGTTCGGAAATCTTCGATGTCTTTATCATCCCGTTCTTGCCCACTTCAAATCCATCATCTACCGTCTTTCCCACATATCATCACCTAGTATATCCCATGAGTTATTGTCGCTCATTTCGATGAGCACGATAATAGTCACCGTAATTTGTGGATGTACTTGTAGTAAATACTAATACAAATAAAATGCATGCCTTCTATGCTCTATAACTTTCAAAGTAGCCCACTGCTCTTCTAAGAAAAATTGGCAAGTGTTGAGAAATAGTGAATAGATGACCCAAGGAACAGTACTACTAATGCTACCAGAAGGCTGTCCAGGATGCATCAGAAGCGGTATAGAAGATATGCCTCAACAGTTCACACACTTTGTAATACCGAGGAAATATTGAGATACGTAAACGATCTTGCAACTGAAAAAATGGTAGGATGTTTATAAAAAGTATTGAAAAAATGGCATAATGAATGCAATGTTGTAATGAAAAAAAAGCAAATGATTTTGAAAATGTGGTACGCAAATTCGAAAGCATGTTTTGGTGAAACGCAGCTCCGCGAGATTTTTGGGGATTGGGACGAAAAGAAGGCAATTGTCTTCGTTCTGATTTCCTCAAATGACTTGATACACCACCTGAACACGTTTAAGCACCTATTACACGACTATTGTGCCGTGTGTCTGAAAACATAATTTTCATTTTTACCAGGAGCGCATGCAGAGTGGGTGAGGTGGGGGCCGGGCATGGTTTTGCAGGTACATATAGTTAGTTAAATTGAGGTTTCTACTCTTCGATGAGCAAAATGAAGACACTTCCTAATATGTTCTTGAAGTTGGAACATTATGTTTTGGTTCAAGATGGCTCCATGCAAGTCGTTCAGAAGGCATGCGTTTGCCGAATTGTTTCCATTCACTCGCTATTCCTAAGTTAAGTGGACAATAATTGTGATAAGGCGATGAAATGGGCGCTTGCTTGTTGGAAGCTCATCAAGGGCGGCTCCAGGTGCTAGGAGGGGTCAGGGCATTAGGGCATCTTTGGCAGTGCCTCAGCTGAACAGAGCTGGAGGATATTTTTCAGATGTTATTTTCGTAGAAAACGATGCTATAAGCCACTGGAAAATATCGAAATTGAGAAATTGGATACAAGAATGTATGGATGACTGGCAGTTATAGTGAAAATTTAAGCTCACTTTTGCATATTTAATGAAACATTGAAAAAATGTGATCTGCTTGGCAACAAAATCAAAACCGAGGTGTCTTTTCTTGGTGAAGGAGGGGGCACAGTCGTGGCTTCTTCTTCTTCCTATTTGGGTGCCTCTGACCGTCCCTGCCACGTATGGCTAAAAGTGGTAAGAAATATCTTCCATGCATCGCATTCGAATACATAACCTGGGGTGCCAAACGACATTCCCGCAAGTTCGAACACATTTTAAATGTACTCAGTCTATATCTTGTGAACAGTGGCACCAAAGAAAGGCTTTGGGAGGAAAGATATTGATCGGTTCTTCAGTTTTAAAACCTGACTTCTTTAATGCGCATTTATTTTGAACTCGGAGGAAAACCGTCACCATCGTGTTTCTGATACCGCCTATGATGATTTTTTAAAAGGAATTAGCCTTTCAAATGGTTTTAAAGACATGTTGGTATTCGTCGTGGATCACACGTGCAATAATATGAATTTTTGGCACCTTAATGCACTTCAAATTGCAGCCAGTTTTCGACTCACTGATTCTGACATTGTGAAAGCATGCAACCAGCATGTCACCTGGTCTACGATGGTATTGTTGTTTGCCAACGCAGCATTACTTTCAGAATCGGAGGCATCTATGTGAAGAAACCATCCTAACGCAATGCCCCAGTTACATACGGCCTGCATTCCTCTATGATTGCCTAAAATCAGTTTGTCCTCACTTCAGCAGCAGACGAATTGCATTGCCTTTAGAGTGGTGTATGATATATATTGCACCGCTGGCAATATCGACTAGGAACTATAGAAACAGTTGGTCCCGAATCCATTCCGATTTCCATCCTTGGCTTGGCTCATGTATCCGCCTCTGTCGAACATTTAAAAATTGGTTTTCTTCGGAAACATATATCACAGAAAATACAATATCACAGAACATCACAGAAATACCATCACAGAAACACGAGTGGCGTTTTTCGCGGGAAAATTTGTCGGTTGCATTTAGAGATTTCTAGGTGGCGTTGTGCCCACCTGACCAATTCCCGATCCAGCAGAGTCTACCGTGATGGGTTAAGGCGCAGGCGGACGGAGGAATTCGCTGGAAGCAGTTCATGCACACCAGTCGCGGGCATTTGGCAGTGCCTAATGCCGCTCCGTCGACTGAACAGCACTCGACACGGCAGCCACTGCGTGCCGGCAGCTCGAGTCTGCCGCCGAGGGACGGCCGCAGACGTACCGCCGGCGGGTGCGAGACTCCACCTCGCGTCGACGAACATGGCGCGAGCTGCCAGCGAGACGAGCGTCGCCGTCACGACCGGGAAGCGGCCGCCGCGGCCAACGTGACGCACCACGCGCTTCATGGTCAAGGTCGAGGCCACCGCATGGCCGCCGGTTCATTGCAAACGGCTGAACGGCACGTGGCGCAGTGCACAGCCCTGTCGGCGGCGGCGTCCATTCAGAGGAGATTTAATCTTACGTGACAAAGAGACGGCGAAACTCCACAACAGTACACCTCCGCCACCGTCGCAGGCTTACCAGAAGGAGCTGAGGCATACACTGACCTGAAAGGCTTCTCGATGATTGGACAGCCAGCTCCACGTGGCCTCCTGTGAGCCCTAGCTACATCAGAGAAGTGGGCCTTGTGGCATTCTGTGAGCACTAGCTATATCAGGAAAGTGGACCGTGTAGTCTCATGTGAAATCTGGCTACATCAGAGAAGCAGACCGTGTGGCATTCTGTAAGC
Source organism: Imbricaverruca yamaguchii (assembly GCA_034440575.1). Taxonomy (NCBI): domain Eukaryota; kingdom Metazoa; phylum Arthropoda; class Thecostraca; family Neoverrucidae; genus Imbricaverruca; species Imbricaverruca yamaguchii. Next base: position 3,949,063 of record JAOTOL010001655.1, on the reverse strand, counting down.
ACTGTGAGGTCCACATCAGAGAAGTGGGCCATGCAACCCCCTGTGCGCCCTAGCGGGCCGGATGGTACACGCGCGAGGAATATCAGCGAATGCAGTGCCGAGCTGGTTTCGCCACTGATGAAACTGCTCCACTTATCGCTCAGCCAGCTCAGCTTCCGGTCAGTTGCAATGGGGTCCTGTCCGACCGTTAATCCCATCTGCAAGAATGGCAACACCCAAGGGCGAAGGACTCCTCCTTTTGCTCCTTGGCAAGGTTCTCGAAAATAGTATTCAGCGAGCATGAAGCATGCGTCTCTGTCCTGTCCCAATTTCAACATCATTGCCTGGCCGGCCGCTGTTGCATAGCTGATCTGTCTTCCCTCCCACACGCTGCTCTCGGTTGGGTATCCGACGGACGTCAAACAGACACTATCTTCCCTCCCACACGCTGCTCTCGGTTGGATGTCCGACGGACGTCAAACAGACACTATCTGTTCAAACTTTTCGGCCGCCTTCCACGGTGTAGATTAGCACAGCCTTCTCTCGCTTAGGCTTTCAAAATCATGTCATGTCTGTAGCAAAATTATCCGGTGGATCCCTTCATATCCGTGAGACCGCGAGCAGGAGGTGGCTGCCGATGGTGAAACTTCCAACTGGACCGACGTCATCTCCGGTGTTCGTCTCCGGTGTCTCTGAGGTGCCTCACTGGCTCCCTTACTCCTCAGCCTGTATATAAATAGCCTGCTGTACGTCGTCACATCATCTGCATGTGATGTTGATGCAGATGATGTGAAGATTTACCGTCTGCGTCATATCATCTGCATGCGACATGGGTGCAGATGATGTGAAGATAATCCTTCAAACTCCCTCTGTTCACAACTTTCACTTTTACTTCAGGCCGATATAGGTCATCCCTGCACCTGGTCAGCTCACTTATGCTGAAACAATAAATAATCGCAAGTGCCCTTCCATCACTGTCACTTTGAAGCCATGTCATATCGTCCCACCCTACGAAATCGACATCTGTGTACTGGAGCACGCCACAGAAGTGCGCAATCTGGGAGTAAATTTAGACGCATTGTTAACGTGTTCTACTGACAGCAAACCAAATTGTATCACAAGATAACAGGAACTCGGGACTTCTGGAACAATCACCTGAGGCCCGACTTTCCCGACAAAATGTAATAGCAAAACCATTCTGACGACGTACTGTTGTAAATATACGCTCCATTTGTGAATGTGATTCTGTAGCGTGAGCTGGGACTGTCGAGACCAGGGCCGAAAAACAGACTGTTTCTATATGCTTAGCATCCAGAAGATTACCATCTCCAAACATCTCTCGCTCTCGCTCCCCTTATTCGGAGGTGGAGTGATGCTGTTTGACAATTAATTGGTCCGTGACGAAATGTTCAAGATTCATTAGGAAGTGCAAACTGGCATCTGATATCACATATTTGAAGAAAAACGGCCGCTCTGCATTCGATTCCCCATTATTTTCTTATTCACATCCACAATTCCAAAGTGTGAATAGCCTGGTCGAGACCCACACCAGCCGCGTAGGGCGTATCCAGCAGAACTTGTTTGGGTTGCTGGCAGCTGCGTCTGGCGACGCGAAGAGATCGGTGCCGCTCGAATACAGAATACACTGGCGGACTTCTGTTGGGTGCCTTCACTGGAGGCTAGATGAGCTCGGCCCGACGTGATGTTCGTGAAGAACATGTTCACTGACTATTCATCGGTAGAACTGACGGCGTCTGCATGCTGCAAAATCTGTTTTCTGCCGGTTCCGCGCGGGAAAACTGGAAGCCCTGCCCCATTCATGGCATCTCTCGGGCGAGCGCTAGAAGCCACGCCCTATTTACGATATCCTCAGGCAAGCGCTGGAAGCCATGCCCGATGTATGTCCTTCCTCGGGTGAGCGATGGAAGCCATATCCTATTTATGACATCCCTCGGGCGAGCCGAGGTGCTAAGAAACAAGTTCCTTTGAAGACTGTCACGACGGATAAATATTTCACTCAGGCTAGAGGCGTGAATCAAATTGAGGCTGCCTCGCATAGTCCTACCACGGACCATAGTAAACGGATCGGAAACTCTCAGGCGGCACTTTGATGTTTGCGACCACCGGCTGATACTAGCGACATCTATCGAACGATCGGAGAACTAATCCTGGCTAGGAGATGCAGAGGATACCCCATCGAAAAAGCTTTACGGAATGGGGAAATATAGCTGTATCGGCCTTCTACCACGCGTCGTTTGAAAACAAAACTTCGCCTTCGGCGCCAGCCGGGGACGCATACTCCAGTAGTCGCCATTCCATCAGCCGCCGTATAGAATCGTGAAGCTAGTGACCAACTAACCTGTGCCGACTAACCGAGGGAAGCAGTGTCAGGAGAGCCGGAAGAAAAAGGGAGAGCACCTGCCGCTCCCCTCCCCCTCCAACCTTGTATGCCCGGGATTCGTCTGGGGCAGGCCAATTCCATTCCGATGGCCTCCTCTCAAGAAGTGCTGATTGGCCAAAGACCGAAAGGATGGAGCGCACTCTGAAAGCAATAGTTGGAAAATTAAGCTAGCTTAGTGATAATTACATTTCATTATTTTCGTATTATATATGGATATAATTTAGACATTTGTGTTGGAGAATGCAGAACTTTGTATCCGAAGACGGACACTTCCCCAGATGGGAGCTAATGTTTGGGAACAATTTTCGTGAAAGGAAAGTGAAGACTGAGATGTTCTGGAGGGCCGCCGAACTCTCTTAAACGAACACGAATTTCGCTCGGTGAGCATCATTCGTCGGGGAAAAAATGTATATGCGTGGTATACTTGAGCCTTCCAGAGTTGTGCCCCCGACTGAAAAATTAATGGAAAGGGGTATAGATAAGCCCTCTCAAATGGATGCCGCTCTCGCACCGAGAGGTGGCGCCCTCAGGTCGGGGTAGGGACACATGTTCCAATTTTGTGTGCGCATGCAACGCCCCTCACCCTAGTAGAATTCGTATGGTTATCTTGATACTTCCTAGCTAACCCGGATGGAAAATGTGTGATTGCCGATAACGCACCTTCTACACCACATTTTGCTACTTTTTCATCGATTAGTTTGCCTTATATCTTCCTTGGGAGAAGTAAATATATATTTGGAGGGAAATGCCATTACGATTGCTCAGCAAGCAGTATTACTTTTAAAGGTTCAGGGAAGGGTTCTGAACGGTTCAATGTACACTTCGAAGTGCTTGAAGACGCAGCTGTTATCAGCAAGACACATGCATATTAGCCAAATCAATCATAACTCCAAAACAGAATAAGGTTAAATACTCGTATATCATCCCTTTGACAGTGATAAATGGGTCTACTTGTGGTCGTCTGTATAGTTTAGTTAACTTCACGGTTCATTCATTTCGGAAAATAGTTCAAAAAGAGTAAAAAGAGTATGCATCGGTTCCATGCCTTTTTCTTGTTAACAACGGACCAGCTTGGTAAAGGAAATGAACAGGGCAGTGGGACATAGAGCATGCTCTCGAAAGCCAAGTAATACGTACATCAAAATGGGAAGCAACGTTTTCACCCTGACTCTGACATTTGTAACCCATAATCGAGTGAACTAACCTATATAACTAACCTATATCAATGGAACATCAATTATATATGAGCCATATCCATCATTGCTCCAAGACAGAATCTAGGAAAATATATCATCACTTTGACAGTCTTAAATAGGTATACATGTGTTCGTCTGCATTGCTTATAACATTGCTAACATTGCTATAACATATAACATTGCTATTTTTTCACCTAATGTCGTTAGGAAATCCCTCTCTCACGTATATCAACCAACAAAAGGAACACGTTTGCTCATGACATTCATTTCAGAGGCACCGCAACTTTCGCACGCTGTTGCCGAAGCATTCCTACTTCTGGAGGCTACGCTGCTTTCAGGGATCGTTACAGTCGGCTTTCGCGATGACTCGTAGTGTCTCGACCTTGAACTCCCCACCCGGATATCGAGCCAATGACTTGTCGCAACGTGGCAGGGGGAATTGGTCTGTCTGCGCCAGATCTGTCGCTCGCGGGCTCAGCAGCGTCAGCTGCAGGTCGCTTAGTCGCACTGCCGCCCCGCGACGCTGATCCGGGCACACTAGCGCCGCCTATACCAGCCCAGTGACAACTACTGCTTCAGAACATGCCCACTGTGTTGGCAGTCCAGAGCGGTTCCATGCTTTTTGTTGCCCAAAGCAAGTTGCGGCCCTGTGGGTAAGCATGAACGTCATATCCGAAATATGCACACACAATTGCCTTAGAACCAGCTTTGACCCACTTTGACCCCATATGCCTGTGTTGACCTCTGGTCAGCGAAGTTCAAAGGTCAGTTCAACAAAGGTGAGCTAAGCTGCTTCGCAGGTAAATTTGCATGCCGAACTCGAATTCAGCGTCCATTGCTACCCCCAAGAGCCCAAAATTCTGCGCTTGGAGCAGTGGCGGGCCCAGACTTTGGTCAAAGGAACAGTTCAAAATGTTGTATAACCTACGCAGGTGCTGCGCCCCTGAAACCCCAATAACAACGACACTTCAGAACATGAGTGCTCCCCGGGATTATTGTACCCACTTTGTCGCTGAAAGTTCCCGCCACCATAAAGTGGTTTGTTGAACGAGGGGGGGTAGCTAGAAAATGTCTGGGCTGTATCACAGGTAACATTGTATCATAGCTGGTGTTTGGCTTCGTGCGTTGCTTGGTCGACTGTTTTGGACTGGGTTAGTACACATTTTCATACAATCCAAACTGCTTCCTGAAGACTAATATTGTTAGTTTGATGACTGATGCTGATGCAGAATTTTCCACACGAGCCAACATGGGGTGAGGTGTGCCCCCCCCCCCAGTATCTGTACGATTAAGGGACCGATTTCGTATTTTCGAACGGTGATCGAAAGCTCAGTGTTTCATTGAAGGTAGCTTATTTTGCTTATCCAGAGATCACTGATAATCTCACAAGGCTCTTCAATCGAGAGCATGCCGACCTCGCGAACCTGCCACGTCAACATCATTCACAACATTACGGGAAATAAACACGCCAGGACTGCTTGCGGACTGTACAGGGAAAGTAATGGTTGTGGGTTCGAGGCTCACTGACCGAGCCAGTAGAGAATTTCGGTTGCGCATAGGAACCCCTCCCCCACAAAAAAAACGAAAAAAAAAACGATGTCGCTCGAACGGATTGCGGCTTGCCAAAATCGCTGTCGGCAGTTCCATGAAAACTCAACATCGGCGGGAGGGTAAAAGAATGTTCCTGGGAAATAGTGAGCGCGCAGCAGAAATAGCGCACAGGTCGGTGTGGGGTGCATGGTGCGGTGCTGGGTGCAGCGTTCGTCTGGTAACTATAGGGTGGCGCCGACAGGGTGGACGCTTGTCAACTATGCTGTCAAGAGCTACGCGAAACACCAGGGAATGGAAAACGGTGCCAGATTGCCATAAAAGCACGGAGAGTATACAAGATTTGACGCGACGGCTGTTGTGAATATTGGCAATATGAGCCGACTGGAATCTGTGTCTGCCGACAAGGTTATCATGGAACAGGCGCCGGGAATCGAATACCTATGGTGAATAAGTCGACTACGGCCATGCGGTGTGAAGTACCGATACGAGAAAACGGGGTATCCTGTTTCCGCCCAGATGCCGATGTCGGCCCGCCATCGGCGTGTGTCGACGCGGGTTCGACATCTCGTAAGCGGCATGCTGACATCGGACCGCTCTCGGCCCGCTATCAGCAAGCTCAGACCTGAAATATCAGCATACGTCGGGCTAAGTTCGGCATAACAACAGCGGCCATTTGACGCCGGGCCGCCGTCAGACATCTCACTCCTCAGCCGACAGCGGTCCGACACATGCCAGACAGCAGTCCGACACCTTCCCAACAGCAGTCCGACACATGCCCGACAGCGGTCCGACAGCAGTCCGACAGCAGTCCGACACCTTCCCGAACAGCAACATGCCCGACAGCGCCGACAGTAGTCCGACAGCAGTCCGACCACAGCGCACCAGCCGACACATCCCGACAGCAGTCCGACAGCGTCCGACACGGTCACACATGCCCGACAGCGGTCCGACAGTAGTCCGACAGCAGTCCGACAGCGGTCCGACACCTTCCCAACAGCAGTCCGACACATGCCCGACAGCGGTCAGACAGCAGTCCGACAGCAGTCCGACACATGCCCGACAGCGGTCCGACAGCGGTCCGACAGCAGTCCGACACATGCCTGACAGCAGTCCGACACCTGCCCGACAGCAGTCCGACACCTTCCCGACAGCACTGAGACCCCTTCCCGACAGCAGCCCGACACCATCCAGACAGCGAAACCCAGGAGATCATGAAATCGGCACCACACGCGGAAATAACCGCCATGATTTCAATGGTAACATACGTTCTTCGACCCACCTAGCCCACTCATCGTGGGGGAAAATCCGGCGATTGAAGGACAAATCCTCCACAGTGAGTATGCGAAAATAGTCCCTGCCAAGCAGTGGCGCAGCCGGAATTTTACTAAGGGGAGGGGGACGAAAAAATGTGATGAAAGCTAGATAGTCTTCAGCGGAGAAGCGCGCTGAAAATGTCCCGTTTTGCCTTGTGAAAATCTTAAAATTGTTTCCGTTTCATCTCGAATGCCTTTGGCTGCTAAGAGGGTGATCAGACTCCACCCCCTGGCTGCGCCTCTGATGCCCGGCAGGCCTCTCGGCTGCTGACGTGTACAGCTCGTCCCGCCCGCTAGCGCAGATCAAGCAAACACAAGTCCAGCTATGTTTAGGGCCCCGGGCGAGCCGGAGGCCGCCAGCGACTTTTGAGGCGATGCTGTTACCAGATGTAGCGGGTTCCGAACTCGTCCTGGAATGTCTCCAAAAGTGCAAGTTCACCGTGAACTGCGGTGCAGGCAGCCGGGTGGCGTACACCGGACTTAAAGCAGCACATCCTGGTCAGTCTATTCCGGCGGCTCCGGGGGACACCTATAAAAACATCGGTTTTCCCACCGATGGGTGGCGTAAAAGCGGCCCCTGGTCTGAGTCGGAGCTTACGGGGAGCATGTTAGCGAGCGCGCAGGCGCGCGATCTTGCAACCGGTCTTGTCATGTGGTCGTCACCAGTCGTCACAATTTTCGGTGGCTGCAGGAGACTAGTAGTGTTGCATTCTGCTGGTGACTGGGAAAAGTGGGTAGTTTGAGCGTTGACAGTGAGTGTGAAAAATCGTCATTTTGTGGGTGTCGTTTTATGTTGGTCTTTTATTAGGACCGGCGGGTCTAGGGATTTTGATCGGGTGGGGGGGGGAGATCGCATGCTCTGGAGGGTAGCTATTTTTTCTTGGGGTCCCTTTATCTCCTTTCTCCTTCATCAGCTGAAAAAAACTTGCTGTGTGTGGGAGGGGGGGGGGAGGTGCACTTATCCTGGAGGGACACCAATTATCCGGAATAGGCGTCATCTCTACTCTGGAGGGCACCATTCACTCCCAAGCTCGCTGAGCGAGGGCGGGGGCTGGACACTGAAACGTCGTGGAGCTCCCCGACACTAAACGACAACTGGAAAAAGACGCCCCCGTCTTTTTCTAGTTGTCGGAGGGGCAACCCATGACTGCCGAGTGTGCAAGTACTTTCCGTTGTCTTCCGGTTTCACCATTGTTTTTGCATGATAATTGCGTTCCTTCTACGGCTTTTTGTCGTGGTGCAATTGTGAAGCAAACCCAATCTCTCCCAATTAGAACCTGGAGTGCAAGAATGTTTTCCGATAAAAATCCGTGAAAGTGCTCCCCACTATAAATTTCACACATAATCAGCTGATTCCGTGTGATTCATATAGGTTAAGGGGGCCTATTTCGATAAGAAATATCGGGGATTTTAATACATGGAGGCGATGGGGGCGCCCAAATGGATTGGGGCCATACTCCATGGCACCCCATGTTAAAAGATGATTTTGTTTGGGAAGCCAACATCTAGGTGGTATATTTCCCCGCCAAAGGTATACAAAACAACACCCATACACAGACTGATATATATTTTGTTGAAGACTGGTGAGATTGTGGGTCCCTCACATAATTCCTCGGACTGCTGTTCTGCCGCTAGCCTATTTATAGTGTCTGCCACATGGGAATCACATTTCATGGCTTTCTCAGCATATGTGCAATCTAACCGACCAATTCCGAGTTTTGGGCAATGCTTCAACCTTAGGCCATAAAGTTGGACATTTTATGTCTTTCAACTGAGAGCGAATAGATGAGATACGTGTGCAAGGGTCACTACTAATGCAATGGTTATCAGTTTTTTTTTTTTTTTTTGGGGGGGGGAAGAATTAATGCATTTGTTGGAATTTTCCGGAGGTAACCTTGAGCCGAACAAACTCTTTGAGCGGAGGGAAGTGTACTAAAACGTTCTGGAAATGCGACTACATCAGCTCAATGGTGGAGCTGCGGCCTGATGGTGGGGGGGGAATCAATAAAACCAATGAGTGTATGAAGGGGCAGGTCAATTCTGCGGGGAGAGTTTCCTCCTAGAGCATACAAACTAACCCCAGAATAATACGGCATACATATATTGCAGCATCTACAGCACCTCAGTAGTCAACGAAAACAGATCAATTTGCCCTAAGCCTTCCAAAAACAATTCCCCCACCACCCACCAAAATCCTCGAAGTTACTCAAAGGAGTATCAAACGAATATCTTCGCCTGCGACTATTGCAGCCGAACTCTTCCTTTCAAAACCATTGAGTGCGCCCCCCCCCTGGAAATTTCCAGCTGAATGCATCCCTGGGGACTCATCCAGTGGCTTCAGACATGCCCTTCCATGACAAATCCTGCATCCACGCTTGTCCTGGCTACGCTATTGGAAGTGGTACCGGGCTGATAAAAAGAACTACAATTAAAGAAGAAGTCCTGAGCCCACGGACGTTGATTTCTAATAATTATTCGAGCGGGGGGGGGGGGCAAAATGCATGAAGGCAATGGGCATGGTCAATTTATTGGGGGAACACACTCCATAAGGTCCCAGGTTAAAACTTGCGATTACTGGCGGGGGCAAAGCCAACACTGGAGTGGCACTTGTCCCCTAGAAAGTATAATAAAGCAACATCCCTGCCTGAGCGTCAACCCGTGCCCTGCAGGATGGTCGTGCAGATTCAGGGATCGTTGGCGGATTGGGGGACATGTCCCCATCGAATTTGGAACCTGCGCCCCTCCGGGAAGGCTCTAGTGCTCTCCCTTTACATTTTCAGACAGAAGCACCCCTTCAGTGTGATCAAGTACACGCACTTCCCCTGCTAAACGTATTTTCGGCAGAAGGCATTTTCGCAGGGTGCACCGCCTAAAAAATGGCGCCCTCAGACAAATACCCCTCTGCCATGACAATTCCTGGATCCGACACTGATTAGGATATAGGGTGCACACGCAGTACACATATGCTGGCAACTACAAACTCTCCCAGAATTACTTCGCTAGCGTTTATCGACTATCCAGGGTCATAATTTCATGGGGCACACATGCTGAATGCCTCACAAAGTTGCCAAAACAATGATAGAAGTTAGACCTCAAAAGCACAATTGCAGTATTTTACAAGATGTTTCGCCGTTTCTAACTGCTCATGATGAACTCAGCATTATTTTGCACTACTTTTTATCAAAATGTCATTTCAGGGTCAAAATACATGGGAGTTGGCGAGCTCGATCTTATGCCCATATACCGCTGCACTAACCGAGACCGGCCGGAATAGGACGCGGAGCGTGCGGCGGGCGGCAAGTCGGAAGTTTAGTGGTATATAGAGGTCAAGGACTTGTAGAGAAAGCAAAAGAAAAATAACCATTACGTATGATTTGAGAGGTCTTCTGCAAACAAATTGATACCATATTTTAAAAACCTTCGGATGACGTCATGCAGGCTTGAAGGAAAACTTCGATATACCTTCTTGTAAAGGCAACTTCCCTCAGACATCGCCCCGTTCAAGGCCGGCCTTTCCTCAGACATTCCTCATAATGAGGAGCGTGTGACGAAATCAGTTATCTCGGTAGGTACCTACTTACCTACGAATACTAGAGCGTTTGTCGGTGTTTTTTTTGTCGCCGGTGGAGCGTGGTATCAGGAGGATCGAGTCCATTTTTTGTTCCCAAATGCATTTTCTTATGGCTTGTTTTGTGATTTAAATTCATTTTATATTCATTTCTTTGGGAAATGCTAACTTTTAGAGATAGGAGTAATTTAAGGTGAGCCCTTATTTCTGAATTGGGTAATCATTTCACCAAACAAATGACACCACTTTAATTCATTTAACTTTCAATAACACCAGGAAATGTGTTTGGCAAAGCAGACACATGCTGTTCCTTAGGCAATTTTAGCAGGTTCAGATGGGTTCAGTGAATCAGGAACAGGATGGAATAGCTTGCATGGATTCAGGAACAGGATAAGGTACATATACCTTGCATGAGGATCTGCACAAATTGGAAGCTATCATTAATTCAATATCACTAATTAAAAATAAGTTTTCATGACAGTTGTTTGTACTATTGATGCTACTGAAAGAAGTATAATTGAACTGGCAAATATCAACAAGAGTAGCAAGACTCTTTCCAATTTATGTTGAGACTGCACTCTGCTCTACGGTATCTGGCAGCTGACATATGACTGACAAAGTAATGACAGATTGGTTCTATGGTTATATTTTTTTTTTTTTTGGTTTTGAGGGGAGATATTAAGTTTTAAGGGGGGGGGGGGGGGGGGGTTTTTTGGGGGGGGTTTTTGTTTTTTTTTCAAAAAATTTTAAAAAAATTGAAGGGTTTTTTTTGGGGTTTGGTGTAAATATTGGGGGGAAGGTTTATTTTTTTTTTTTTGGGGGTCGTTTTTTTTTTAATAGGGGGAGGAAAAAAAAAAGAATGTTTTGGAAAGATTGGGTTGGTTGTTTTTTTAATAATTTATTTTTTTATTTTTTTTTTTTTTATTAAGTTTATGGGGGTTTTTTTTTTTTAAAATTTTGGGTGGTTTTTTTTATTTTTTTTTTCTGGTTTTTATTTTTGGTTTAAAAGGGGGGGGGGGTTAAGAAAAGGTTTTTTTAAAGGGGTGTTGCAAGGAGGGGTTTGTGGTGGGGGGGGGGCCCTCATAATCTTTAAAAGAGGGTGGATAAATTTTTAGACAGGAAAATGTTGTTTTAATTCTAACTTGTGATGCATGGGATATTGGTATTTTCACTACTATATAGGGTATAACATTATGCAGATTATGTTTACTATATGGGGTGTACCAGCAGTGGATTTGGCCTCCGATGTCATACGATGAGATTGGCGTGGTGGCACAGGGGAGGGATTGCATGGGTTGGAATTGATAGGTGTGAACATGTACTTTTAATATCTTAACAGGCACAATGCATAACAACACATACATACATACATGGTTAAATTAGCAGAGTTCAGTAAGAAGCCAATTTTATGAGTAACAGTAGATATAATAACAACAAAAGGGTGCTTCAGTTGACACCAACCAAGTTTATTCATCCATGCCTGATGCCCCCAGCATGCTCACATGCCACAAATAACACATATACACAACCCAGCTCAAGAGTAGGATGCTCATACAACCACTGATTCACATACCTCGTACCAGTTATGGGCGCAAAATGACCCTAGATGTTGACATGCCCATAAAGTCCAATCCACCACCACCACATACCTTGTATAGGTTTAAAAAAGTGTATTTGTTTTAAGCTATTCTAACATTAAAACTATTCTCTAGCATTCTGTCAGTATTTTCTTTCCACCACCAAACAATCATTCATGAAAAGGTTTAAACATTGGTTGAAATCATTTCATCATAATATCAAGTGCTATAGGATGTGCATATCCTACCTACTTTTTAGTTCATATCTGGAATGTTTTAGTTCAAGAAAAAATGTCTTGGAAGGATCTGAAGGGACTGGATGGGAGAGCAAATTGCAGTAGCAAAATACCTGTCCTTTCCAAAACAAAATGTAGGATAAGTGTGGAGGAATAGGTGGTTTAGGTGGGGCTACTTATAGTGAGCAATAATCTAGAATTAAAAAAAAATATCCTAACCTAACCTATTGATGTTCAATCATCTATAACTTACTGATGCAAGATCACCTAAAATCTATAGATGTTGAACTGCCTAAGACCTACTGATGTTGGACTGCTTATAAACTACCAATGTTGGATCTCCTAAATCCAATGGATAGTTTGATCATCCAAAATGTATGCATGATGTACCATCCAAAATCTGCCAAACTGAGCAATGAGCCTAAAACCTTTGGATCTAAAACATCAGTAGTGGTTATTGTGGTGCTTGCCATATTTGTTGCAATTCACCATTTGTGGTAGTATATAGGATATGAAGTAACCATAAAATACTAATGATAGAGCCATAAAATGGTGTTATGCCGATTAAAATTTGCAAAAGCACTTTAATGGACAATGACTGAGAACAAAGATAGCATATGTGGCTTTGCTGTGATCAGTGTTTGCCTGAACAAGGCACAAATCCTGTGACCCCCATAGTGCTGCACAATGCATGTAAAAATACTTGATGCATATTTTGTTGAGTATTTACATAGAAGAAGCCTCTAACCACAATTCAGAAGTGGGTGGACTGGACTTGTTGGAGCTTGAAGCTTGTTGGAGCTTGTTGAAGCTCCATGGATGTTGGATTGCATAAATATCCTCAGTTAAATTAGTCATAATGGTTGTGCTACAGCTGTAAATGAATCTGTTACCTATGTTGATGTGTCATCAGTGATACAATATTAGTGAAATAGGGTGGAATATACCACTTTCTGAACACACAATCAACATCCTTCTCCAAGAAGTATTATCACCCCACTTCTTGATGCATCATTATGAAGTCTTCTCTGAGCCCCATATGACCAAAGCAGTCAATGCACCCCTAAGCCCAAATAACTAACTGTATGAAGTCTTCTCAAAGGCATTTTAAATGACACTAATTTCATGGCAAGTTTTGACATCCTACCATGCTCATTTCAACATCTCACACCTAACAAAAATAAACATTATTTTAACCCTGTGTGTTGTGCAGGTTACAAGCACCATGGCCCATTTTGTAGTTTGCATACATAATGGCTCTCTTTCAAGGGGTTCAGCTGATAATGAATTTTGGTGTCTATGCAGATATTAGCTTGTAATTACATTTAATTATTGATGTTGTCATGGTTGCAGCATCAGCTACTGATGTTAGCTGTTCAAGAGATATTCCAAGGTAACTGTGGACATGCCATTTGTTGACATCTTTTTCTTTTTTAACTTGGTGAGGGGAATCCACCCTTTTAGCTCAGCTGGTTTGAGCACTAGCCTGCCTTTGTCTTTCTTGTCCTTGACTAATTGGTTCAATATGTTGGTAGTCATCCTTCTATGCTGCTTTTTGTCCTGGATTTCATTATTGTCCTCACATCATCCTCCCACTAGGCACAGCCACACCACATCTTTGCACCAGGTAAGGCAAAATATAATCTGTGCAAGTTTGTGCATTACAGATGTAACATCATATCAACATTTTATTGAGGCTTTCAGTAGATTGGAGGAAAGCCATAAGATGATATGGCTTTCAGTAGATTGCATATCCAAACAACAAGATTGGACATGCCATCTACTACTTACCTGGTTCGGTTCTGAGAGGTTTGCTACTGCTATGGACTCAAGGGAATGGATGTTTTAAAGTGTATCTAAGATGTGTAATGTGTTCTCCAGATCACTGAAAGCAGTCTGCACATGCTGCACATAGGCTCTAAGGGGCGGGGATGGCCGAGTGGTTAAGGTGTCGGCTATGGGTACCAAAGGTCCCAGGTTCGACTCTAGCGCCACTCAGGACATTTCCCAATCCGCGGCCCACCGGCGAAACAGTGTGGGCGGCGCCATTAGCCGTGAATGTGCATAAAGTGTGTCGTGAACCAACCAATAAACAAACAAAGTAGGCTCTAAGGTGCCAAAGATCTTGGGGTGGCAAGGCAAGTTCATGATCTACTCCACTCATTCTGAAGCTGGAAATGATAGTCAATCATCATGATGAAAGGTATTCACTCTCATGATGTTATGGGGTTCCTTCACCTTTTAAAATAGAAAAAGCAAAAAGGGTGCATTCCTGCTCACTATTTCCTGAATGATAGGATACAAGCTATGTAACTGGAGAGGGAATTCCAGGTGAATGATGAAATATGTATGGGCTGAGCACTTTGAGAGCATAGACTGAGTTGAACACTTGGTATGAACATTTGTCCTCGGTCTCCTGCTATGGTGACAACTGGATCCAAGCTTTACCACTTCATCTCATCATATGCCCTCCATCTCATAGTTTCCTTATTTCAGATCGCTGATGAAAAGCCCATCCAATGAGTGAGTGTGGTGAAAACGCTAGCCTGCTACAAAACGGACAAGACTCAGACTCGGAGGTAAGCCTATGCCACTTACCGAACCATCCTGTTGTGATCTTGGCATTTCTTGGCTAGATCCCTGCGATTTAATTGAGCCCCTTGGCGTTATTTGTTTTGTGCCGTGGCAAGGATCGTCTGCTGCACTCGGTCCTGTCTGCCTACAACCAGTTTTGCCACCCGAGTCGCCACTGTTCAGCTTCAACTATCGCTCGTGTCTCCTGTCAGCCCACTTCCCCATCCCCTCCCCCAACTAGTTCGGAGTGTGCCCAAACAGCTTTGTTCACCGACAGTCGGTCTGCTGTGCTCCATACACATCTGGATAGCATAGCAACATCGGCCAGTCTCTCTCCAGTCAGTGTCGTATGTGGAAGCTGTCGTATGTTTCATCTACGACTTGTTCATGCCCTAGGCGTGAGGATCCAGTGAGTGACACTGCCTGCAGTTTGTTTTTGCAGTGGATGATTCAGTACCTGAAGCCTCTGTATGTTTATGCCACATCGTGCCCCCGACCTCACGCACGTACAAACTAACCGAGGGCGAAGTGCTGGCTGAGAACGCTCCGTCCACTGTATAGGCTGCGAAGCCTGTGCTCGGCAGATATACAATGCTCATATGACGCCTTCAGAGGCTTCTCCAAGTGTGACGCGGGAAGCACGTGCCCTCCCCATCGTGGGAAGGCGGCACCACTCTGACCATTCTGGTGAGAAAAAGCGCTTCTCCAGAGATGCTCGGGTGAGCCCACTTTGAATTGTTCAGTCAGAGACTGAACAACGTAGCAAAAGACTCCCTTCAGGGACATTCGAGTGTTCCCTTAACATTTGCGCAACACGTGGCGCTCATCCGGATGAGTGCACATCTCCCCTTTGTCTCTGATCGAGCAAAATGTATGGATCCGCTGGCACACCATATGTGTCCGGGGCTGTACTGGTGCAGGCACCTTCTTCCCACTGCATCGCCGCCTGTCACCGGTGCCCCCTTCACTGACATGATGTCGACTCGCCCCTAAACTCCAATCCACCACCACCACTGACAGACCCGTGCTGTTTGCGCAGTTCCCGGCCGACGGGTATTCAGGGTATTCAGGGATGTGACCACTGTCGGACGTTTCATTTCAGAAGTTACATACAGTCACATTATCACAAACTGTTTTAAGGGAACTTCGAGAAAGCAAATCGTGCGCTTTACAGCACTTCAACAACTCAGACGTCCTGAAGAAAAGTCCCTTAATGCACGTCATGCGCATTCCTTGTGAGGGATCTCCCCTAATGCACGTCGTGTGTATTCCTTGTGAGATACCTTTAATGCATGCCACGCGCATTCCTTGCAAGAGACATTCCCTAATGTACGTCTGGGCGCTGTATGACCGAAGCAGTCGATGCGCCCCCAAGCCCAAATAACCAACCAAACCTAATGCATGTCATTGAGTATCGCCGGTGGCGTGCATTGAGACCTATCTCTAGTTCACGTCATCCACGTCACCGCGCATTCCTTGTGGGATACTTATCACACGTCAGATACTGGGCTCAGCATCGTCTCAGTAGACCGGACCGTGAGCCGTGCATTCCCGGTGTTTTGTCGCCGGCGACCCCACCTGCGCACGCGGCCGAAGACAAAGAACCGCCCACACTTGGCTGTCTCAGGTGTGTTCCAAGTGTTAGCAAACAACAGCGTTTTTTTTTCGAAGCGTTGCAAGCAACGTGTGGGCTAGAGTCGAGACGTACTTAGTGCTACTCGCCGGCGACTTGTGGGCTAGTTTCGAGGCGTACCTAGTACCACTCGCCAGCATACTTAGTACCACCCGCCAACATACTTAGTACCACTCGCCAGCAACGTGTGGGCTAGTATCGAGACGTACTTAGTACCACTCATGGGCGCTAAATGACCTCGTAGTCGGCGCGCCCTTAAACCCAAATAATCAATCAATTAGGACCACTCGTCGGCAACGTGTGGGCTAGTATCGAGACGTACTTAGTACTACGCGACAGCAAGACAGAATTCGATTACTTGAGACTAACATCAGAGGTCAATTTGCGGTCAAGGCCGTCTGACTGAGGCGTGTATGATCAGTCGGCTACATTTCGGGTGGACTGGGTTTTAGGTATTACTATATCAACTGCTGGAGGTTACAAACAGTCTTATGCAATGAATGTTGCTATTTAGACTTTGGTGGTGGGGGTACGAGTAGCCTAGGGGTAAGTTGCTTATCTCACAATCGAAAGGTTGTGGGCTCGAGTCTCACCTGTCGCTACTCTTCGCTCGCGACTAATCGGCGCGAGAGATTGGCGACGCTACATGGCTCAACGGTCGATGTGTCGTAAAACCAATAGCCAACCAACCAACTATTTAGACTTGGGAGATTTGGTGGGTATTCAGCACGACGCGCACGCGCCCATGGCTTAATCGCGCAGCTGGATCGCGTGAAACAGTGACGTAGTTGGACAGTGAAACAGGAACCAGATAGGACGGTGAAACAGGGCCAGATTTGATGGATTTACGTTATAGAGCCATCAATACATCTTGATTAAAAAGCCTCGTGTTGATGACGAATGCTTGCTCAGACTTCGAATGGCACGCTCTGCGGTTACGATTCTGGTTCTTACCAGCGAACCGTGCTTTTTGCATCTTTGAATTTAGACCGAGGGCGGTTTTGCATCGGATTAACAAACATATTGCGTATGCAGTTCTGCGCCCTGTACTGGACATTTTCTATCACATAGACGACAGTTTACTCTTAAATGATAGCTTGAAGTGTTATCTCCACATCTCTGTGGAGCGCGACGCTGTGTTCAATCACCGGAGCGCGAAGTTCACGGTGCCGAAGCTCACGTTTGTGCGAGTGAGTTTTATCTGGGCGGACAGATGGCTCGCACTGCCAAAGTCCAGAATGCGCAGCGTCAGCTCTCGGGTGGCTGTTTCACTTGGGCCCGAGCGTGAGCGGATCCCGGAGCTGTACGCAGCCGGATCTTGTGTCAGAGATTTCCCGATGGAGACAACCTTGGCCATGCAACAGTCGACGTTGGCGTCGTGTTGGACAGTTTACTGGCTTCGTCCGTCCGTGATATCGAAGTCCTGGTGTGTTATCAAAGCTCGCTGGTGTACGAGTTCCGGAAGACCCATTCCTCAGCTTAATCTATTTGTCATGTCGATGCAATCTTGGCCACGACAATTCTGGTCATATTTTTCCATGACGACTATCTTCATTTTAATATCCATTGTGGGCACAACGAATCGGTCAGAAATCATTGCACCCCAGTAATATCGGTTGCCAACCTGAATCAGCTCGAATGTTGCCAGGCACGGTCGCGTGCCCACCCACAAAGTCTGCTTATGGAAGTGGCTTTCCACGAAGGTACGATTGGAGAGTTGCCGTAACCGTTCGAAACTCCTGGATCCGCTTTTCCTCAAACTTGTAAGCGTTGAATCTTGAATACCTCTTCAATGTTGCAATAGTTTCTTTTGTGCAACCAGGCTTATCGTTTTATTATCACATGTCTTATTCTGATATCTATATCATATTCCTATCTTCGTATTATCTTCACACCACACTTACCATCTTCTTATCATCACGCAACGAAATACATGCGCAGTGCGATATACGCGTCGGGCCGCGGTGGCTCGGCTGGTTCAGCATCGGACTCTCGATCGCAAGATCGTGGGTTCGAATCTTGCAACCGACGGAGTTTAACAAGTCCACCCGCGACCAATCGGAGTGAGAGCTTGGCGACGCTGTACGACCTAGCGGTTGAATGCGTCGCGAAGGAACCCAACGGGAGAGCTGCATGAGCGCCGTTGTTCGCTGGCGGTGCGGCTTCCGCCGGTGCACTGCCTCGGCCGGGCCGGGTGTATGCACGCGCCAGTGTTTACACGGCCGCCGGCGCCAGCGCCGTCTGCGGCCGGGGTCGCGCCGCGCCGCGCCGTGTTATGCTGCGGCCGGCGACCGGGCGCCAGGTCGGCCGGTCCGTCGCCGTGTTTATGCTCGCGGCCACTCGGGGTCGCCCGCCGACACCAGGCCGATTTCGTGACATAGTGTTGACCTTTGAGTTGACTTTGGGAGATGCCGACGGCTCTTGTCTCTGCCTTTGTGGGATGACGCAAAAGCGGCGGGAGGCTGCCATTGCCAGCGTGCGACGTCTGTAGTGGCTCACCTCCAGCGTGTGACGTCTGTAGTGGCGCCCCTCCAGCGTGTGACGTCTGTAGTGGCGCCCCTCCAGCGTGTGGCGTCTGTAGTGGCGCCCCTCCAGCGTGTGACGTCTGTAGTGGTGCCCCTCCAGCGTGTGACGTCTGTAGTGGTGCCCCTCCAGCGTGTGACGTCTGTAGTGGCGCCCCTCCAGCGTGTGACGTCTGTAGTGGCTCCCCTCCAGCGTGTGACGGTGCCCCTCCAGCGTGTGACGTCTGTAGTGGCGCCCCTCCAGCGTGTGACGTCTGTAGTGGGGGCCCCTCCAGCGTGTGACGTCTGTAGTGGTGCCCCTCCAGCGTGTGACGTCTGTAGTGGCGCCCCTCCAGCGTGTGACGTCTGTAGTGGGCGACGTCGGTCAGCGTGACTCGTAGTGGCCCCCTCCAGCGTGTGACGTCTGCAGTGGCCTCCAGCGTGTACGTCTGTAGTGGTGCCCCTCCAGCGTGTGACGTCGTAGTGGCGTCCCTCCAGCGTGTGACGTCTGTAGTGGTGCCCCTCCAGCGTGCGCCCTCCAGCGTGTGACGTCTGTAGTGGTTCCCTCCAGCGTGTGACGTTGTACGTGACGCCCCTCCAGCGTGTGACGTCTGTAGTGGTGCCCCTCCACGTGTGACGTCTGTAGTGGCGCCCCTCCAGCGTGTGACGTCTGTAGTGGCGCCCCTCCAGCGTGTGACGTCTGTAGTGGTGCCCCTCCAGCGTGTGACGTCTGTAGTGGCGCCCCTCCAGCGTGTGACGTCTGTAGTGGTGCCCCTCCAGCGTGTGACATCTGTAGTGGCTCCCCTCCAGCGTGTGACATCTGTAGTGGCGCCCCTCCAGCGTGTGACGTCTGTAGTGGTCCCCTAGCGTGTGGCGTCTGTAGTGGCGCCCTAGCGTGTGACGTCTGTGTGGCCCCCTCCAGCGTGTGACGTGACGTCTGTAGTGGTCCCTCCAGCGTGTGACGTTAAGTGACGCTCCTCCAGCGTGTGACGTCTGTAGTGGTCCCTCCAGCGTGTGACGTCTGTAGTGGCGCCCCTCCAGCGTGTGACGTCTGTAGTGGCGCCCCTCCAGCGTGTGACGTCTGTAGTGGCCCCCCAGCCAGCGTTACGTCTGTGTGGCTCCCCTCCAGCGTGTGACGTCTGTAGTGGTGCCCCTCCAGCGTGTGACGTCTGTAGTGGCGCCCCTCCAGCGTGTGACGTCTGTAGTGGTGCCCCTCCAGCGTGTGACGTCTGTAGTGGTGCCCCTCCAGCGTGTGACGTCTGTAGTGGCGCCCCTCCAGCGTGTGACGTCTGTAGTGGTGCCCCTCCAGCGTGTGACGTCTGTAGTGGCGCCCCTCCAGCGTGTGACGTCTGTAGTGGTGCCCCTCCAGCGTGTGGCGTCTGTAGTGGCTCCCCTCCAGCGTGTGACGTCTGTAGTGGTGCCCCTCCAGCGTGTGACGTCTGTGTGGCCCCTCCAGCGTGTGGCGTCTGTAGTGGTGCCCCTCCAGCGTGTGACGTCTGTAGTGGCCCCCTCCAGCGTGTGACGTCTGTAGTGGTGCCCTCCAGCGTGTGACGTCTGTAGTGGTGCCCTCCAGCGTGTGACGTCTGTAGTGGCGCCCCTCCAGCGTGTGACATCTGTAGTGGCGCCCCTCCAGCGTGTGACGTCTGTAGTGGCGCCCCTCCAGCGTGTGACGTCTGTAGTGGCGCCCCTCCAGCGTGTGTTGGAGTGTGACGTCTGTAGTGGCCCCTCCAGCGTGTGACGTCTGTAGTGGTGCCCCTCCAGCGTGTGACGTCTGTAGTGGCCCCTCCAGCGTGTGACGTCTGTAGTGGCGGCCCCTCCAGCGTGTGACGTCTGTAGTGGTGCCCCTCCAGCGTGTGACGTCTGTAGTGGCTCCCCTCCAGCGTGTGACGTCTGTAGTGGTCCCTCCAGCGTGGCGAGCCAGCGTGAGTGGCCCCCCAGCGTGACGCCCCTCCAGCGTGTGACGCTGTAGTGGCGCCCTCCAGCGTGTCGCTTAGTGGCGCCCCTCCAGCGTGTGACGTCTGTAGTGGCGCCCTCCAGCGTGTGACGTCTGTAGTGGCGCCCCTCCAGCGTGTGACGTCTGTAGTGGCGCCCCTCCAGCGTGTGACGTCTGTAGTGGTTCCCCTCCAGCGTGTGACGTCTGTAGTGGTGCCCCTCCAGCGTGTGACGTCTGTAGTGGCGCCCCTCCAGCGTGTGACGTCTGTAGTGGTGCCCCTCCAGCGTGTGACGTCTGTAGTGGCGCCCCTCCAGCGTGTGACGTCTGTAGTGGTGCCCCTCCAGCGTGTGACGTCTGTAGTGGTGCCCCTCCAGCGTGTGACGTCTGTAGTGACGCCCTCCAGCGTGTGACGTCTGTAGTGGTGCCCCTCCAGCGTGTGACGTCTGTAGTGGCGCCCCTCCAGCGTGTGACGTCTGTAGTGGCGCCCCTCCAGCGTGACGTCTGTAGTGGCGCCCCTCCAGCGTGTGACGTCTGTAGTGGCGCCCCTCCAGCGTGTGACGTCTGTAGTGGCGCCCCTCCAGCGTGTGGCGTCTGTAGTGGCGCCCCTCCAGCGTGTGACGTCTGTAGTGGCCCCTCCAGCGTGTGACGTCTGTGGGCCCCTCCAGCGTGTGACGTCTGTAGTGGCCCCCTCCAGCGTTGACGTCTGTAGTGGTGCCCCTCCAGCGTGTGACGTTCGTGACGCCCCTCCAGCGTGTGACGTCTGTAGTGGCGCCCCTCCAGCGTGTGACATCTGTAGTGGTTCCCCTCCAGCGTGTGACGTCTGTAGTGGTGCCCCTCCAGCGTGTGACGTCTGTAGTGGCCCTCCAGCGTGTGACGTCTGTAGTGGTGCCCCTCCAGCGTGTGACATCTGTAGTGGTTCTCCAGCGTGTGACGTGTACAGTGACGCTCCTCCAGCGTATGACGTGTTGTGGCGCCCCGTGGGCAGCTGCCATTGTGACCCCTGGCTGCCGTTTGTTCCACGTTCGGTGCAGTGCTGTGTCTGTGGCTGATTAAGCCTGGCGGCAATTCATCGATGCGATATATTTGGAGACCGACGTATCAGCCCACCTGTGCCGTACCAACGCACCTGTGCCAACCGAGCCAAGGATGTTCACCAATGCCCGGCTTAAATGTGAAGCATCCGTGGCGATTGTGTTCATTGATACGTACTAACACCTGGCAAATGGTGTGCAACTAGATCAGACCATCTAGTTCGACCCGCACGTGCGACAGGGCACGCCCGGTGCCGACCGCCAGCTGTGTCTCAGCTGTGGTCTGCCAGCCGTCCTTGCCGAGCCGTTGTCAGAAGTGCGGCGTGGGGCACAGCTGGGACACGCTCGGACGGCTGCTGGTGTCACATCCGGCGCGTTATGTAGCTGGTACGCCGGCCTCCAGTGACAGGAGCGTGGTGTCACGTGAGTAACGTGCCGTGGCCAGGTCAGGTCAGGTCAGGTCTGGTCAGGCGAACCACACAATCACCGGCAGGGCAGCGTGTGTGTGTGTCATGTGCCGCGGTCAGATCAGATCAGGTCAGGTCTGACCAATCACCACCAGGACTGTGTGTGTGTCATGTGCCGCGGTCAGGTCAGGTCAGGTCTGACCAATCACCACCAGGGCGGTGTGTGTGTCACGTGCCGCGATCAGGTCAGGTCAGGTCTGACCAATCACCACCAGGGCAGTGTGTGTAATGTGCCGTGGTCAGGTCAGGTCTGACCAACCACCACCAGGGCAGTGTGTGTGTGTAATGTGCCGTGGTCAGGTCAGGTCCAACCAACCACCACCAGGGCAGTGTGCTCGAGTGTACTGCAGCATACCGGAGCCACTCTACGCGGCGCACAGTGCCATTTACGTCCGGGCGGACGGCCTTGACAGATAGCTGGCACAGATACTCCGTTTTGAGAGACGGCAACACACACGAGGATTTTTCGAGGAAGCTGTCCGATTTCATGGCACTTGACGTGCGCAATCGCGTCGCCACCATGGCTCGTGCAGTACCCCCTTGCATGGCGTTCCGTTACTAGATAGCTTAATATAACTCTTAAGGTAGTAAAAGTCGGCGGAACTTTATGGAAACTTGATATGCTGCAATTCACCCACCCATGTAGCTAAGGTGCCTCGTCGTCCACAACTACCTGAATTCCATGATCTGAGCGAATCGCATTTCGGGTCAACGATCTGACACGCGTTTTCTAAGTCTGAGACCATTTCGGTGTCACTGTTGGTGCTCGGACGATATGCAACCTTATTATCGTGTGAATTTGTATTGGCGTGGGCTGTGCTTACATTAAAACAAGCGTTGTGGCAACAGTCATCAACCATCGACCATCAACAGCCAGGAAGCGTCGTGAGCCACCTTTCTGGTGGTGGTTCGTGTGCGCGCATACCTTTGTACACCCCGTCTTCTGCTCGGGTCTGCAAACTTTGCCCTTCCCTGCATGATTTGCGGTTCCCGTTTCCTCATTCGTCCTCCAGATACCGTATGCAGTTCCCCTGGATATGCATTGCGGCAGTACAGGACGAATAGCCGGCGAATTTGTTGCGTTCGGATTGTTTCGCGTGCATTTCGCCAAGTCTCAGAACAGCTTTTCGCCTTAAGGTACCTTAAGTCGAACCGCCGACCACCGACCGCCGGCTCCTAGGTGGTGGCCACGTCCGGTGCTCCTCCTCTGACTGGCAGCGCGTCATCCGACCACCGACCGCCGGCTCCCAGGTGGTGGCCACGTCCGGTGCTCCTCCTCTGCACAGGCCGCCGGCTCCCAGTGGGACACGTTCGGTGCTCCTTCTCAGACCTCTGCCTGGCGGGGCGTCCACCGACTGCAGGCCGCCGGCTCCCAGGTGGTGGCCACGTCCGGTGCTCCTCCTCTGGCAGCGCGTCCGCCGACCACCAACCGCCGACCACGGACCGCCGGCTCCCAGGTGGTGGACACGTTCGGTGCTCCTCCTCAGACCTCTGCCTGGCGGGGCGTCCACCGACCGCAGGCCGCCGGCTCCCAGGTGGTGGCCACGGGCCGGTAACTGTACTGGGTGACGGGCCGGTGTCGGGGTGGCACCCGGACCGCGTTGGCCTTGGTCCTGTGCTGCACGTCGATGGTCGGAGCGGGACGGTGCGGCGCGGTCAGTCCGACGGTGCCGAGCGTGCCCCACTGCGGCCCAGGTGGTCAGGCCGTGCGCGCAGCTGTGTCCGCAGAGGCCAGCTGTGTCTGACGAGTGGCCCGCCGCAGAGGCCATCGGCCAGCCGGGCGACGATGGTGAGTGGTGCGGCTGCGGGAGTCGGAGCAGGCTGCCCACCCTTCTGGTGTCACGTGGGTGTGGTGTGTTTGTCACTGGTGCTCGCCCTGTCCGGTAATTGTTGAATCGGATTTGCGTGTGCTACCGCGTGGATCGTGCTTGTGCAGAGCTTGCAAGCATGCGCTTATAAACTTGAGAGGAGTAATCTAGGGGTAAGTTGCCCGTCTAACAATCGAAAGGTTGTAGGTTCCAGTCTCACTTGTCGCTACACTTTGCCCGCGACCTATCGGCGTGAGAGATTGGCGACGCTTCATGACTCAGGTCGACGTGTCGTAAAACCAATAACCATAGCCAACCACCATGTGCTTGTAAGCTGGCAGGAAGCTCCGTTCGGAAATCGATGCCCACCTCTCCCAATGGCGTGTGCAGTTATTCACCTGGTGGCGTTCCGTTCGGTGTTCGCACTAACAAAATCGGCGACAGTTGGGCGCCCATCAGCCCGTCCGATCCGTTCGTGCCCTAGCCTGTGATCAGCCGGTGACTATCACCACCGTCACTGCCGATGTGATGGTGGCGATAGTCTCGACGATGTGCGTTAAGTTTTCGGCCGCGGTGTTCCACACCGTCATGTCACGACTCTGGCGATAGTCACGACGCCGTGCGTAAGACGGCGGCCGTGAGACGCCTGCCGGTGCCGGTGGCGTCGACATTCCCGGCGATGTGCGGTAGCTTCGCGGCGCTTCGTGTGGCACGCCTTCACCGGACTGTGAAGCTGTCGACATGTCGTGCACGGCGTCGTGAGCTCGCGCGGCAGCGGCTGAAGCCCGTCTCGGGCGGGGAGGTGGCCCGCTGGTGGTCAGCTCCGGGACCCAACCGACCGCCGGCGGCCTCTGAGCTGGGACCGGGCCGGCCCGCCTTGTTCTGGGTGCCAGGTCGGTGCTGGCGACCTGGCGCGGGCGGTTTGGAGCGGGCCGGTGGAAGGTCCGGTCGACTGACCTGGTGATGGGTGCCGGGTCGGTGCTGGCGACCTGGCGCGTGCGGTTTGGAGCGGGCCGGTGGAAGGTCCGGTCGACTGACCTGGTGATGGGTGCCGGGTCGGTGCTGGCGACCTGGCGGGGCGAAGGTCCGGTCGACTGACCTGGTGATGGGTGCCGGGTCGGTGCTGGCGACCTGGCGCGTGCGGTTTGGAACGGGCCAGTGGAAGGCCCGACCGACAGACCTCTCGGGCCGGAGGGCTCGGGCGTGGTGGCAGCACGGCGACGGCCAAACCTCTACCAGCCTCCGTCGCGTTCTTTTACACACATGCACAGCATAAATCCAGCGCCCGTTTTACACCGTGGGCCTGCGTGCTCCGTACGTGAGCTGTGGCGTGTGTGCGTGTGTGTTGAAGTCTGGCCGCGCCAAGTGTGGACATCCTGCACGACGCGTGAGCCGGTGTCGCGACTTGTGACACTGACTTGCGCCGCGTCACCGCTGCGGCTCCACAGACGGGCGATGCGCAGCGTGTCGAGGCCGGTGTGCAGAGCGCTCCGTCCGACTTTCCTGTGCCTGTCGGGTTATTTTTTTCGGTGCATGGCCAGGCTGACACTTTACCTGGTCGTGCTGGACACTGCATGCCTCCCCGTGTCGTCCGCAGCCGCATCACTGAACGTCTTCAACGTCACTGCCGCTGGGCGCTGTACGACCGAAGCAGTCGATGCGCCCCTAAGCCCAAATAACCAACCGACAACACTGCCTACGGGCGTTTGTTCTGCGCTGTATTTTGTTGTTTGCATAACGGCAATGATCGGTGCGAGTTGTTCGATTCGCGCAGTGGATGCTGCCGTGGCCGACGCCAACACTCGGCATCGCCGACACTCGACACTGCGGATTTGAGAAGCACGACAGAGCTGGCGAATCACGTGCACGGTCGGAGGCTGAGGGAAGTCTGTGGCACTGGTCGGCCGAGGTCACTCCACAGTCTGAGGCTGAGGGAAGTCTGTGGCACTGGTCGGCCGAGGTCACGCTCACAGTCTGAGGCTGAGGGAAGTCTGTGGCACTGGTCGGCCGAGGTCACTCCACAGTCGGAGGTTGAGGGAAGTCTGTGGCACTGGTCGGCCGAGGTCACGCTACAGTCTGAGGTTGAGGGAAGTCTGTGGCACTGGTCGGCTGAGGTCACGCTACAGTCTGAGGTTGAGGGAAGTCTGTGGCACTGGTCGGCCGAGGTCACTCCACAGTCTGAGGTTGAGGGAAGTCTGTGGCACTGGTCGGCCAGCTACAGTCTGAGGTTGAGGGAAGTCTGTGGCACTGGTCGGCCGAGGTCACGCTACAGTCTGAGGTTGAGGGAAGTCTGTGGCACTGGTCGGCCGAGGTCACTCTACAGTCGGAGACTGAGGGAAGTCTGTGGCGCTGGTCGACCTATGTCACGCATGACGAGATCGTTGTCTTTTTGTAGAGTGTCGATTTTCACCCGGAGTCATATTGGCTGATACAAAAGCCAGACAACTCGTTCATTTTCAGGTATTTACCCGCCCCAACTTACATCATCTTCCACCTGCCACAGACTATTAAGGTTAAGTTGTAGGAGTTAAGTTGTAAGGTCCAAGGTTCAACACTCGTACCGCTCGGGACATTTCCCAATCCCGTAGCCCACCGGAGAAACTGTGGGTAGCGCCATTAGCTGTGATCATGCATACAGTCGTCGAGAACCAGCCAATAAACAAACAAATAGACCAACAGGTTAAGCCGTAGCTCGATATCAGAAAAGGCAGGACATTACTAGGCCGGATACGCTCCGGATATCAGTTGTAGACTGTCGAGGCACTTGATCCTGCACGCCCAAAGTTCGCCTTGGTATTGTTCGCCAAACTTGTTCGGCAGTTTCGTAAGTAATAAGTGTTTATTCTGTACAGGTAGCCAAAAGGGCATTGTCCCGTTACGTTTGTTGTGTTCTGAAACACCATTGTATATATATATATCATTTTAATATATAATATTAAATTATAGTAATAATTTTCCGCGTCTACAAAAGCTTATCCTTCTCTGGGCACTTGTTGAGCGGTTTTTTGTGGTTCAGTGGTCAAATGACCTGATTATTGGGGTGGGAGCGCGAGGTGTACGGTCAAGCCCAGGTTCGGCGAGTGGCTTGTCGACAGCCATGTGTGTATCGCCCGGACTCCGACAGACATTTGTTTATTTGTTGTTCATTCTTATGTACATGTGTTGACTGTTGTATTGACAAACTTTCTTATGACACGCTAACACAAACAAAAGCATCACCGACCCGCATCACTTGCGTGTTTTGGATACGCGGTGTGCAGCAGGCTGCTGTTGTTATTTCCCGCCAGCTTCAGGCTTCTCAAATGTTGTTGGACACCACATGAAGCTAATCGTGTATTGAGTGCATAATTTGTCGGTACAATTGGCCTGCTATGTGCAGCTTTGATCTGCTACATCGGCGGTTTGCGTTTGCGCCCGAATATGGGGTCGGCAGTGAATTTGCGTACGCCGGTAGTATGGAGCGGCTGAAAGAGAAGTATCAATCCCAGGATCTCATGACACTGAAGAATTGCGTTTTAACTCTTCGCCTGCTGGCGACATCACTAGCTTTATGTTTGAAGGGCACGTCCCCACTACGGGGTCCGCCTAGTACCGCACTTTGTGCGCGCCTCCATTATATCTGACGTAAAATAGCCAAAACGCCCGGTATCCGGCGGTATGCCGCATAGTTAGCTGATATCCTGACACCCGATCGGCATTCTGTAGGCTCACTTATGCGCACCACTCCGTTATTCGCCCAATTCCTCCTGTCCCTCCCTCTACAGCGTCCCCCTGCCGTGTGTGTGGTGTTTTGCCGTTTCTCTCGGCTTTCTCGGGGCCACTCCTGCTGTGACCCCGCTGTGAGCCCGTCTGTGGCTCCGGCTGTGACCCCGGCGGACCCCTGCTGTGACCCCTGCTGTGACCCCGGCTGTGACCCCGGCTGTGACCCCGGCTGTGACCCCTGCTGTGACCCTGGCTGTGAGCCCGGCTGTGGCTCCGGCTGTGACCCCTGCTGTGACCCCGGCTGTGACCCCTGCTGTGACCCCTGCTGTGACCCCGGCTGTGACCCCGCTGTGACCCCGGCTGTGACCCCGGCTGTGACTCCGCTGTGACCCCTGCTGTGGCCCCGGCTGTGATCCGGCTGTGACCCCTGCTGTGACCCCGGCTGTGACCCCGCTGTGACCCCCGCTGTGACCCCTGCTGTGACCCCGGCTGTGACCGCGGACCCCTGCTGTGACCCCGGCTGTGACCCCGGCTGTGACCCCTGCTGTGACCCCGGCTGTGACCCCTGCTGTGACCCCGGCTGTGACTCCGGCTGTGACTCCGGCTGTGACCCCTGCTGTGACCCCGGCTGTGACCCCCTGCTGTGACCCCGGCTGTGACCCCGGCTGTGACTCGGCTGTGACCCCTGCTGTGGCCCCGGCTGTGGCTCCGGCTGTGACCCCTGCTGTGACCCCGGCTGTGACCCCGGCTGTGACCCCTGCTGTGACCCCTGCTGTGACCCCGGCTGTGACCCCGGCTGTGACCCCTGCTGTGACCCCGGCTGTGACCCCGGCTGTGACCCCTGCTGTGACCCCGGCTGTGACCCCCTGCTGTGACCCCGGCTGTGACTCCGGCTGTGACTCCGGCTGTGACCCCTGCTGTGACCCCGGCTGTGACCCCTGCTGTGACCCCTGCTGTGACCCCGGCTGTGACCCCGGCTGTGACCCCCGGCTGTGACCCCTGCTGTGACGGCGGCGGCGGGGGCAGCGTGCGCCGGTGCCGCTGCGTTTGTTATCGCGGCGCGTGTCGGCGCGATCTTTGGCCGGCCGGCCAGCGGTCCATCTCGGCCGCGGGCCGGCCGGCCGGTGTAGCGGCGCCGCGCCGCCGCCGCCGCCCAGTGCGCGCCGACACGCGTCGCGGCCGGTGTTGGGTGCCGGTGCCGGTGCCGGTCGGCTGACACGCAGCGCCGGCGGCGCCATGTGGCTGCAGCAGCTGGACGGCGGCATCATGTGGCTGAAGACGGCCGAGGCGTCGGCGCTGGCGCACGCCGGCGTGGCCGAGCGGCTGCACGTGGAGCCGGCCGCCGGCCTCAGCTGGGCCGAGGCCGGCGTCCGGCAGCGCGTCTACGGCACCAACAGCTTCGACGTCAAGGAGGAGGAGCCGCTCTGGAGGAAGTACATGGAGCAGGTGAGCCGGCGGCGGGCGGGTGCCGGGCGCGCGGTGCGGCCGCGGCCGTCGACGGTCCTGCGTGCGGCGCCTGTCCGGAGTGTGGTATGACTGTTATGGTTCAACAGATCACCCCCCCCCCCCGTGTAAATGCCGCCGCTGTGGCGATCAAGTTCAAGTTATGTTTTCACCGGGATTCGTAAACGTGATGGCTTTCAGCCAGGGCGTTGATGAGCTAAATGCTGGGGAAATTTAGTGTACAGAGCGACAGCGTGACAAAAAAAAAATACGATGTCAGCGCGATACAATTTTACGCGGGAGGTCCTTTCGGAGGAAAAGCGGCGGGGACTTCGGCCGGACCCCGTGTCGCGAATGTCGTGAGGGGCTGGGGCTGGTCCTCGCCCCTTCGCGCCCATCTCTGCCTCCCAGTACGCGGCGCACGTGCCTGGTCAAATTACAACCGCGGCCTTGTCAACCCACCTGGTTATTCGGCTTCGGAGATTTCATCAAGGTCAAAAGGGGCGCCTCGGGTAGCGTCCGATAGCTCACCATTTGGCCATATCGTCGAGGCTAATCGAAGACAAGACTCGATGAAGGTCTGAATGCGCCGGGCTGTGATCGAGTGGGCGCAGAGGACCCAGCGTCCCTGCGCCTGTAGCACGAGTGGTACGCATCACTGTTGACGTCTTATCTGACCTCCACACTTGACATACTCCCGTCGGTGGTATAAGCCAAACGTGTTGCCAAGGCAGCGAATTTAGCAGTCTGTGGCATATTTGTGGCACGTTGGATGTAGCTTCAGAGTCCGGGCTTGTGGGCAATTTTGTGTTCCTGAGCACTGTCCATGCTGTAGCCTGGTGCCAGCCACTGAAACGTTCACTGTCAAATCCATCCGGTGTGTCGAATGCATGACGTTGCGTTTGTCCTCATTCTGCCCGATGTGTACTGATACGCGGCCTCCGTTCGTGATAGACTCGTCACTTCCGGTGTTTTATGCGTGCGCCCACGTGGCAGGGGTGTATAGTCATCGTGGCATGTGTGTATAGTCGTGTGTCCAGCTGACACTTCTGACACTTCTGACTGTACCCGGCTGACGCTTGTGATCTGCTTCGCCAGTTTCAAAACCCGCTGATACTGCTGCTGCTCGCCTCGGCGTTTGTCAGCGTTCTGATGAGGCAGTTCGACGACGCCTTCAGCATCGCGGCGGTAGGTTTTGCCACCTCGCTTCTCCACACCGGGTGGTGTTGCTGGGGCGTGCGGCGGCCATCGTGCCGTGGTGTAGACCTATGGGATGGGATGGGGTTTCTGTGGCGTGGGATGGTACATCATGTAGCGGTGTGGATCTATGGGGCGGCCTGGGGTTGCTGGGGCGTGGGTGGTTCATCGTATGCGGTGTGGATCTATGGTGACGTAGACCTATGGGGCGGTCTGGGTCCGTACTCTCGCACACCTGATGAAAACCCATGTTAGATACCGGGGAGATAGAGAGATGGTTTTGGTAGTGCAGCCTAGTGGACGTCTGCCAGCCGAATTCGCCGGCTCTGCGACCGTGCGCGACAGCGGTTTTCCGTACCAACGCCTGGGGAAGCTCGCCTGTCTGATCACTGATGTGCACCGACATGTGCGCTGCACTGTTGGCTGTCGTCGCTCGTCCAGCGCACATTCTGCGGTAAACACGAGGTGCCCCGGGTGCGCAGCCTTGGGCGCCTTGTGCCGATGAGGTCTACTATGGTGATGTGGGGTACACTCGTGGTACAGACGTACTGAGGTTGTGGGTGTTATTGGCGTGGTGCACACATCTACCGGGGTGATGTGGTCTATAGGCGTGGTGTGTATCTACCGGGGTGATGTGGTCTATAGGCGTGGTGTGTATCTACTGGGGTGATGTGGTCTATAGGCGTGGTGTGTATCTACTGGGGTGATGTGGTCTATTGGCGTGGTGTGTATCTACTGGGGTGATGTGGTCTACGGGAGTGGTGTGTATTTGCCGGGGTAACGTGGTCTAACGGGCGTGGTGCATCTCCGGGGTGGTCTGACCGTCAAACGCGAGCCGGTGCGATGCTGACCGGACGGAACCCGATGGAATGCAGGCTCTGCACGGTGATTTGGGGCCGAGTCGCGATAATGTGCAAACCACTGTTGCCGATCTGTGCATTAAATGGCATGTTTTGGCAGTTCTGCTCGATGTTAGTGAGCGCATGCACGAGGTTACCGACTACTACTTGACACTGCCTGTGTACTTGCTGACATCGGATAACATTTGCTGTCATGGGCGCTAAATGACCTCGCAGTCGGCGCGCCCTTAAGCCAAAATAATCAATCAATAACATTTGCTGTCAAGCGAGAGTTCAACACGGTACAATTTGCAGGTTTTCCCCGATGACATCAAGCTACACAGGAATATAGTGATACAAGCATACATACATCCATGCATCCATATATATATATATATATATATATATATATATATATATATATATATATATATATATATATATATATATATATATATGACGTCAGTTGACAGTGCAAGTGTGCGTGCGGTGTGGAAGCAGGCAGTCGTTCCTATTTTTAAATCAGGAGTTTGGGCGGAACCTAACAATTTTGGACTAATTAATGTGGTGAATGTCATCGCGAAACCGAGAGCAAAATTTGTCAGCACGCAGCTTACCCACTACATTTGTAGGCGCTGCACAATGACGGCTACACAATAGGTGTATAGGCCTCATCATTCCGCTGAGAGTAACACCGTTGGCATTATCAGCACCATGTGTGTAAACAGGAAAGAAAGCCATGCAACACATGTTTGCTCACGTTATTTCTCTAAGGCCTCCTGAAAAAAACTCGAGTGGTGTGGGCTACCTACGCATTGGCTCAGCGATTATTTTAGCCGTCGAACACAAGCAATTCAAAGCGGCGGAGGTCTGGAAGCGTGGCGCGCGGTACAGCGGGGCGGCCACCTCGGGCCGATCCCTTCGAACCTGTTTACCCGCCGACCAGCCCTGTCGCGTCTCACCAAATGCACCCATCGTCACGTATGCAGACGACACACACAACTGCACAGTGCCACACCCATGCAGACGGCAAGGTGGCCGTACCTACGCCCACCGAGCCGAGAAACCTCCGCACACACGTGCAGGCGACCGGGCATCTCTCTCCATCCGTGTGGTTTACCTGGAACGGGCCCAACATGTTAACCCCTCAAAAACGTCATTTTGAGACACCAGTGGCCACACAAATGCAGTGACTCCACGGCCAAACTCAGGAATGTTGCCCTGACTTATGATGTCATCCACCAAGCAGATGGGCTCAGACGTCCCAGAAGCCATACACCATGACCTCGCATTTCCGAGCGGGTTTCACGCTTATGTGCACTGGCAACCAACTCCAGATATGGGCGCTGTATGACCTCTGCAGTCGATGCGCCCCTAAGCCCCAATAACCAACCAACCAACTCCAGATAAGGAGATGCAGACTAGAGGCATCAAAGCAATCCGTCCCTATCCCCTCTACATGACTGGAGATCCCGGTGGTTCTTACGTCTGGACCATCCTGGTTTGGTACCCTGGCAGTGTTAGTTTGTCTTTTTCCCTATTCAATAACTATGTCTTGAAAAATAGAACTTGAACCCTCTGCTTAGTGAGAATATCAGCCCTGTGACACTTCGCGTGGAATATCCTGAGTCGAACTACGCATGTAAAAAATAAGGCTAGTTTTAATGGGAGCATCAAGCAGACATCAATGATTTGCCATTCACAACTGTGATTTTATTTTGACAATGCTTTATGTTCAAAATTGCGCACCCGTATTTATTTAACTTGCTGTATGATTATGTGGTCTGGCGGCCAATATTGTGGTGTATTCCGCGAATATATGTAATGCAATATACATCGCATCATATATATATATATATATATATATATATATATATATATATATATATATATATATATATATATATATATGTGTGTGTGTGTGTGTGTGTGTGTGTGTGTGTGTAGAGGTATCGTAGCGATAGATGACAGATAGAGGTAGACAGAGATAGAGAGTGTTAGAGTGATAGGGAATGCAGGACACGGCCACTACAATCAACATCTGCCGGCGCCGTTTTTGCCGCTACGCTTAATTCGAGCCAGGCTGTGGTCAGCCACAGGGCGATGGGGAGGACAGGCTCAGGTCAGGTGGGATACTGTGCAGCGGTGTTGTGGCTCACGTGGTGCAGCCGTACTGCCGGCGGCTGGTGAGGTCAGGGGGTGTTGTGGCTCACGTGGTGCAGCCGTACTGCCGGCGGCTGGTGAGGTCAGGGGTGTTGTGGCTCACCTGGTGCAGCCGTACTGCCGGCGGCTGGTGAGGTCAGGGGGTGTTGTGGTTCACGTGGTGCAGCCGTACTGCCGGCGGCTGGTGAGGTCAGGGGTGTTGTGGCTCACCTGGTGCAGCCGTACTGCCGGCGGCTGGTGAGGTCAGGGGTGTTGTGGTTCACCTGGTGCAGCCGTACTGCCGGCGGCTGGTGAGGTCAGGGGGTGTTGTGGCTCACCTGGTGCAGCCGTACTGCCGGCGGCTGGTGAGGTCAGGGGGTGTTGTGGCTCACCTGGTGCAGCCGTACTGCCGGCGGCTGGTGAGGTCAGGGGTGTTGTGGTTCACGTGGTGCAGCCGTACTGCCGGCGGCTGGTGAGGTCAGGGGGTGTTGTGGCTCACCTGGTGCAGCCGTACTGCCGGCGGCTGGTGAGGTCAGGGGTGTTGTGGTTCACGTGGTGCAGCCGTACTGCCGGCGGCTGGTGAGGTCAGGGGTGTTGTGGTTCACGTGGTGCAGCCGTACTGCCGGCGGCTGGTGAGGTCAGGGGTGTTGTGGCTCACGTGGTGCAGCCGTACTGCCGGCGGCTGGTGAGGTCAGGGTGTTGTGGTTCACGTGGCCCCCTCCCGGGGGCTGGGGGGGTTGTTGGCTGGTGCAGCCGTACTGCCGGCGGCTGGTGAGGTCAGGGGGTGTTGTGGTTCACGTGGTGCGGCCTGCCGGCGGCTGGTGAGGTCAGGGGTGTTGTGCCTGGTGCAGCCGTACTGCCGGCGGCTGGTGGTCAGGGGTGTTGTGGTTCACGTGGTGCAGCCGTACTGCCGGCGGCTGGTGAGGTCAGGGGTGTTGTGGCTCACGTGGTGCACTGCCGGCGGCTGGTGAGGTCAGGGGTGTTGTGGCTCACCTGGTGCAGCCGTACTGCCGGCGGCTGGTGAGGTCAGGGGTGTTGTGGTTCACGTGGTGCAGCCGTACTGCCGGCGGCTGGTGAGGTCAGGGGTGTTGTGGCTCACGTGGTGCAGCCGTACTGCCGGCGGCTGGTGAGGTCAGGGGTGTTGTGGTTCACGTGGTGCAGCCGTACTGCCGGCGGCTGGTGAGGTCAGGGGTGTTGTGGCTCACGTGGTGCAGCCGTACTGCCGGCGGCTGGTGAGGTCAGGGGTGTTGTGGCTCACGTGTGTTGCCGGCGGCTGGTGAGGTCAGGGTGTTGTGGCTTCACCTGGTGCAGCCGTCACTGCCGGCGGCTGGTGAGGTCAGGGGTGTTGTGGTTCACGTGGTGCAGCCGTACTGCCGGCGGCTGGTGAGGTCAGGGGTGTGTGCAGCCGTACTGCCGGCGGCGGGGGGGTTGGGGGTGTTGTGGCTCACCTGGTGCAGCCGTACTGCCGGCGGCTGGTGAGGTCAGGTGTGGTTCCATGGTGCAGCCGTACTGCCGGCGGCTGGTGAGGTCAGGGGTGTTGTGGCTCACCTGGTGCAGCCGTACTGCCGGCGGCTGGTGAGGTCAGGGGGTGTTGTGGCTCACCTGGTGCAGCCGTACTGCCGGCGGCTGGTGAGGTCAGGGGTGTTGTGGTTCACCTGGTGCAGCCGTACTGCCGGCGGCTGGTGAGGTCAGGGGTGTTGTGGTTCACGTGGTGCAGCCGGCTGGTGAGGTCAGGGTTGTGGCTCACTTGTCAGCCGTGCTGCCGGCGGCTGGTGAGGTCAGGGGGTGTTGTGGCTCACCTGGTGCAGCCGTACTGCCGGCGGCTGGTGAGGTCAGGGGTGTTGTGGCTCACCTGGTGCAGCCGTACTGCCGGCGGCTGGTGAGGTCAGGGGGTGTTGTGGCTCACTGGTGCAGCCGTACTGCCGGCGGCTGGTGAGGTCAGGGGTGTTGTGGTTCACCGTGGGAGGTACTGCCGGCGGCTGGTGAGGTCAGGGGTGTTGTGGTTCACGTGGTGCAGCCGTCTGCTGGTGAGGTCAGGGGTGTTGTGGTTCACGTGGTGCAGCCGTACTGCCGGCGGCTGGTGAGGTCAGGGGTGTTGTGGTTCACCTGGTGCAGCCGTACTGCCGGCGGCTGGTGAGGTCAGGGGTGTTGTGGCTCACGTGGTGCAGCCGTACTGCCGGCGGCTGGTGAGGTCAGGGGTGTTGTGGCAGCCGTACTGCCGGCGGCTGGTGAGGTCAGGGGGTGTTGTGGTTCACGTGGTGCAGCCGTACTGCCGGCGGCTGGTGAGGTCAGGGGGTGTTGTGGTTCACCTGGTGCAGCCGTACTGCCGGCGGCTGGTGAGGTCAGGGGTGTTGTGGTTCACGTGGTGCAGCCGTACTGCCGGCGGCTGGTGAGGTCAGGGGTGTTGTGGCTCACCTGGTGCAGCCGTACTGCCGGCGGCTGGTGAGGTCAGGGGGTGTTCAGGCCGGGTGGCAGACGCGGGTCTCAAGGCCAGCCCCGACTCAGGTGTGCGCCCATCCCGCCTGGCCGGTCGGACCCACCGCCCTGACCACCGCTCTGATTGTCACGCGCTCAATCAGTGACGGTCGCGTTCGCACGTCGGGACGTTCGGACGGGGTCACTGGAAAGAGCGTGTCGTGTGGAAGATTGAGGTCACGGTGTCGGGGGCTGATGTCCCGGTATGGGAGCTGAGGTTATGGTGTGGAAGACAGAGGTCATGGTGTCGGGTGATGGCGCCATGGCGTGGGAGGTTGAGGTCACGGTGTGTGGGCTGTCTCCACGATGTGAGAGACTGAGGTCACGGTGTCAGGGAGGGAGGTCATGGTGTCGGCAGCTGCGGTCATGGCGTGTGCTGGGAAGCTGAGGTTGTGATGTAGGCGACTGTGGCCACGATGTAGGTCGGGAGGCTGAGGTTATGGTGTTGGGAATTGAGGTTATGATGTGGAAGACTGAGGTCATGATGTAGGTCGGAAGGCTGAAGTTATGATGCACAGTGCACACGGCTGATTTTATGATGTGGGAAACAGGTCACGATGTAGGTCGGGAGCCTGATGTTATAATGTTGGAGACTGAGGTCACGGTGTAGATTGGGATGTTGAGGTTGTGATGTAGGAGATTGAGGTCACTGTGTGGGTCGGGAGGTGGAAATTGTGATTTTGGAGACAGAGGTCACGATGTGGGAGAATGAGTAGTGAGTGGTCTCATAGCAAATGAAAACGACTCTGTTACCTCATGCGAGCAATGTGTATTTTCTTCATGTGCTCTGGTTCGACCGATATCCAAATTCCATTGGTGGATGTCATGAATTGACTGAGAACAGGCTGATTTCAAACCAGTGTCTGTTGGCTGCCGAACGTGTGCGTTCTCGTTGGTACGATGCCATCGGCTGCTCGGATGTCAATACCGACCTCCGTCGGATGCGCTCCACGCGCTCTACTGACATCACCTTTGTTTTCCGCAGGCAATTTCTATAGTAGTAACAGTAGCATTTATACAAGAATATAGGTCGGAAAAATCGTTACAAGAGCTCAAGAAATTGGTTCCGCCCGTTTGCCATTGGTAAGTTGTGACTGGCTACTTACTAATCAGCTGTAGACGCGTTTCTCAGGAGTTTGCTCTTCGGAGACGTAATCTTGAAGTTGGCACTCTGTCAGTTCTCGGGGGCGTGCCGGCTCAGTTATGGTGGCCGTGTTCCAATATGCTCGAGGCTGTGTCAGCTCGATCTGATCTACTTCCGAACCTCTTGTCATACTCTCTGACCTCTTATCATACTTGCTGGATTATTATCATATTTTCTGAATTATTATCATACTTGATGAATTTGTATCCTACTTGTTGAATTATCATCATACTTGCTGACTTCTTATCATATTGGCCGTACTTGCTGACTCTTTCCGTGCCGCTGGTATGAGGACTTCATGTATTTTATGTGTGCCTGTGACAGCCCTTTTTCCCCGTGACACCCCCTTTTCCTCGTGACAGCCCCTTTTCCCCGTGACAGCCCTTTTTCCCCGTGACAGCCCCTTTTCCCCGTGACAGCCCCTTTTCCCCGTGACGTCTGTTTTAAAACTCGACAATAGGTTGTAATAGCCACGAGTATATTGTGGATTGCTTGAATACACGTCTTTGTCTGTCTTGCTCCGGCCGACGACACCGTCCAGCGCTGACGGCTGTGAAGTGGCTCTGTTTGTCTCTTATCAGATTAGCAGAGCCAGTCTTACCAGTGGAGACAGCCCAGGTGGCTATGTTGACCTCCTACCAGGTTATCAGAGCCAGTCTTACCAGTGGAGACAGTCCAGGTGGCTATGTTGACCTCTTACCAGATTAGCAGAGCCAGTCTTACCAGTGGAGACAGCCCAGGTGGCTATGTTGACCTCTTACCAGGTTAGCAGAGCCAGTCTTACCAGTGGAGACAGCCCAGGTGGCTATGTTGACCTCTTACCAAGTTAGCAGAGCCAGTCTTACCAGTTGAGACAGCACAGGTGGCTATGTTGACCTCCTACCAGGTTATCAGAGCCAGTCTTACCAGTGGAGACAGTCCAGGTGGCTATGTTGACCTCTTACCAGGTTAGCAGAGCCAGTTTTACCAGTGGAGGCAGCCCGGATCTCCGGTGGTCGCCTGGTACTGCTGACAATCTCTGTTGTCCCGTCTCGCTTGTCTGTGGTCTGTCATCTGACTTGTCGCCTGATCTACCGTCTGATCTGACATCTGATCCGACATTTAATCTGACATCTGGCCCGTCGTCTGGCCTGTCACATGACCTGTCGTCTAATCTAACATCTGATCTAACATCTGGTCTGACATCTGGCTTGTCAGCTGACCTGACATCGGATCTGACATCTGATCTGACATCTGATCTGACCTCTGTCCTGTCATCTGACCTGTCATCTGACCTGTCGTTTGATCTGACATGACGTCTCGCCTGGCATTGTCGTCTCGTCTGACATCTACCCTGTCGTTTGATCGGACATTTTTTATATGACATCGTCGGTCATGAAGTCGTCATCACACACTGCTCATGTCGGAAACGGATGCACGCAGGCGTTTTACGGACTTCCGACGGACGTCCGACGTTCGTAAAATCTAAAACGGCGCGGTGTGCCCTCTGCTCAAGTGTGCTATCTCGCGAGTCAGCTGTGCCGACGTTATCTCGCGCTCTCGTGTTCCCACCGTGTTTGTCCGACTGATGCGACTCAGAGCCAGGGGCGAGTATAGGAGGCATCCCCCCCCCCCATATAGGGAAAAGCGCCGCTCCAGGCACTCCATTATCTATGAAATAGTGTGCCATTTTCTGAACGCTCAATACAAGTCCTTCCGCAAGAAGTGTCGACATCGTGTTTCTTGATGCCTGCTTGTGAAGTCTCCGTGCATCGTTTTAACAAGTTGTTCGTGCGCTGCACGACTGACGCAGTCGATGCGCCCCTGAACCGAATCACCAACTAACTAAAAGTTGTTCTTGTGTACACCGCTGACCGCTGGCCGGTGCAAGTTGTTCGTGTATGCACCGCTGACCGCTGACCGCTGACCGCTGACCTCTGACCTCTGACCTCTGACCTCTGACCGGTGCCGTCAGTCTGCGGTCGGGCCAGGTGACCAACTTCCTGGCCGAGGAGCTGGTGCCCGGCGACGTGGTGCACCTGACCGTGGGCGACCGGGTGCCGGCCGACGTGCGGCTGATCCAGGTCAGGTCACGGCCGGTGACAGATCACGGCCGGGAGGGCGACGCCGCCGGTTACGTGGCAGGTCAGGTCGCGCGGCGCCGCCGGCGGCGGTCTGGTCACGTGACACACACCGCACACCACCGCATTGTCACCTGCACACCACCGCACTGTCACCTGCACACCACCGCACTTTCACCTGCACACCACCGCACTGTCACCTGCACACCACCGCACTGTCACCTGCACACCACCGCACTGTCACCTGCACACCACCGCATTGTCACCTGCACACCACCGTGCTGTCACCTGCACACCACCGCACTGTCACCTGCACACCACCGCACTGTCACCTGCACACCACCGCACTGTCACCTGCACACCACCGCACTGTCACCTGCACACCACCGCACTGTCACCTGCACACCACCGCACTGTCACCTGCACACCACCACACTGTCACCTGCACACCACCACACTGTCACCTGCACACCAGCTACACTGTCACCTGCACACCACCGTGCTGTCACCTGCACACCACCGTGCTGTCACCTGCACACCACCGCACCGTCACCTGCACACCACCGCACTGTCACCTGCACACCACCGCACTGTCACCTGCACACCACCGCACTGTCACCTGCACACCACCGCACTGTCACCTGCACACCACCGTGCTGTCACCTGCACACCAGCTACACTGTCACCTGCACACCACCGCACCGTCACCTGCACACCACCGCACTGTCACCTGCACACCACCGCACTGTCACCTGCACCACCACACTGTCACCTGCACACCACCGCACTGTCACCTGCACACCACCGCACTGTCACCTGCACACCACCGCACTGTCACCTGCACACCACCGCACTGTCACCTGCACACCACCGCACTACTGCGTCACCTGCACACCACCGCACTGTCACCTGCACACCACCGCACTGTCACCTGCACACCACCGCACTGTCACCTGCACACCACCGCACTGTCACCTGCACACCACCGCACTGTCACCTGCACACCACCGCACTGTCACCTGCACACCACCGCACTGTCACCTGCACACCACCGCACTGTCACCTGCACACCACCGCACTGTCACCTGCACACCACCGCACTGTCACCTGCACACCACCGCACTGTCACCTGCACACCACCGGCTTCACCCACTGTCACCTGCACACCACCGCACTGTCACCTGCACACCACCGCACTGTCACCTGCACACCACCGCACTGTCACCTGCACACCACCGCACTGTCACCTGCACACCACCGCACTGTCACCTGCACACCACCGCACTGTCACCTGCACACCACCGCACTGTCACCTGCACACCACCGCACTGTCACCTGCACACCACCGCACTGTCACCTGCACACCACCGCACTGTCACCTGCACACCACCGCACTGTCACCTGCACACCACCGCACTGTCACCTGCACACCACCGTGCTGTCACCTGCACACCACCGCACTGTCACCTGCACACCACCGCACTGTCACCTGCACACCACCGCACTGTCACCTGCACACCACCGCACTGTCACCTGCACACCACCGCACTGTCACCTGCACACCACCGCACTGTCACCTGCACACCACCGCACTGTCACCTGCACACCACCGCACCGTCACCTGCACACCACCGCACTGTCACCTGCACACCACCGCACTGTCACCTGCACACCACCGCACTGTCACCTGCACACCACCGCACTGTCACCTGCACCACCGCACTGTCACCTGCACACCACCGCACTGTCACCTGCACACCACCGCACTGTCACCTGCACACCACCGCACTGTCACCTGCACACCACCGCACTGTCACCTGCACACCACCGCACTGTCACCTGCACACCACCGCACTGTCACCTGCACACCAGCTACACTGTCACCTGCACACCACCGCACTGTCACCTGCACACCACCGCACTGTCACCTGCACACCACCGCACTGTCACCTGCACCACCGCACTGTCACCTGCACACCACCCACTGTCACTGCACACCACCGCACATGTCCCTGCACACCACCGTCAAACGTCACCGCACACCACGCACTGTCACCGCACACCACCGCACTGTCACCTGCACACCACCGTGCTGTCACCTGACCAGCTCACCGCACACCACCGCACTGTCACCTGCACACCACCGCACCGTCACCTGCACACCACCGCACTGTCACCTGCACACCACCGCACTGTCACCTGCACACCACCGCACTGTCACCTGCACACCACCGCACTGTCACCTGCACACCACCGCACTGTCACCTGCACACCACCGTGCTGTCACCTGCACACCACCGCACTGTCACCTGCACACCACGTCACCTGCACACCACCGACTGTCACCTGCACACCACCGCACTGTCACCTGCACACCACCGCACTGTCACCTGCACACCACCGCACTGTCACCTGCACACCACCGCACTGTCACCTGCACACCACCGCACTGTCACCTGCACACCACCGCACTGTCACCCTGCACACCACCGCACTGTCACCTGCACACCCACCGCACTGTCACCTGCACACCACCGCACTGTCACCTGCACACCACCGCACTGTCACCTGCACACCACCGCACTGTCACCTGCACACCACCGCACCGTCACCTGCACACCACCGCACTGTCACCTGCACACCACCGCACTTCACCGCACCACTGTCACCTGCACACCACCGCACTGTCACCTGCACACCACCGTGCTGTCACCTGCACACCACCGCACTGTCACCTGCACACCACCGCACTGTCACCTGCACACCACCGCACTGTCACCTGCACACCACCGCACTGTCACCTGCACACCACCGTGCTGTCACCTGCACACCACGCACTGTCACCTGCACACCACCGCACTGTCACCTGCACACCACCGTGCTGTCACCTGCACACCACCGCACTGTCACCTGCACACCACCGCACTGTCACCTGCACACCACCACACTGTCACCTGCACACCACCGCACTGTCACCTGCACACCACCGCACTGTCACCTGCACACCACCGCACTGTCACCTGCACACCACCGCACTGTCACCTGCACACCACCGCACTGTCACCTGCACACCA
Source organism: Imbricaverruca yamaguchii (assembly GCA_034440575.1). Taxonomy (NCBI): domain Eukaryota; kingdom Metazoa; phylum Arthropoda; class Thecostraca; family Neoverrucidae; genus Imbricaverruca; species Imbricaverruca yamaguchii. The sequence goes on along the minus strand of JAOTOL010001655.1, from coordinate 3,907,219 downwards.
CCGCACTGTCACCTGCACACCACCGCACTGTCACCTGCACACCACCGCACCCAACCATATTCACCCCATCTTACCCAACCAAATAATCACCACTTTTTCACCCCTTACTCACCCATTCACATCCCATTCTCACCCCATTCTCACCACATTCTCACCCCATACTCATCCCATACCCACCCCATACTCACCCCATATTCACCCCATATTCATCTCATGCTCACAGCATGCCCACCCGTTACCAATTCTCATGCTATTTTCACCAAATTCTCATTCCATATTCACTCCATTCTCCATTTCCGAATTAACCGCAGCAATCAGCACACTCAAGAGCGTGGCAGAGGGTCCCGACACTACGCATAATAACATTATAAAACGCTTACCAGCTGCTGCTTCAGAAGCACTTTTGGAAGCCCTAAATCCTATGTGGGCAGATGGCACATTTCCACCTTCATAGCGGGAAGCAATTGTAGTGCCCATACGTAAACCAAATACATCTGGCATTGATCCACTGCATTACCGTCCAATCTCACTGACTTGCTCCCTGTGTAAATTGTTCGAAAAATGGTGAATGTCCGATTGATGTGGTTTTTAGAACATAACGATCTCCTTACTGTGATACAGAATGGGTTCAGAAAACACCGTAGCACAATTGACCACATTTTAACACTCGACTCCGTTGTGCCCTCTGGTTTTATGAAACGCCACCACACAGCAGTAATATTTTTGACATTGACGGAGCATATGACACGGCGTGGCGTCACGGTATCCTGATGAAGCGGCACAATATAAGAATCAGAGGTCCCATGGGTGTCTTCTTGTCCAATTTTTTATCTTCCAGATCGTTTCGCGTTAGAATAGGAAACTCCCTATCTGGCACATTTTCACAAGTTAACTGAGTCCCGCAGGGGAGCGTACTGAGCGTAGCATTGTTTGCAATTTCAATCAATGATGTGGGTACCTTGCTGCCGACTTCCGTAGGGAGAGCGTTTTTCCTGGATGATTTCGCCACATGGTCCTCTTCACGCTCTGTGCACACGGTTGAGAGACAACTCCAGATGGCTGTTCGGAAGGTGCAGGATTGGTGCAACAAAACCGGTTTCGTTATGTCTACGTCGAAAACCATCGCCATCCACTTCAGTCGCAAACGCTCTTCTACTGACCCTGTAACTATGCTCAATTGACGCCATATACCATTCAAGCCAGCTGCCAAGTTGCTGGGTGTGTGGATGGATCGCCGACTGACATACACCACCCACGTCAACGATTTTGCACAAAAATGTACAAGGCGACTACAGGTAATGCGTACAGTCTCTAGATATAAAGACAAAAAGACATAAAAGATTAGTGCAACTATGAGCCACAAGGGCCCTTCTTGGTTGCACTCTGTACACTGAACCAGTTGCCCACCAAATCTGTCAATCAGCCCTCCCTGTAATACTGAAAAGCAAGCCCTCTATTCTTATAATGATTGTCTATGCTGTTTTTAAAGATGTTCAATGTGCTGCTACTGACGATGTTTTCTGGCAGCTGGTTCCAGTGTTCCACTACCCTGTTGGTGAAGAAAGTTTGCCTTAACCTTGTTCTGTTGTGGTTAACTTTAATTTTGAGTTTATGACCTCTAATTGCATCATTTCTGTTAAATTCAAACATTTCCCCAATGTATCCCCTCTCCAGACCATTTACATATTTAAAGACCTCGATGAGATCTCCTCTCAGCCTTCTATATCTAAGTGAAAACATATTCAATTTCTTCAATCTTTCCTCATATGCCAGGTTGCTTAGGCCATTAACCATTTTTGTAGCCCTCTTTTGTACTCTCTCTAAAAGCCAACAATCTTTTTCATAGCTAGGAGACCAAGTTTGGATGCAGTATTCCAAATGTGGCCTGACGTATGCACAGTAAAGCTTCCTGACCACTTCCTCACTTCTGTATGATACATTCCTATTTATTGCCCCGAGCATTCTCAGTGCCTTCTTCCTGGCTTCCTTGGTCTGTTCTGATGCCCCCAGTTTTGTGTTTAGAATAACACCTAAATCCTTCTCCTGTTGAGTCACTGATAGCACTTGGCCACCCATCAAATATGGAGCCTTCATATGCTGCTTACCTACATGCATGATTTTGCACTTATCAAAGTTAAATTTCATTTACCATTCTTCGGACCACTTCACAAGTTCGTCTAAGTCTTTTTGCAGCAAGATATGCTCATCCTGACCTGTTATTGCCCCAAAGACCTTCAAATCATCCGCAAATTTCAAAACCTTACTGCTTAGGCCACTTTCAATGTTATTTACAAATATAATGAACAGTAATGGCCCTAGTACTGACCCCTGGGGGACTCCACTAAGAACATTTTGCCATGATGACTGTACCATTTAGCATCACTCTTTGCTGTCTATCTGAAAGCCACAACTCTATCCATTTTAAGATGCTACCTGCAATACCATGGGACTGAAGCTGTATCATTAACCGTTTATGGGGTACCTTGTCAAAGGCCTTACTAAAGTCAAGATATGCTACATCAACCTGATTTCCCTGATCAAATTGTTCTGTGGTGAAGTTCAAAAAGTCCAAGAGGGTTGTGAGACACGATCGTCCTTTTCTAAACCCATGTTGAGTATCTTGAATCAATCTGCTACCTTCCAGATAACTAACTATTCTATCCTTGATAATTGATTCCAGTACCTTGCAAACTAGGGATGTGAGACTTATTGGCCTATAGTTTTCAACTTTCCCTCTTTCTCCTTTCTTGAAAATAGGAACTACATTTGCCCTTTTCCAACCGGTTGGAATTTCATTATGTGAAACTGATCTACAAAATATTATACTTAGTGGAAATGCCAGTTCCTTTTCAGTTTCCCGCAACACTCTAGCATAAATTTCATCAGGTCCTGCTGCCTTATTTGGCTTTATTTTCCTGATATGATTGTAAACAACATCAATATCAATGAAATCAACATCATTTGTCAGATCCCATGTCACTGAACTATGGTTTACGGTCGGCAGATTGGTCATATCTTCCAATGTAAACACTGATTTGAACTGCTTGCTCAGCTCCTCAACCATCTCACTATCCTCACCCAATGTAGTCCCGTTTACGTTCGTTCGTAGATGTTCGTATGAAGCAGATATATCTACCTTGCTTCTTTTGCATCGATCTCTCGTGCGTTCTAAAATTGGCTATGGATTTATGACGGAGCATGTGCCACAACCAAGCGTTGCCTTGATGTGATCCACAATGCAGCTCCTCGCATCGCTACTGGAGCCTTTCGCACCTCACCGGCTGCTAATGTAATGGCAGAAGTAGACGAGCCACCTCTTGCACTACGCCGTAAGTTATTGGGCGCGAGATATGCATGCAATATTGCTCAAAACCGGAACCATCCAGCCTATCGGTGGATTTCCTCAGGGACATCAAGTGCACGTCACATTACTCAGCGTGGATTACCGTTTTCCACTTATATGTCCCCGATTCTTCGATAATGTAATATCTGACCGTGTTCCTCAGCACGTGTAATCACTCCGACCACTCCCCCTTGGCATGTTGCCCCAGTGAAAACTGACATGACTCTAACCTGCTCAAAGAAAGGGCAGGTAAGCCCGGAGGAACGCCGCATGTTAGCATTGGAAAAATACACGAGTATCACGACTTGGCGCATTTACACAAGCGGGTCAAAGTCGGTCTCTGGTGTCGGGTGTGCTTACGTAAGTCGACAAGGAGTTCGATCTTTCTGTTTACCTACGCAAACCTCGATTTTTACTGCCGAACTATATGCCATTCTGCAAGCCCTCTATTTTATACACAAAAACCGGTCCACAAAGCATGTGTTTTTCACAGACTCTCTGAGGAGTCTCCAGGCACCGAACATCTTTGACCAGGATAACCAACTTGTTCGGAGGATTATCATAGTAGTAAAATCCTTACATGACATCGGAAGAAATATCGTGTTTTGCTGGATTCCTAGCCATGTTGGACTCGCGGGAAACGAAGCTACCGACATAACCGCCAAACACGCCATTAGCAATGGCCGTGTGGTCAATCTACGGCTCCCCCAAGAGATATATACCCTACTATATTGTCAAGTATACGGTCAGAATGACAACGAACCTGGATTTCGAAGTGTAGTAAGCTCAAGGTATTAAAACCGACACTCGGCAAGTGGCTATCCTCTCACCGAACCAAACGACGGGAAGAAGTAATACTCTGCCGATTGAGAATGGGACATACCTTCACAACACACAGTTATATGCTTACTGGTGATGACCGTCCACTATGTCCGCGCTGTTCTAACCCGCTTACCATGTACCATGTTTCAGTCGGCTGTACATTGCTCGATCCTCTACGACGTCAAATTTTAGGACGGCTGAACACAGACTCTTCTCTACGTATCCTAATAGGGAACGACATTCTCACCCCACACCTGCCACGTTGTCGCAGAGTGTCGAGCTGGAGGTAGACGAGAGCAGCTTCACCGGGGAGACGAAGCCGGCGCGGAAGGATGCTGACGTCATTTGCTCTGGCAACGTCACGTCGCGCGCCAACTGCCTCTACATGGGCACGCTGGTGCGCAACGGGAACGCCAAGGTGAGCGCGGTTGGGTCAGGTCAGGTCAGCGGACGGCCGCTGTGTGGTCAGTATGATCGGCACGGCCAGTCGACAGGGGTGTAGCTTTGTATGCTTTTGGGGTGGCACACTTCCCCCGCCCTCTTAATGTTGGCTTTGCCCCTAATAACTGCAGCCCTTAACATGAAACCATACGTGGTATTCCCCGTCTGGGCGCTACATGATCAGTGAAGTCGATGCGCCCTAAAGCCGTAATGGCTAACATGGTATTCCCCTCCCGCGGACCCATGTGGGCCCGCCCATTCTCGTCGTGTACTGCGTCCTCCCGATGGTTTACAGAAACCTGCACCTGTGTCAGCCGATGGGCGCCGTGTGATGAGTGTGGTCGGTGCGTCCCGGAGACCAGACAACTGACACACCCGACAGTCCCGCTGCACGCTGTTGCCCACCACTCTGACGGCCGTTGTTGCCCGCGGCTCGCTGGGTCTGACAGCACGCACGCGGGAGATTCTGAAGCGTGCGGTCATAGGTCAAAGCTGGCCGGCATCTGTGTGTTGTGCTGCGGCTGCGGGTGCGTGCAGTTCGCTGCCGTGTTTACGACTGATTGTGACGCCGCGCACTGGCCGGAGTCGGGTGCGAGCGCTCTTTGCTCGGACGCTGTGTACGTTCGCGAGACGCGCACTTCCGTCGACTCGTCTGTGTCTGCGCGATTGACACTGTTGACGCTGTTTATGTGCCCTTGTGCCGGTGCACAGTGCGTGGTTGGCCACGGCGCGTGGCGACGGCCTTGGCCGCCAACTGACCCTTTAGTCGGCGCGCCCTGAAACACATAATCAATAAAGTGGTGACGACCTGCAGCACTTGATCTGGACCGGTCGTGACCCGGTGCTGACCCGGCCGGAGCCACCTCTGAGGCTAATGTCACTAGCATCACAAGCTGTGTATTCGCATCGAATTTGTTGGGAATACCACTGTAGGCAATCTTATTTAATGATGTTTATTTCAATGATATTTATTTCATTAATTATATTTAATATTGTCCAATATTTAAGTCACCAACAGATGATGGCAATTTTATTACTTTGTCGATACGAAGAAAGCGTGAGGGGCTATACTTGAAGATTACCTAAAGGTGTACATCAAATTCGGTGTGAGTGTATACAGCTTGTGATGTCAGTGAAATTGGCTCTGGTCGTCATGATGGCCTGGCCGAGCCCCACCCAACACCGAAAGCCTGACCTCTGCCCTGACGGCCACCTCTGGTGTATGTGTGTGTGTGCGCTGTGGCCGACCGTCCGACTGACCGCGCACGCGCCGCCCCAGGGCATCGTGGTGGCCACCGGCATCCGGTCCGAGTTCGGCGAGGTGTTCCGCATGATGGAGACGGAGGAGGCGCCCAAGACGCCTCTGCAGAAGAGCATGGACGAACTGGGCAAGCAGCTGTCGATGTACTCGTTCGGCATCATCGGCGTCATCATGCTGGTCGGCTGGCTGCAGGGCAAGCCCATCATGGAGATGTTCAACATCGGTGTCAGGTGGGGCTCGGTCGGGTCAGGTCATCGGCGTTGGGTGGGGCTCGGTCAGGTCAGGTCATCGGTGTTGGGTGGGGCTCGGTCAGGTCAGGTCACCGGCGTCAGGTGGGGCCTGGTGAGGTCAGGTCATCGGCGTCAGGTGGGGCTCGGTCAGCTCAGGTCAGGTCATTGGCGCCAGGTAGGACTCAGTGAGGTCAGGCGGGCTCAGTAGCTCGGCCAGGATGTACGTCTGTGACACGGTGTGCCGAGCTTTTTCGGACTTATGGGGCTTAGCAGGCTTCAGGCTTAAAGGCTTCTTTGTCTTTGAGCACAGGAGTTTCAGAAAATGGTTCAAAGGCATCACCCTGACCCAGATGCCAGGCTTAACCCTATCTGATCTGAGCTAACCTGACCTGACCTGACATGGCCTAACCATGTCGACAGTCTGGGGGTGGCGGCCATCCAAGTCTATCGTGACCGTGAACTTGATGATGGCGTCATGACCTGATGTTGCCTGACCTGACCTGACCCTGTCGGCAGTCTGGCGGTGGCGGCCATCCAAGTCTATCGTGACCGTGATCTTGATGATGGCGTCATGATCTGATGTGACCTGACCTGACCTGACCTGACCCTGTCGGCAGTCTGGCGGTGGCGGCCATCCCAGAGGGCCTGCCGATCGTCGTCACCGTGACCTTGGCGCTGGGTGTGATGCGCATGGCGAAGCGCAAGGCAATCGTAAAGAAGCTCCCGACTGTCGAGACATTGGGTGAGTGGTCGGGCTCCCAGGGTGTGTGTGCCCCTGCGGTCGTCTGTATTTCAATGTGCCAGTGTGTGTGTGCTATGTGGTGTGCTGACGTGCAACTGGACAGTGGACCACCGCTCCGACAGTGGCCGTGTTGCCGCTCCGACAGTAGCGCACAGAATGCAATCCGTAAGGTCATCTTGGGCGCAAAATGACCCTAGATGTCGACGCGCCCTTAAACTCCAAGCCACCACCACCGTACGGTCATCGGTGCCGACTGTCGATGGTGTCGAATCGTGTGGCCGAGCACTTCGGCAGAACAACAACAACCATCGACCGATGACCTGACCGGACCGAACCCCACCTGACGCCAATGACCTGACCTGACCGAGCCCCACCTGACGCCGATGACCTGACGTTTCACCGCTCTTGGTGTGAACGGTTGTGCAGCTGGTCTCGCAGTCGGCTTCCCAGCTGCTTTGCTTCGCGCTAGACGCGTTGACCATCGGCCGACATGTTGGCTCTGTCGCGGCGGACGGGTGATGGCGCCAGACATTGCCGCTCGTCGCAGCGGACTGGCGCGCGTGTGTGCCTGTGCCTGTATCTGAGCGCGTGCGTGTGCTTGTGCACTCCGTGTGTAAATCCGAACCTGACTTCGATTGGGACCCCGCTTCTATCGGACACGGCACGCTCTCATCCTGTGTTTGTGGCAGCCGTGCCGGAAAAATTGCAAATCACGATGAGCGACTCGCGTCGTGTCCCTGCCGCCGCCGCCGCGCCACTCTCCCCCTCGAGGGGCAGTAGCCGTGGGTCAGGTCACACGCGTGGCCGGGTAGCGGCGGTTGCACTGTCCTTGCGTCGGGGAACGTCCCGCCGAGCGTGTTGTTGCGAGGTGCTGGTGCGATTATCATTTTCGATAGCTCGCGATGTTTTGATGTAGCGCGGCGGCGGATGTGGCGCGATATTGCAGCGCGGCCGCGTCCGTCAGAGTGTGACGTCACCGGCAGCACGGGGTGAGCGGGGTACGTGACGTCGTGCAAGGGTGGTTTGGCCATTTTTATTCCATGGACTTATGAAGACAACAACGTGTGGCTATTGAATGACTGCACACTGGGCCATATCCCACTGACAACCATGTGCATGCATGCCTTTCAACGACAGAATGGATGCGTTGTTCCGGTCATTCAGGTGGGACGTCACGCCCACAGGTTTCTGATGTGGCTGCCGACGACAATTATGACGTCACACGAGTGTGTTGCTGGTGTGGCTGCCGACAACATTATGACGTCACACGAGTGCGTTGCTGATCTGGCCGACAGCAGACATGACGTCACACCCGTGCGTTGCTGATCTGACCACAACATGACGTCACACCCGTGCGTTGCTGATCTGGCCGACAGCAGACATGACGTCACACCCGTGCGTTGCTGATCTGACCGACAACAGACATGACGTCACACCCGTGCGTTGCTGATCTGGCCGACAGCAGACATGACGTCACACCCGTGCGTTGCTGATCTGGCCGACAGCGGACATGACGTCACACCCGTGCGTTGCTGATCTGGCCGACAGCAGACATGACGTCACACCCGTGCGTTGCTGATGTTGCAGCCGGCATGACGTCAGCGCGTCTGTTGGCATGTGACGTCGTTTCGGCCTGCGGCAGGCTGCGTGAACGTCGTGTGCTGCGACAAGACGGGCACGCTCACCACCAACGAGATGACGGTGACGCAGATCGTGACGTCAGAGGGCTACCACTGTGACGTCACCGGCGTGGGCTACAGCGCCCGCGGCGAGATCCGGCCCTGCACCGAGAACATGGAGCAGTGCAAGTACTCGCTCTACGGACTGTTGGAGGTGCGTTTGTGTGCACGTGTGTGACTACGGCAGTAGCGCAGGCGTTCGGTTGGGCGCATTATGACCATAGCTGTCGACACCCCCACAGCCCAAGTATCTAGCAGGCGCTCGCTGTTGGGCTGTTAGAGTTGGGCGGCGTTAAAGTGTGTGCAGGTGGGTTAAAAAATTGAGCTAATGTAGCCATGGTGAATGACAATTTCGGTACAGATTGCGAGCGCTCGCTGCAGTACTATAGTTCATGGACCGTCACAGGATTAGCTTCTGATTAGCCGAGACACTTCTTTGTCGTCCGTCACACACGTCTCCTGCTGCGCGAATTTTGTTTTATTTCACGTTGTTGGTAGGGCACAGGCTCTGAAATATTGAAACGTTTGAAATGGGCGCATTGGTCGACTTCCGGGGGGGGGGGAAGAATCATGATCGTAAATTGACTCAGGCTCATGCGGTTATAATGTAGCGTTGCGAATGAAAATGTGTCCACTTCATGTGGTCTGGCATTCTCATTTGATAAATGTAATGACAGTAAAGCGATTTCGGTTGCCCGAGGTCGTTGAAAGACCCAATTTACTACGTGGTGGCCCGACAGGTTGATCCACAAGATGCATTAGTTTTGTTGTAATTCAAATTTACGGCGACCGGGACAGTTACCGAGATGTGGATCAACTAAAAATTGTGCGAATTTATCAAGCAGTAGGTTGGAATATTTATGCCCAGGCAGGAGGCAGGAGACATAATTACGTCCTTACCGGTATGACATAATTACATCAAATTACATGCTGCATGACTCCCCAACGTCAAATGCCAGGATGAAAAGGCCACGATAGAGTAAACCAGGGTAGATCACACCATTTCCCGGGCGTTTTTCTTGCTGCACAACTCCCACCACCAGATTTTAGTAACAACATTTCCTGAGGCTCCCTGAAGCAAATAACAAATCTAGTAACTTCGTCGGACACTTCAGGGGTGACTATTCTTTTGGTGTTGAGGGTTTCTTAATATTATACAATTATAGCCTAATCTTACATTTTCTGTACAAAAGTATTACGACACCAAAAAAGATCAAAGCAAAAGAACGACAGGTAAACCATTACAAAGAAGAGGAAGAAAAGAAAGAGGAAAACAAGCAGATCAAGCATGCCAATATCATCAAATTGCACTATTTGCAGTCTGTGTTTAACTATTTTCCCGGATACTAGTCACTGGACATAGTCACGCAGTGCGAATTACATGCCGCTCATTACCGACACGACATGCTTCGGGCACACATAGGATCCGATACCAGACCTCATTAGCAAAGCGAGCGCCCCAGAACAAAACGGAGCTTATTTCCTGCCAAGGTAGTCGATTTTCGCATCTGTAGAACGTGATGCTATCCTATCAGTTACGCTGTGGATTCACGATCTATATGCTGCTAGAGATTAGGCATTCCACCATTGTGGTTGCTTGCCCATGGTCAGTCTGATTTTAATTGTTATCGTACTTATTGTACATAAATTTCCTGACGACTCATTCACTATTTCCCGCGCCTCATTGAACGCTGATTTATGCTCTCCTTCGTGCATATATTCTTCGTAGATATCGTTGTCCAGGTGACAAACATTTTGATATTTTCCGTCCACGTGCGATAGAGTGACTACTGCTAGCGTTGTTCGCCTGCCGCTCGTGGTGAACAGAGGGAGGCTGTACTACGGTGTTTGGGTAGGGTAACGATAACGCTTTTGGGTAAACTGATGTCTGGTATGTCCACGTGCATATGCATATGTCCACGTCCACGTGCATAATGGTAAATTTCACAGAGATTGACGGGAAAATGTACCCCTCTCCCGGATGTGGTTCAGTGATGCGTTTAGCAGACCTTGGCTCACACGTGCTATATGCCAAATCCACCAGTGGCCAATGCTGCATATGCTCCACCAACATTCCCAATATTTACCTATTGTATTGGATAGGCAAATACGTACCGCCCTCTTCGGCGTCCTGCAACTTTCTAATTAATGCACACATTTCGCCTCCCGACAAGGAAAATCCGTCCTGGTCGATGCGCCCTAAAACTGAAATAACCAACCAAGGAAAATCCGTTGTTGGGCGCATCCGCTGTTAGCAGCGTCACCACCTGCCGGTGTGCAGCTCCACCAACAGTTGTGCCGTTTGTCAACAGGTGGCTCTGCTGTGCAATAACGCCGAGCTCACCGGCGATACGCTGAAGGGCACAGCAACAGAGGGCGCTCTACTCGTGGCGGCCAAAAAGGTGCGTGGCCGGGTGATCTGTCCATAATGCGTCCGGGTGTGAATCCCGTGGCAGCCTATTGGCGTCGGACGTGCCACAGGATTAAGGGGACGAGTGGTCTAGGAGTAAGTTGCTCGTCTCACGATCGGAAGGTTGTGGGTTCGAGTCTCACCTGTTGCTACTCTTTGCCCGCGACCAATCGGCGTGAGAGATTGGCGACGCTGCATGACTCAACGGTCGACGTGTCGCAAAACCAATAACAATCAACCAGGATTCCACCTTCCAAATTCCAAAGCTCATCTTGGGTGGAAAGCCGTGAAAAATGCGATGGCATGGTGTTTCACAAACAACATCGTCCGACAGCTGTCCTGCGCGATTGCGCCGACAAAGCAACTGCCTGCGTTGTGGGTATTGTGTAGTTTTAAATATAGTTCTAAAGAGTTGACCAATATAGTTGATGCATGCTTCAGTTCCAATAACTAGGCATTTCTGTTAATTCCATGACGACTCGCAGCACAGCGCTGCAATTTGGAAGGTGGAATCCTGATTGATTGGTTATTGGTTTTGCGGCACGTCGACCGTTGAGTCATGCAGCGTCGCCAATCTCTCACGCCGATTGGTCGCGGGCGAAGAGTAACAACAGGTGAGACTCGAACCCACAACCTTTCGATCGTGAGACGAGCAGGTCTTCAGCGTAAGCAGTCGGCCGATTCGGGTGTTGGTTTCTTTGTTTGTTTTGTGTATTGGGTGGTTCACGACGCACCTTATGCCCATTCACGGCTAATGGCGCCGCCCACACTGTTTCTCCGGCTCGTGTGTTGGTCTCGCAGTTGTGTGCGTGTGCGTGCGTGCGTGCGTGCGTGCGTGCGTGCGTGCGTGCGTGTGTGCGTGTGTCTGTCTGCGTCTGTGTGTGTCTGAGTCTGTGTCTGTCTGTGTCTGTGTCTGTGTGTGTGCGCAGCCAGTCGACTATGCCGGTGCCGGCGGCACCGTCGTCCGGCGACCGTCCGCTCACCACCCGCGTGCCGTGCCGCAGTTCGGCCTGCACGACCTGCGGCAGAACTCGCAGCGGCTGACCGAGGTGCCGTTCCGCTCGGAGACCAAGCTGATGCAGGTGAAGGCCACCAAGCCGGGCGAGGCGAGCGAGATGTGGTACTGCAAGGGCGCGCTGGAGATGCTGCTGCAGCGCTGCTCGGCCTACTCGGTGCACGGCCGGCCCGAGCCGCTCACCGCCGCCAGACTCGAGCGGGTCAAGGCCGACGCGTACGACATGGGCCGGCGCGGCCTGCGCGTGCTGGCGCTGGCCAGGGGCCGCGAGCAGGACCGCCTGGAGCTGGTGGGCATGGTGAGTGGGGCGCTGGCCGGGAGGGGGGAGGGGGGTGCGGACGGGACACCCTGGAGCTGGAGGGCCAGTGGGTGACCGGTGGGCGCCGTGCTACTGGCCAGTGGGTGGGGATGAGTAACACACCATTAGTAGCACGCCATTAGTAGCACATCATTAGTAGCACGCCATCATGGCAGGTGGAGTGGAAGTTGTTCGTCAATGTTGATTGCATATTTGTGAAGCTCTGATTTGTGAAGCTTGTCGTTGATGAAGCTGATAGAACTACTTCCGTCATATGGAGATGCCAGCTGGTATGCACCTGGATTGAGCTTAGTTTTCACAGTCACTCACACGTAGTATCCTCTTCGGCGTTTCCCTCGTTTCATGACTGTATAAAATCTCGTTTTCCCAAGTCCAGAGTGAGCCGTCCGTGCGACACGTACAGAAGGAGCGGTGCGTTCCGTGCGGAGTGGGCAGCACGTGCCTCCACTGACCACACACTGCCGACACGTGCCGTCCACTGACCATACACTGCCGACACGTGCCGTCCACTGACCACACACTGCCAACACGTGCCGTCCACTGACCACACATAGCTGACACGTGCCGTCCACTGACCACACGTGCCGTCCACTAACCACACACTGCCGACACGTGCCGTCATCTGACCACACACTGCCGACACGTGCCGTCCACTGACCGTACACTGCCGACACGTGCCGTCCACTGACCATACACTGCTGACACGTGCCATCCACTGACCATACACTGCTGTCACGTGCCGTCCACTGACCACACACTGCCGACACGTGCCGTCCACTGACCATACACGGCTGACACGTGCCGTCCACTGACCACACACTGCCGACACGTGCCGTCCACTGACCACACACTGCCGACACGTGCCGTCCACTGACCACACACTGCCGACACGTGCCGTCCACTGACCACACACTGCCGACACGTGCCGTCCACTGACCATACACTGCCGACACGTGCCGTCCACTGACCCCACGGCTGTCACGTGCTGTTGACGTGCCGTGACTGATGCGTGCCGTGGCCGCAGGTGGGCATCATGGACCCGCCGCGGCCCGGCGTCAGGGACCAGGTGATCATGCTCCAGTCATCGGGCGTGCGCATCAAGATGCTGACCGGCGACGCGCGCGAGACGGCCTGCGCCATCGGTGAGGCGCCCGCTCGTCGCCGCCGCCGCTTCCTCGCGGTCGGCGGAATCTGTGTGTGTGGGTGTGGGGGGGGCACCAAACAGGTCTGCCGTCAGTGGTCCGATTGGTGCGACTGGCACATGGAGGGTCGCCGTCGGCCGATACTTGCATTTGCCCTTGCATAAGTCTTCAGACTGCAAGGGGAAGTGGGTGGCGCATTCTGATGTGTCGGCGATGTCAAAGCTTCATCCTTTTCTTGTATGGCGGTGAAGCGACGGAAGATGATCGATGGAACCAGGCACGGGTCGACTGAACTGCTCTCGTCCAGCTAGTCTGCAGGATAGCCCAGTGTGTTACGGATGCGGTTGAGTGATATGTATGGTACAAATAACGTATTCGGTACAAATAACGTATTCGGTACAAATAACATATTCTGTACGAATAACGTATTCTGTACGTATAACGTATTCGGTACGAATAACGTATTCGGTCATTACGGTGTTACGTTAAATGTGTAAATATTTGACTTTCCTCACTGGGTCATTACTCTGTGTGAAATCCATTGTGTGGAGAGGCGTTGTGCTCGGCCCACTCAGTCATTACCGTGTGTGACGTCCATTGTGTGGAGAGGTGTTGGGCTCGCCCCACTCAGTCATTACCGGGTGTGACGTCTATTATGTGGAGACGTGTAGGGCTCGCCCTACTCGACAGTCGTGCTGCTGCCGGCTGTGCTGGCGAGGCTTTGATGCGACTGGTGGCGCTTATGTGGTGCCTGCTGGCGCCCCGCGTCCCTGTCCACTGGCAGGGACATCGGTCGCTCAGTGGTTAAGCTGAGCATCGGGCAAGTCAGAGGTACGGGGTTTGATTCCCCGCGATGCACGCCCTTCCTGCCAGGCTGAGAGGCAGGCGACGCCATGTGGCCTCAGCTTTTGAGTGCGCCGTAAAGCCACAACCCAATCCGATCTCCACTGGCAGTCGCGTGACGTCACAGTCAGCTATGTGACGTCAGATCACTATGGTCTGCTCTGCTCTGCAACACCGGCATCGGCGGGCGGTGAGGGTCCTCTACAGAGCAGCCAGGTCCGCCAGTGACCTCCAACTCTGTGCATCTGACCTCGCCCCCGGTCCGCCCTCAGGCGTGCAGCTGGGTCTCCCGGTGACATCCAACTCTGTCATCTCCGGCGACGAGATGGACCGCTGGAACGACCACCTGCTGGAGGAGATGATCGACAACATCACCATCTTCTACCGCATGGCGCCCAAGCACAAGCTCAAGATCGTCAAGGTAAGCACCGCTCGGCTCTAACTAATTGTCACATACTAATTGTCAAATTTGGGTCATGGGCGCTGTATGACCAACGCAGTCGATGCGCCCGAAAGCCCAAATAACCAACCAACCAATCAAATTTGGGTCATGTTATGAATTGCTTATTTTTTAGATGTGAGATTGAGTGTCACCTTTGCGCTCGTGATCTTGCACTCAGTTGCCGGATTTGATGTCCCAGCACGAGGAGCGTGGCAATGATTGTATGATGTGCTATCGTTCCCGGACGTTTATTGAACAATGCTGTGCTTAGGCAGTCTTGTTTGTTTGTTTATTGGTTGGTTCACGACACACTTTATGCACATTCACGGCTAATGGCGCCGGCCACACTTTCGCCGGTGGGCCGCGGGATTGGGAATTGTCCGGAGTGGCGCTAGAGTCGAACCCGGGACCTTTGGTACCCAGAGCCCGACACCTTAACCACTCGGCCATCCCCGCCCCGCTTAGGCAGTCTTGTCCCACCATTTGCAAATATGTTTGCCGCCTGGTCGGCTCACTGGATAAGCCTGTAAAGATCTTGGCACAGCGCGTTCTAGTTTTGCGCGTTTCAATTATGCCTTTGTTTAATTTTTACTCCTGGGCTTTCTTTTGAAGAGTAGTTTTCCACCACGACACTCAAGCTCAAAATATATTTTAGAACTATGCTCGGCTGGACGTTGCAGATAGCTTATTTCTATATACGAGGTATTTACGACAGCCATGGTAGAATACACTGCGATAAGTGTCAATTTGTATTATGCTAAAGTTCACGAAAGCTGTGCATGATCATGCAACGTCACACTTCACACTGTCGACATGCCCGGACACTGGATGTCTGCTCGACGGCACTAGCGACGGCGCCGTGTTGAAACTCGAAGAAGATTGTGGCGCGAGGCCGGGATGAGTAGTCGAGGGGTAGGTTGTCTCACAACCGAAAGATTGTGGGTTCGCGTCTCACCTGTCGTCACTCTTCGCCCGCGACCGATCGGCGTGAGAGATCGGCGACGCTGCATGACTCAACGGTCGACGTGTCGTAAACACCACCAAACACCGCATCCTGTTTTGCTACTGCCCGGTGCAAGGAGGTCCCAGCCGGTGTTTTCTTTCGATCATGTTTACATATGAGCTTCACCATTTTCGGTTATGTGCAGTGTGTCTGTCCGGTTGGCTCGGCGGATTCAGCCGGCTCATTATTTCGCCGTGCGGGGCGGCCCAGCGCTGCCCAGCCGCCGGTAGTGGCACGAGCCCGTGTGGTGTTGGCCGCAGGCGCTGCAGAACAAACACTACATCGTCGGCATGACCGGCGACGGCGTCAACGACGGCGTGGCGCTGAAGGCGGCCGACATCGGCATCGCCATGGGCCGGACCGGCACCGACGTCAGCAAGGAGGCCGCCAACATGATCCTCGTCGACGACGACTTCTGCACCATCATGTGAGCGGCGCGGACGTGTGACCTGTGACCTTGGGTGTCTTGTGACCTTGTGACCCGTGGAGCCCGAGTCTGTGCCACGCGTGTCGCGCGAGCGGACCGTTGGTGTCAGCTGACGGTGACATGCGGAGCTCATGTACACCGTAGACAACACTTGATTGCGCTACCGGTTATGCTTTATTGTGTACACCTTATTCACTTGAGCTTCGTGATCGCATTGCCCTCTATTTGGATGAAAGCGTTGTTCGGCTGGTGTCTTATTCAATCCGTTGCTACTTTCATTTGGTGATCCATTATGCGCGCAAGGTAATATTTCAAGAGTGTGCATATTACGTCGCTGCGGAAGTGCATTAAGCAGTATGCGTATTGTCTCCTACTTTCATATGGTGATCCAATATGCTCACAGAGTCATGCTTAAAGAGTATGCATAAGTCGATGCGCCCCCAAACTCCAAAGAGTATGCATAATGCTCTTTCCACCACCTGACAGTCTCCCTGGGATTGCATAGCAGCTGTACCTTACCTTAGTCTAGTGCCGTTTGCGTCACCAACCACCGCATGCCATGCCGTTATGTTAACGCGATCCGTGTCGCCGCCAGGAGCGCCATCGAGGAGGGCAAGGGCATCTTCTACAACATCGGCAACTTCGTCAAGTTCCAGCTGTCGACGAGCATCGCGGCTCTGTCGCTGATCGCGCTGGCCACTCTGCTGGGCATCCCCAACCCGCTCAACCCCATGCAGATCCTGTGGATCAACATCATCATGGACGGGCCGCCGGCGCAGAGGTTCGTGGCACGACAAGGCAGAGGTGCCGTAGACAGAAGGGCAGAGGTGCTGTAGACAGAAGGGCAGAGGTGCGGTAGACAGAAGGGCCGAGGTGCGTGTCACTACAAGGCAGAGGTGCCGTAGACAGAAGGGCAGAGGTGCTGTAGACAGAAGGGCAGAAGTGCGGTAGACAGAAGGGCCGAGGTGCGTGTCACTACAAGGCAGAGGTGCCGTAGACAGAAGGGCAGAGGCAGAGGTGCGGTAGACAGAAGGGCAGAGGTGCCGTAGACAGAAGGGCAGAGGTGCTGTAGACAGAAGGGCAGAAGTGCGGTAGACAGAAGGGCCGAGGTGCGTGTCACTACAAGGCAGAGGTGCCGTAGACAGAAGGGCACAGGTGTGGTAGACAGAAGGACAGAGGTACTGTAGACGGAAGGGCAGAAGTTCGGTAGACATAATGGGAGAGGTGTGGTAGACAGGAGGGCAGAGGTGTGGTAGGCAGAAGGGCCGAGATGCGGGAGGCAGAAGTGCCGAGGTGCGTGTCACGACAGGCAGAGGTACGACAGACTGGAGAACTGAGGTATAGGGGACGGGAGGATGGAGGTACGGCCAATAGAGGGCAGAGGACCGGTTGACGGAAAGGCACAGGTGCGACAAACAGAAGTGCGGACGTGCAGGGACGGGAGAGCAGAGATACGCTGGGTATGAGGGTGGAAGCAGGGTAAACATGAGGGCGGAAGTACTATAAACATGATGGCATGGGGTACGGAGGAAGGGAGGGTAGAGGTACGGTAGGTAGGAGGGCATATGTGCGTGGGGCGGGAGGTCAGATGGACAATGCATGGTGGGTGGGCGGGTAAATGTACGATGCCATGGATATGTTGTTCAGTTGATTTTTGTTTCGTGGAACTTGTGTTGATATATGTCATGAAAGGCTAATCACTGGACGCGGGATGTATCTTGGATTTGCATGAGGATTGAGAAAATTGTTGGTTCAAACGCCCGTTGGAGCACTAAAATCTGCTAAAGTTGTGGAAGAAAATCATATGTTCTCACTAAGGCTTGAATATTTTCGTAAAAATGAGGGGAAAATGGGCTGGATTCAAGGAAGAAAAGCGATGCAAATTCCACGTCTCCTTTGCGGGCACCTCACGTTGCGCACTGTTAAGAAAACACATTAGTCCTGCATGAAGCTGACAATTCATGTGCACTAATTGCGTGTCTTGTCCCGAAAATGCTGTACGTAAATTGATCGAAACGCAGGCATGCATCATGGTACCCAAGTGGCGCGGCAGCCATGATTTGGTGAGGGGAATGGTCATTGTGTTTCGCTTTGAGAGTCTAGAAATTGACATGGAAGGCTGAAATATGCCCAGGGTGTCGAAACCTCTAGCCTCTACTCCTGACCAAGCTTCTGCGAATTTCGCTCGACCCCGTTCGTTGTTCGATGTCATACTCTGCTCATGCTATGATATACTTCATGGAAGTATATCATATTCTGCCGCCTTGACCTGACCTGCTCATTTCATGGACTGTATGTGAGTTGCCAAAAATGTAAGCTAACCCATCCTTAACTATTTGGTTCATCGTTTTTCTCCCGCTCCGATGTTCTCGCAATCGGGAGATCTTGGTCTGACCTGGCATTTCGATCAGTCTCGGGGTGGAGTCAGTGGACCGTAACGCACTGCAGCGGCCGCAGCGTAACGTGCGCCAGCCACGACCTGACGTATCGGCCCCCTGACCTGACCCGACCTGATGTCTCTGCCACCCACCTGGGCGCTAAATGACCAACCATGGTCGATGCGCCCTAAAACCACAATCACACACACACTCTGCCACCCAGCCCTGACCTGATGTATCGGCCCCCTGACCTCACCCGACCTGATGTCTCGGCCACCCTGACCTGACCTGACCTGATGTATCGGCCCCCTGACCTGACCCGACCTGATGTCTCGGCCACCCTGACCTGGCCTGACCCGACCTGATGTCTCGGCCCCCTGACCTCACCCGACCTGATGTCTCGGCCACCCTGACCTGATCTGACCCGATCTGATGTCTCGGCCACCCAGCCCTGACCTGACCTGATGTCCCGGCCAGTCTGGGGTAGAGCCTGTGGGCCACGACGTGCTGAAGCAGCCACCCGGTAACGTGCGCTAGCCCTGACCTGACCTGACCTGATACCTCGGCCAGTCTGGGGGTGGAGCCAGTGGACCACGACGTGCTGAAGCAGCCGCCCCGTAACGTGCGCCAGTCGATGATCACGCGGTCGCTGCTGCTGAACGTGATGCTGTCGGCCTCCATCATCATCGCCGGCACCCTCTGGGTGTTCCGCAGTGAGGTGAGCGGCGACCAGTGCCGCCGCCATGACGGCCACTGATAAGGTATTCCTGAAATAGGGTGGAATATCGCGCTCTCTGAACATTCAATCAACAACCTTCTACAAGAAGTATCGACGTCCTGCTCCTTGATGCCTGCTTATGAAGTCTTCGTGTCCATTCCGACAGTATCCCGTTTATAAGTAGTATGTCCATGCTCTCGATAAGAAATGGTGATACACGAACATTTCAAAAGAAGCAGTTTCAGAAAAGCAGGGATTATCTAAAATACAATGCCATACAATGCAAATTTGTACCATAGGTATTAGTTGCCCTGGCCTGGATGTTGCTCTTCCCAAGTTCTAAATCTCAAAACGCGTGATGAAGATACAGTCATGAGCACCTACATCGTTTCCTCAAATTTTGATCCGAAAGACGTCAAAATGTAAATGACAAAACGTCAAAATGTGTAGACGACACTAATGCCATGACAAATTTCGACATCCTACTGTGCTCATTCAGCCACCTCACACCTAACGAAAAACCATTATTTTGACCCTGCATGACGGCTACTGATGTTTGTGAATGATGGTTTTGGTGATGGTGATGATGGGTATTGATGTTATTGACTGTGGTGATGGTTTTGCTGCGTGTGATGTTTTTGTGAGGGTGATGACGCCTACCGATGTGTATGGCTGGTGATGGTTTTGCTGAGTGTGATGATGGTTTTGGTTAGTGATGTTGGATATTGATGTTTGTGACTGTGATGATAGTTTTGGGAGTGTGTTGACGGCTACTGATGTTTGTGACTGTGATGATGGTTTTGGTGAGTGATGACGGCTACTAATGCTTATATAATTGTGATTATGGTTTTTTCTGGGAGTGATGATGGCTACTGTTGCTTATGACTGTAATGATAATTTTGGTGATGGTAGTTATATTATAGTTTTGGTGGTTATGATGATTGCTGATGTTTCAGACTGTGATGATAGTTTTGGTGAGTGTGATGATGGCTACTGATGCGATTGTGATGGTGGTTTTGGTGGTCTGCTATCATAGTTATTGTGGGTGTGATAATGGTCGCTGATTTTTGTGACTGTGGTGATGGTTTTGGCCAGTGTGGTGGCAGCTATTGATGTTTATGACTGTAACGATGGTTTTGGTGACTGCGATAATGGCTTTGGCGTTTATAATAATGTTTTTGGTGAGTGTAGTGATGGTTTTGGTGAGTGTGGTGATGGCTTTAGTGAGGCGATGACGGTGACACCACCCATGCCGGCAGATGAGCGACAACATCATCACTCCACGAGACACCACCATGACCTTCACCTGCTTCGTCATGTTCGACATGTTTAACGCTCTGAGCTGTCGTTCTCAGGTGAGCACCCCTCCCCCGTTCTCGCTGGTGCCGAGCTAGGCGTGCTCCCGCTGACGGTTTGGCACTGGGAAGATACGGCTGGCACGAGTTGAGCTACTCTGTGCTGCAGTGTGCCAAATTTCACGATCGTAGGCGTCCAGGCCAGGATGTATAAACAATTTCCTATTGATGTAGCATTCACATCCTGAAGAATGTGGTCATGAAAGTCGGAAGTTTGGCCTGTTTCCTGGTACGGAATCAGCTGCGTGTGATTCCACTTCCTTCGTATATCACAAACCCTCCGAGGAGCAGATATCTTCTTCGCATCCTGGACGCCTAGCTGACCGAATTCTGGCACCCCGCTGTGCTGTCAGACTGGAGGCAAGGATGGAGAGACTACTTAGGTCATGCAGTGCTTGTTGCTACCATCCGCCAGACTGAGACCTCAATTATTGCTCCGCCAATTGTTATCTATGAGCTTCCTAGAACAGGGTCGCTCTTCGTGGACGCCTTCCATTCCCATCTCAAATGCGTATGGTGCGTCTAACACAGCGGCCGTTATGCCTCCTCCCCATTCGTGGACTCCTCCCCCTCCCCTCCCAAACACGCATGCCGCGTCTGACACGACTGCCGTTTGCCCTCAGTCGAAGTCTGTGTTCACAATCGGACTGTTCACCAACAAGTTTTTCCTGCTGGCGGTGGGCGGTTCGCTGGTGGGACAGCTGCTGGTCATCTACTTTCCACCCCTGCAGCGCATCTTCCAGACGGAGGCGCTCTACCTGTCAGGTGACTATCAGAGCTCTTGATACCTCGGCCTCACGCGGTGGCCAACGGTTTAACACCATGCTGATTGCCCTCAGGCAACTGGTGGTGTTAGTGTGTGCCCTATCCATGGTTGGCAGTTTTAACCATCAAACGTAGTTTTGCTGGTTTCTACCACTGATAAAAGCCGATCTGTCAAAAATCTGTTTTTCCGCTTCTTACAGACTTTTACTGGTAAAAACCAATTGTTGCGAGAAAAAAGAAGATATTTTCTCGGCAGAAACCCAAACCCTGGCGTGTTGCAATGCCCCGCGTATTTCGAACGATCAATAATGATATTGAGACCTAATAGGAGGAAGGCAAATCGTGAAAGGAAATATCGATGATCACCAAATTGTAATGAATGCTTTAGATTGCATCGTATTGGCATCGAATATTACTCGTAAAGGTTAGTTATTTGAGTTTAAGGGCGCTTCGACCAAAACGTGATCATTTAGCGTACTCGTAAATGTTAAAAGCAGGCCACTTCTTTCCTGGGTCGCACGAAGGCGAGGAAAAAGTGTCTACCGCCTACACATAGCATTTACAACAGTGAGTTATATACGTCACTGCATGTCTGCAATTGGCACACCGGTACTGTCTAGACCATGCTCGTCTTCTTGCAGTTCCCGGGGATCTGAAGTATGTTCGGCGTTGTCTCCCGTTTCTTGCCACTCGACCTGCTGTCTGTATGTCTGTCTCTCTGTCTTCCTGTAAACGCGACGTGGAAGGCTGCCAACGCCGACCATCCGGCTGTCGCAGAGGCCGCGGATCGGTGCGTGGCTCGACCCGCCCCTGTCGGTGTTAACGACCGGCGTTGTCCGCAGATCTGGTGTACCTGCTGGCCATCACGTCCAGCGTGTTCATAGTGTCCGAGGTGAAGAAGTACGTGGAGCGCAGCGGCCGCGGTCGGCCGCTGCTGTCCAAGCAGCGCCAGCTGGAGGACCTGGTCTAGCTGGCTGGCGACCATTGGCGCTGTTCAAACAGCTGCAAATGGAGGACTTGGCCTAGCGAGCGGCCCCTGCTGTCCAAACAGCGGAAGTTGGAGGACTAGCTGGCAACCGCAGCCGCCGGTCTAGCTGGCTGGCGGCCGCTACTGCTGTCCAAACGGCGGCATATGGAAGTCCCGGTCTGGCTGGCAGCCGCTGCTGCTGTTCGAACAGCGACCGATGGAGGACCGCCGATGTCCAAACAGAGGAAGCTGGAGGACTTTGTCTACCAAGCGGCCGTTGGATACCTTTTCTAGTCATGTTGGGAGGTGAGTGGCGGCGACGACAGGTGACGGAGCCGCGGAGCTGCGTGTGCGCTGGCGCTGGCGCTGGTGCCGATGGTGCTTGCTGGTGCGACTGGTCACAGATCGGAGCTGGCCGGCCCGGCAGCCCCGCCGGCCGTTTTGACAAGTATTCTGCGTCGGGCGCGGCCCTGCGGCCACCCGTCGCCGCGACTGCACCCGCTGCGCCGCGCGCCGACCGCTGCTGTCCTATTCCGGCGCCGCGGGTGTTGGTCATGGGCGCCGAGTGACCGAACCTGGTCGGTGCGCCCTGAGCCGCAAATAACCAGCCGACCCGCCGCTGAGACTGCCTCGTCGCGCACGGCGCCCGCATCGGCGCCGTGCCGGCCGGTCCAGCGTGCTCGGTGTCGCGCGAGGCCGCCGGCAGTCCCTCCGTGCGACGGCGGGCGGCTGGTGAGCGCGCCGCCGGTCAGAGCGGGAGGCGTCGGTGTGCTACGCGAGCTCCGCTGTTTTGGGTCCGCCGCAGCATAGATGTCGACCGGGCGGCGAGATGTCGACATTCGTACTGTTCGTGTGTTGTACGTGAGGCAGAGATTTACGCCGAGGCATTGCTGGTATGCCTGTCGAAGGCGGGGTTCGCGCATGTGTGTAGGACGGTGTGTGCTTGTACCAGACAACGAATGCGTACCGGGCGACGCTGGCATAGGCTAAGCCGCCGGCAGTCCGATGCTTCGGGTTTGTATTATGACTTCCCGACGTTGTCAGATAGCATGCAAAACGCAAGAACATGGCGACATCGTGGCTTTCCATACGAAGAAAAATATCCAGTTAGATTGCAGAGCTAGTCGGCGAGTGCAATGAACATCTATTTGTGCCCGCGGATCGTAGGAACGTGTGAGGGTTCCCGAACATGCTGTCGGGTGTAGTCAGCTTGGGATTTTCAAACGTTCTTTGGATACTCTTCGTGGTGGGGAAGGACAATGCGTCATAGTTAAAGAACGCCGACAGTGCTGACACGTGAGGTGTCATTGACGGGGGCTAACTAACACCCCACAGACTAACGCCCATGCCTGGCAACCCGCTCTTCGATTGCGACGTATCGACTTTCCCCACGACGAGAACCCCCAAAGCATGTTTGTAAATCCCAAGCTGATGATGTTAGACAGCAGTAGGAATAAAACCCTCTCACGCCCTACCATCTGTCGTAAAAAAATCAAGTACACACACTGCATTCGCTGACTAGTGCTGCCGTCTACCGAGATGTCTCCATGTGAGGTTATGATGCACGAGAAGTTATTACGAGCGTATTTGGGAAGTTGCGATCATCGCCCGGGTCTCAGCCGGTTACCACGCCTTGTTTAGTTCCATTGTGACCTGCGGGCGGAGCTTTTATCGCTGTTTTACGCGCTGGTGCCATACGGTCGGGGTCCGGCCCTGCCGGGTCGGCGGTGCCGACCGCGCATTGTCCGTGGCACTTGCGGGCTCAATATACGGATCAGGCTGGCACAGCCTGGCAACGTCCCACACGCAGATCACTCCTAGAGGCGGAGAGCGGTGCTAGCGCACCACGAGGGTAGTCGGTACGGCCCGGCGGCGATCTTCAGGCACGAGTGCTTTTGCGAAGGATGGTGGCGGATTTACGACGCGCTCGGAACCGAGGCCATATGGCGCCACCTGTCCCTCACCCTGGCAGGAAGGGCGGACACCGCTGGAAACTGAACCCCGCGCCTCTCCCGTGTAGGACTCTGGGCTTAATCGTTGAGCCACCTGAGGTGCGCGGCGCTCCCCGGCCTGGCCGCTGGCTCTGTGATTAGCCGAGCGTCTGGGAGACCGGTTGCACGGGGTTCGACTCCCCGCGGTGCTGCCCTTTCTGCTGCCAGGGTGGGAGGAAGGCGGCGTCGTGCGGCCTCGGCTACTCGGCGCGTCGTAGGCCCACAGACCGCAGCCACGGCCACCTCACCACGCGTGCGTCAGCCTTGGCAGAGCACCGCCGCCCAGCGCGGGGAGCGATTTCGCCCCCTACCGACAATGATGCTCACAATCCGATACATTGATGGTCGTCACAGCACAGCACAGATGGTCGTCACAGTTGGCACGCTCGTCTTCCGCTCAACAGACACGCACACTGGTCATGGTAGGGTTCGCCGGCAGCCAACAGGAGGCGGCCACGTCACACGCGCGTCATCGGCCGCCCGGTCAGTAGCGGGTCCGATCGGCAATGTCGTGGCCCCGCCCGGGCTTGCTGTCGGCTCGGCTCGGCACGCGGCGGCGGCCGGTCCGTCGGAGTCACGGCTCCGGGTACTGCGCCGTCGGCCAGACGGCGTGGTGGTGGCGACTGGCTGCTGCGCTGTCCCGGACGGGGGCCGCGCGCGGAGATCGGTCTGAAGACAGGGAGGGGGAGGAAGAGCGTCGCGACGCCTCAGTACTGGAAGCTGCGCTTCGTCTGGATGTCGTCGAGGATCGATCGCAGCTCCTCGTCCTCGTACCTGCCCTCCAGGCTGGGGACAGACGGCGACAGGATGAGCACCAGACCGGCGAGTCGACGACTGGGGTACGATATCACACACGCCTACCCGTGACTACTACTGTCCGATGCTTCGGGTCCCTAGCATCGGACAGTAGTCCCTTCTCCTGCGCATCTGCACAGGGCTGAACAGCCCTGGGGCTGGTTAGATAGCACTGCAGATTAGCTGCCAGCTTGCAGATTAACAAAACTGGAAGCGCCTGATAAACTCGCCAACACTTGCGTTCATAACGAACTGACCTGACAACACAGCTCGAAACGGGTAAAAGAAAAACTTTTAATAATATTCAAATCCACCGCTAAGACGCGACGGAATGCAGAGTCGCGTTGCAAGCACGTCACGACCACAATAAAGCAGGAAAGAGGCGGTAGTTTGCAGCGGCTACGTGCGAGTCGCAATGAAAACACTGGCGACCGCGTAAAAGCGTACCCACGGGGGGACTCGAACCCCCAATCTTCGGTTTAGGAGACCGACGCCTTATCCATTAGGCCACGCGGGCGACGACGGACTTCGACGCAACATGTCCGGACAGTCGAAGAATAATCACAACTCTACGATACCAATCAGATGATACTGCATAGATACTTCATATCCCGCTAGATGTTGGTTCTTTCACAATGCCTCTGACCGAGAAGAGACGAGGAGGGTGGTTAGTACCCATAACGATTTCACACCTCTCAAACAAAAGTTTGTGTTACTGAAACCAGTTCTATCTGGTGCCACCCGCTATTACTACCTCAGCAGTGGCGTCACTTTTGAGACGCCAAGCTGGGTCACTCGCAATGGCGCAGCCAGGATTTTCACAAGGGGGAAGGATGATAAAAAGCTCCCCCTCGATAATTTCTTAGCCACCCCAGCCATACCAAACCTTAACCATTTGGCCCATGAGCGTACACTAGATACAATATTTTTCGAGGAAGCTTTGCAGTGGCGGATCCAGATGGGGGAGGCGTGGAGTCAGCCCCCTCTTGGAGCCACACGGACCGTGCAACACGTTGTGTTTCAATATGAGCCGTCGCGAATCACACAATGCGTTTGGCGCTCCAGGGTCTGTGTGACCGGTGAGGGCCCCGGACCGACGTAAAGGATCCTTGGACCGACGAAGAGTCTAGACTCCTCGGCACATTAAAAGTGCGCCATGTCAATGGGAAGTGTCCATGGACACAATACGAGCCCGGGCTGGACCAACGTCGAACGCTTCTAGACCGACTGAGGGGTATCTGAATTGACTGAGAGGATCCAGGCCAGTAAAGAGGGCCATTAACCCACCGAGGGTCCCTGAGCCAACAATGGAGGACCCAAGCCGCCGGAGAGGGCCCTGGACAGTCCGAGAGGTTTGTCGGTTATTGGCTTTTACGACACATCGAGCGTTGAGTCATGCAGCGTTGCCAATATCTCACGCCGATTGGCTGGGAAAATTAAAGTCCCAGCGAAAAAATTACGCTGGGACTCGGAAACCCAACCACAGCCCAGAAATAATTCAGAAGTCAGAAATGGTGCTGGATCCTCCAAAATCGCGCGGGGGTCCGAACAAATTGAGTACCGGGCCAAATAAATGCAGCGTGGACCCATAGGCCAACGCGGGAGTCACAAAATATGTACCGCAGACCCTCAAAATGCGCCGGGACGGCAAAGCACACCGGGTCCGCAAATGCGGCATGAATGCCACAACAATTAGGGCAGTTAGGGCAGTTAGGGCACGCAAAAAGCGACATGGTCCTAAAAAAAAAACGTCTCGGCACTAAATACACGCATGGGGCTAGGCAAACGCGCCGGTCCCTCGTCTATTCGAAAACAACGTGGTCCTCAAAAAGCGATAAAGCAATAAAAAGCGTCGAGGTCCAAAAATATAGATTCTAAAAATGCGCCGATGCCTTAAAATACATCAGTGGACGAAAAAAATTGGACGTAGCCTAAAGAAGAGCCACTCCGAGCCATTCTAGCCAGTCCGAAAGCATATTTATATAAAAAGATGTCATACGTCAAAGCTCAGAGGGTTTCCTTTTCGACAGAAAATGTCGTATGACGATAAATCATTTTCAAATTGAATTCGAATTTCAAATAGTGCCATTCATTTTCCACAGCGAAACCCCATACAAAACTTTCCGTGGCGCCAGATATGGCGCAAGACCATCATATGGTGGCAAGTAGGAAAATATGAGATACCTAGCAGAAATCACATAACCGGCAGAAACGCACTGAGTGTGGCGAATGTGAAGAATAAGTAAGGTGGGTTACACCTACACGAACCTTGTGGTGGCGATCGGAAGTTATAGACAGAAATGCGTGCACTTGGGAAATATTACATTGTTAAGTGAGTGTGAGTTGGCTACCAAGGAACGTCCGAACAAACATTAACAGAACGGAGGTAGGATGCCGGTGATTTGTAAAATTGCACACATGCATGCAAGTGCCCACGCAAGTGTTCACGTCACATTCCCGCATCAAGTGCCTACGTCAAGTGCCCACGTCAAGTACCCATGTCAAGTGCAACTGGGAGTAAGTGCGAAGATCTGTGTTCCAGCGATAAGCAGACTAGTGTGTGCTGGCGGGCGGCTGGCCATGAAGTCAGCACAGGAACATTACCATCAGCATCCGGTAACACGTGAGCATAAGTTGTGGAACTTGCATGCAAAGGATGCACTCATTTATATTTGTATATCAACAGTAATACATATTAGGTTATTCACTTATCCGTGTCATTATTTAGTGGATTGTCTTCTTGCGATACGCTTGACATAATTTCTTTCTTCACAGTTTCTACTAGCATAAACCAGCAGGGTGAAAACAACGGTGAAAAAAAATCCCAAAAGCCCTCCCGGTCAGTGTTAACAGCTATGTCTACGCTTCGTCCACGAGGCACATTGCACCGTGAAGCGCGTCCAGACAACTCCCAACAACTTCGACTAATCTGCTCTGAACGCGTTGCCAATGGCCACCCAATGTGTTATCAGATCATCGGTGAATGCATCCGAGGACTAACACGTCAACAAGCGAAGGCATGATCAGCCCACAGGAGGGACTGGGGACCCAGGGGGCACGAACGTTAGATCTACATCACTGATTGGGGGCCAAATCCATGTTGAAAGGTTTTCCCTACAATGTCCATGAAATCATTTTCACTAGCGCAGATCTGGCCTCGAACGTTGGCACTCCGGGACTTGCTGTTTTTGTTTTGCTCGTTCCAAATGGGTACAATGTGCAGTGTACACTGACGGGTCTGATGCTCAATTTGCTTCGAGCGCGCGATCCCAGCCCTTGCCCTCCTGTTGTCCCCTACAAACACCCACTGCTGGTGGCTGACGACAGCGCCCACCACCCACCTGCGGATGAGCGTCTTGGCTTCCTCTGGGTTGTCCGGGCACAGGCTTGCCAGCGCCGCCAGCTCGTATTTGTGCAGCTTCTTCTGCGCCAGCAGACTGAGGAGAACCACAAACAACAGTCCGTGAGGACACACAATGGCGAGCTTACGACAACGGCAGGACACACACAGTGGCGAGCTTACGATGGTAGGACACACACAATGGCGAGCTTACGACAACGGCAAGACACACACAGTGGCGAGCTCTTACGACGGTAGGACACACACAGTGGCGAGCTTACGACGGTAGGACACACACAGTGGCGAGCTTACGACGGTAGGACACACACAGTGGCGAGCTCTTAAGACGGTAGGACACACACAGTGGCGAGCTCTTACGACGGTAGGACACACACAGTGGCGAGCTCTTACGACGGTAGGACACACACAGTGGCGAGCTTACGACGGTAGGACACACACAGTGGCGAGCTCTTAAGACGGTAGGACACACACAGTGGTGAGCTTACGACGGTAGGACACACACAGTGGCGAGCTCTTACGACGGTAGGACACACACAGTGGCGAGCTCTTACGACGGTAGGACACACACAGTGGTGAGCTTACGACGGTAGGACACACACACAGTGGTGAGCTTACGACGGTAGGACACACACAGTGGCGAGCTTACGACGGTAGGACACACACAGTGGCGAGCTTACGACGGTAGGACACACAAACAAAGTGGCCTTACGACGACGGTAGGACACACACAGTGGCGAGCTTACGACGGTAGGACACACACAGTGGCGAGCTTACGACGGTAGGACACACACAGTGGCGAGCTTACGACGGTAGGACACACACAGTGGCGAGCTTACGACGGTAGGACACACACAGTGGCGAGCTTACGACGGTAGGACACACACAGTGGCGAGCTCTTACGACGGTAGGACACACACAGTGGCGAGCTCTTACGACGGTAGGACACACACAGTGGCGAGCTCTTACGACGGTAGGACACACACAGTGGCGAGCTTACGACGGTAGGACACACACAGTGGCGAGCTCTTACGACGGTAGGACACACACAGTGGCGAGCTTACGACGGTAGGACACACACAGTGGCGAGCTTACGACGGTAGGACACACACAGTGGCGAGCTCTTACGACGGTAGGACACACACAGTGGCGAGCTCTTACGACGGTAGGACACACACAGTGGCGAGCTTACGACGGTAGGACACACACAGTGGCGAGCTTACGACGGTAGGACACACACAGTGGCGAGCTTACGACGGTAGGACACACACAGTGGCGAGCTTACGACGGTAGGACACACAAGTGGCGAGCTTACGACGGTAGGACACACACAGTGGCGAGCTCTTACGACGGTAGGACACACACAGTGGCGAGCTCTTACGACGGTAGGACACACACAGTGGCGAGCTCTTACGACGGTAGGACACACACAGTGGCGAGCTCTTACGACGGTAGGACACACCCGAGCTTACGACGGTAGGACACACACAGTGGCGAGCT
The DNA here is from genome assembly GCA_034440575.1 of Imbricaverruca yamaguchii. Lineage (NCBI taxonomy): Eukaryota > Metazoa > Arthropoda > Thecostraca > Neoverrucidae > Imbricaverruca > Imbricaverruca yamaguchii. The sequence continues at coordinate 3,877,273 of JAOTOL010001655.1, read as the reverse complement.
CTTACGACGGTAGGACACACACAGTGGCGAGCTCTTACGACGGTAGGACACACACAGTGGCGAGCTCTTACGACGGTAGGACACACACAGTGGCGAGCTCTACGACGGTAGGACACACACAGTGGCGAGCTTACGACGGTAGGACACACACAGTGGCGAGCTCTTACGACGGTAGGACACACACAGTGACGAGCTTACGACGGTAGGACACACACAGTGGCGAGCTCTTACGACGGTAGGACACACACAGTGGCGAGCTTACGACGGTAGGACACACACAGTGGCGAGCTTACGACGGTAGGACACACACAGTGGCGAGCTTACGACGGCAGGACACACACAGTGGCGAGCTTACGACGGTAGGACACACACAGTGGCGAGCTTACGACGGTAGGACACACACAGTGGCGAGCTTACGACGGTAGGACACACACAGTGGCGAGCTCTTAAGACGGTAGGACACACACAGTGGCGAGCTCTTACGACGGTAGGACACACAGTGGCGAGCTCTTAAGACGGTAGGACACACACAGTGGCGAGCTTACGACGGTAGGACACACACGTGGCGACTTACCACACAGTGGCACACACAGTGAGCTTCGACGAGGCCACCGCCCACGGTAGGACACACACACAGTGGCGAGCTCTTACGACGGTAGGACACACACAGTGGCGAGCTACGACGGTAGGACACACACGTGGCGAGCTCTTACAACGGTAGGACACACACAGTGGCGAGCTTACGACGGTAGGACACACACAGTGGCGAGCTCTTACGACGGTAGGACACACACAGTGGCGAGCTCTTACGACGGTAGGACACACACAGTGGCGAGCTTACGACGGTAGGACACACACAGTGGCGAGCTTACGACGGTAGGACACACACAGTGGCGAGCTTACGACGGTAGGACACACACAGTGGCGAGCTTACAGCGGTAGGACACACACAGTGACGAGCTTACGACGGTAGGACACACACAGTGGCGAGCTCTTAAGACGGTAGGACACACACAGTGGCGAGCTTACGACGGTAGGACACACACAGTGGCGAGCTTACGACGGTAGGACACACACAGTGGCGAGCTCTTACGACGGTAGGACACACACAGTGGCGAGCTTACGACGGTAGGACACACACAGTGGTGAGCTTACGACGGTAGGACACACACAGTGGCGAGCTTACGACGGTAGGACACACACAGTGGCGAGCTCTTACGACGGTAGGACACACACAGTGGCGAGCTCTTACGACGGTAGGACACACACAGTGGCGAGCTTACGACGGTAGGACACACACACAGTGGCGAGCTTACGACGGCAGGACACGCACAGTGGCGAGCTCTTACGACGGTAGGACACACAGTGGCGAGCTCTTACGACGGTAGGACACACACAGTGGCGAGCTCTTAAGACGGTAGGACACACACAGTGGCGAGCTTACGACGGTAGGACACACACAGTGGCGAGCTTACGACGGTAGGACACACACAGTGGCGAGCTTACGACGGTAGGACACACACAGTGGCGAGCTCTTACAGACGGTAGGACACACACAGTGGTGAGCTTACGACGGTAGGACACACACAGTGGCAAGCTCTTAAGACGGTAGGACACACACAGTGGCGAGCTCTTACGACGGTAGGACACACACAGTGGCGAGCTCTTACGACGGTAGGACACACACAGTGGCGAGCTTACGACAGTAGGACACACACAGTGGTGAGCTTACGACGGTAGGACACACACAGTGGCGAGCTTACGACGGTAGGACACACACGTGGCGAGCTCTACGACGGTAGGACACACACAGTGGTGAGCTTACGACGGTAGGACACACAGTTGCGAGCTTACGACGGTAGGACACACACAGTGGCGAGCTTACGACGGTAGGACACACACAGTGGCGAGCTTACGACGGTAGGACACACACAGTGGCGAGCTTACGACGGTAGGACACACACAGTGGCGAGCTTACGACGGTAGGACACACACAGTGGCGAGCTTACGACGGCAAGACACACAAAGTGGCGAGCTTACGACGGTAGGACACACACAGTGGCGAGCTTACGACGGTAGGACACACAGTGGCGAGCTTACGACGGTAGGACACACACAGTGGCGAGCTTACGACGGGAGGACACACAGTGGCGAGCTTACGACGGTAGGACACACACAGTGGCGAGCTTACGACAGTAGGACACACACAGTGGCGAGCTTACGACGGCAAGACACACAAAGTGGCGAGCTTAAGACGACGGCAGGACGTGTGACGCAATCACCCGGCCAGCCCCCCCCCCCCCACCCCGACAGAAAGCTTGACCACAGCCAGGCAGACAATGCTGCATTGCGGCCAATAGACTAGGTTGACATAACTTAATTATTAGCAAAATGCTAGACTATTTTTACATCTAAAATATGAGCAATAATAAATGATTATATTTGACAACGCAATGACTTGTTGAAGCAAGTGAATGCTATTTTTTATTTACCGAAGTAATCAAACCACAGCCTCTAATGGGCAAAATAAAAGTAAATTCGTTTAGATATTCTGCTGTGCACAGTTATCAAACAACGTACTCGTTCCTAATATGTGTGTTTTTCCAATTGATGAAGCTCCCAACTTAGATTGTTCCCAGTGCATACTTCCTTATATCGTGACTATCTGTGCCGCATAAACAGCATTTATGGAGCAATAGAACGTTCGCACCGTCTGCCGATGCTGTAATAGTCAATGTGTGATCCCCGAAGTCATCGGTAGTTTCCATAAAGGATGCGAAGGCACGTCTAAGAAATTCCGTGGCCTATCTAAGTGAGTCCCAGCGAAGTTTACGAGGGAACTTTCGTGTATTTCCTCGGGGTATTTTCGTGGAATTATCGCGGACACATCTGTGGAATTGTCGACGATGCCTCCGTGTAATTCTAGAGGATGTGTTGGTGAGTTCTGGAGCGCACCTCCGTGAAGTTTTCGGAGGGAACTCAGTGGGGTTCCAGACGGTACTACTGCGTACTACTGTTCTCGAATGTCTCTAGGGAGTTCCAGGAGCATTGCCATCCAGCAAAGCTAGGGCCTGAATGTCGTCCACATAAATGGCCTCAAATAGGGCCAGACAAATTAGATGTTAGCATCTTAGGCATTATCGCAACGACAGCCAAGCATTTCATTTCCCACGGATTCGCGTATCGACGCTTTTCGAATACGCATGAGTTATGTCCACAAACCCCCTTGGATTCGTCCCTTCCACAAATACTTCAAACAGATCGGCCCGTGTGAGGCTGGCACAAGCCCGGAGCGACGGTCAAACGGGGATGGCGCACCGAAAGAGGTCGCACGTCGCTGAGGACCGATATTGAGACCGCGGGACCTCCGGCTTACAGTACCAGGTGGGAATACTGTCACGCGACCACCTGCACAGCGTGGAGAACAGTGTTTGTATGTTTGTATGTTTGTAACAGTGTTTGTATGCACGGCGCGTCGCAGGTGCACAACGCACATGACACGACGTGGCGCGCTTACTTTCTGACGGAGGCGATGGTCTCCCGGTTCTTGAACTTGGCGAACCGCTGCGCGTAGGCGAGCGTCTTCATGAAGACCACGGACAGCTCCTGCTCCTCCTCGGCGTTCTCGTTCTGCGCCTTCCGGTGCTCCAGCAGCATGTGCACCTCTGAGATCATCAGTGTCTCGGCCTTGTCAAACTCTGCAACGGCAGAGAGATGTTTGTCAGGCACACGTCATGTCAGGCTTAAAATAATGTTTTTTTTTTCTCGTTTGGTGTGAGATGTCGAAACGAGCACGGTAGGATGTCGAAATTTTCCACGGAATTAGTGTCATTTGAAATGCTTTTGATGTCTCAGACTCAAAGTTGAGCTAATGGTTTAGTTACTTTTGAGTGTACATTTATTATTTGTTTTGATAGGCATAATTTAAGAGCCATATACAGAATAGAGAATAATAACTATGTTATGCACTGGTATTGTATGCACGATCACATTATAGGTAATCCCTTTAATTGAAATTGCATTGCAAAATCTTTGTATATCACCATTTCATATCAAGATGCTACATGCTACAGATACAGATACACATGCTACATATAAACAAGATACTGTTAGAAAGGAGACACGAAGACTTCATACGCATGCATCAAGGAGTGCTGGTGAGGCAATCCACATTATATTTTAATCGCTAGTGCTTGAGAACAACCTGCATTGGTCTGTTTGCCAAATGTAGCATGTACACCTGGATAATTCAGCTTTAGTTTTGATGATCAGTGGTGAATTTCTTCATGAGAATGGATGACACATACTGATCACATACTCAACACTGAATCAGCATAATTCACAAAGAAGTTTAGACATGCTTCCAGGTAACTATGCTAAAGCAAACATTATGCTTCACCTTAGCATCTTGTTCATAATCATCATGTACATGCTCATTACTACACATACTGATACACACACACATGCATATGCACACATATATACACACACATATATACACACACACATCCATACAAACACACACATGCATGCATTGCAACAAAAAATGAGGGTAATATCATAGCATATGATGTGGTCTACTATCAAATGCAAGTGTTTCAAAGAATAGGTATTGTCATTCCCAGAAAGACCAGAAAAAGTACCATTGGACATACTTGTTTTGTTCAACATTTACTTTTTCTTCCAGACTAAGCTTAGAGAAACTAAAATGTATCTTAAGTTGCATTGCCTTCACAGCAGGCCTCCATGTCCTTCAGCACTCCTTTGACATTACTCAACAAAAGAAAACAGGAGATAATCCAAAACAAAAGAGAACAAGAGATAATCCAAGCTCCTGAGAGAAAACTAGGGGGAACAAGTCCCAAATGTGGAGGGAATAAACTAGTGATGTTCGAAAAATTGGGAGAGATGTCACCCATCACCATCCTGAATGTTGCTAATGCTACATGTTTCTGGTTCCCGAATATTGCTCATCCAATGTTATATCTATGCTCACATGCATCAGTGTTATCACAAATAATATGTATGAAATCAGAGGAGTGGAAGATATCACCTGCAAAACTACCACCAAACAGCACTACAGGCTCACACCTATATAGCCACCAAGCACAGCTGCAGTTCTGCTAGATGTCACTTGCCTTTTGGGAACTGCAGCTCAGCTGCATCCTCCTCAGGCTGATCTCCAGGTATACAAGCCATACTCACAACCAAATGATACCTGAAAAACAGTGAGATTGTCACTGGTGAATGTCCATACTCATATAGAAGTCATATGGAATTGACTGTATGATTGTGCTTTCAGCTTACTTTAAGTTGTTTTAATATGTCTCAATTAATATGTTTTAGTTGACATGTTTCAATGAATGTTTTAATTAATGGTTGAATTAATGTTTTAATTAATGTTTTAATTCATGTTTTAATGAATGTCAATTAATCTGAGTTTTAAATCCTGTTTTAATTAATATTTTAATTCATATGTTTAATTAATGTGTGTAATTAACATATTTAATGGATATGTTTTAATTAATATGTTTCAGTTACTGTTTTAATTAATGTTTTAATTAAACTGTCTTAATATGGCTAAGCACTTAGTAATATGTTTTCTTCAAAAGCAGCCTATGGTAGGTTATATTAGGATGGGCTAGTTTTTGTTCTTTGTAAAGCATTGCAGATCAGAATTTCATTTTGTGGAATTTTTATTTCTTTCATTGTGCTTGAAGGTATTAAAAGACAGATTTTACATGCATTTTACCTCCATCAAGCAAACAAATGCATTAGGATTGGTTAGGTTTTTTTAGTTTAAAATGTGTAATGTATGTTGTGGAGAACACCAAAACAAAGAATTGATTTCCTTTACTTAAAAACAGGCTTGGCTCAGTGGTAAAGATGTACAAGCCCCTAGGCCAATTTTGGGACTTCCTGGTGGTTTCTAATGTTATTTGATGATTTTGAATCCCTTGAAAAATGACAGTGTTTTAAGATATAAGCAGTTCAAGCTGCAGTACTCAATCTCAATAAGTAGTCATTTCATCATGAAAATATCTTCCACTACATGAGAAAAAAAACACTAAAAGACCATACAAAATGAAAAGTACATTCACATGCTATTCGTTTTCTCCAAAACCAAATTTGGGAGAAGTGTGGGGTGAATATTGGATAGTGTGTGACAGCATATAATGATGAATGATGCAAAATAACAAACTAAAAAACTTGAAAAAAAAAACTAAAAGTAGTTTTCATCATCCACTGTATCAGTACTCAGTTGTTTGATTTAAAATATTGAATATTTTGCTTACACAATTTGCATTTCCAAATGCTCCCTCTGAAAATGATTGGATCATTTGCAGAGGAAATGAGTGGATGCATCATGTTAACCAAATTCATAAACATTGGATTGGAAAAAGAAATGCTATGACTTTGTTTATCTTGAAGGGACAAAATTACAATTTTTATCCACAAAAGGCAGGCTGGGCTAATGTCAGGATACTTACATTTATAACATCTTCATTAGTGCTACATTATTAAACTCCAAGTGCTGTTTGTTGTGTTGTTTTTTAATTGAAAAGTATGGCTTCACTGGTAACATTGTCTCATCACATTCCATTAATAAGCATATTTTTTAATACAAAAATTCAAGTAAAACCTTGGAGCACTAATTTTAAGAGCTTAATAGATGCAATATATCACATTGCATTTATAAGCACATTTTTCACACAAAAAAATTGAAGGAAAATCTTAGCCAAAAAACAATGGTACAAATTAATATTCATATCCAAATTGTTAGTACAAATGAATGTTAGTACCTTATCTTTTCACTTCATGTAGTTATTCACTTAGGTATTATTGCATTTTAAGATATATATGCAACAATTTCTATACATATTCATCTTCCATGAAGCAAACAAAGGGTTAGGTTTGTTTTTTGTTTGGTTAGGTCAAGCTATGTTAGACTTATGTTCAGTTGGAGATTTTTCTTTATATTTGAAATTGTCCACAAAAGAAATTCCTTAACAGGCTATTACATTATGGTATTCATTTGAAATCCTTAGAAGAAAAACTGTGAGAAATTGCCATTCCTTTAGAAAAACCATGATTTATTAGATGGAGGGTTAGGCTAGGTTAGGATAGGTTATGTTATACTTTTTTGTTTATCTTGAACATTAATTTTTAGTCAATTTAAGCTAATCCCAAGACTCCTTTTGCCTCCAAACTGAAAAGCATGCATTTGTGGAGGAAAGGCATGGGTGCATCAATACACATTCACCAACATTGCACTCAAAAATGATATTCCAAGAAATAAAAAAATGCCTACTGAAAACTGCATATCTGCCTTCATTGTATCATCACCATGAAATGTGATTAATGACAGCCATGAGTAAACACATACACAGTCTTAATGCACTGAATCACAGGTCACATAACCATGCCCATGTGAACATATGATACATGTGATATGCACATGTGATATGTGATACACATGAACAGTCAATAAAGAAGAAATTCAACACTTTTTGCACTCAAATCGATATGCTTTGACATTGAAAACCTTGTTTCAGGGCTTAATGTTACATCTATTCTGGGCAAATATTTATTCATGCCAGATGTATCTGTAGCCTTCAATCAAGGCTAGAATCTCCTTGTGATGCTCTTAACATTAACTCCAAAGCTAACAATGCTGCCTAGATTGCATGGTATGGCCAAAAAGCTTGTTTGGAAAGATTTGGGTTTTCTGGATAAGTCAGGTTAGGTTAGGTTAGGATATGCTATGTTTTACATATTATGTTCCATTATCTTAGCCTAGGTTAGGTTAAGTTGGGTTAGGTTATGATTTATCCATGATTTATTTTTTTCATGAACAATTCTTGAGCTCTTAATTCTAAGCTGGCTTGTCCAACACTCAGTATACAAACCAGATGCAACCACACACAAGATACTTCACATGTCATGGAGAGTTTAGCTTTGCAGTATGAGGGTTTTGCTTCAGTAGCTCACATAATTATTACCCTTTCTTTTGAGGAGTCACAAAAGTTTATAATTTTTCAGACATCACAGTGTCATTCCCAGAGGAAATTTGCTCAAATTGTCACAAGGTCTGCCAGTATTTGTTCTTTAAAGTAACTCAATAGCCACAAGATTAAGTATTTTCTTTTTGAAGCATCAAAGCTTTACCAGCTGCAGTCTGAATGTTGTGCTGGTTAGTTTGAAACCATAGAGGTACAAGTGGACAAGCCACAGCCCAGATGATCCCATTAAAGTATGTATACATTTCCAGTTAAACTCATGAAACACCATTTATATTGCAGCACATTTAATTTATCTTGCATACAATGTCATCAACTGTATCAACCACCACTGACCTAAAAGAATCATTTGCTGAGAAAATAAATGATCACATTGTCTTCACGTAAAATGATATGGTTGATGGTTGATGATGGTTAATGATACAGCTTCAGTCCCATGGTATTGCAGGTAGCATCTTAAAATGGATAGAGTTGTGGCTTTCAGATAGACAGCAAAGAGTGATGCTAAATGGTACAAAGTCATCATGGCAAAATGTTCTTAGTGGAGTCCCCCAGGGGTCAGTACTAGGGCCATTACTGTTCATTATATTTGTAAATAACATTGAAAGTGGCCTAAGCAGTAAAGTTTTGAAATTTGCAGATGATTTGAAGGTCTTTAGGGCAATAACAGGTCAGGATGAGCATATCTCGCTGCAAAAAGACTTAGACGAACTTGTGAAGTGGTCCGAAGAATGGCAAATGAAATTTAACTTTGATAAGTGCAAAATCATGCATGTAGGTAAGCAGCATATGAAGGCTCCATACTTGATGGGTGGCCAAGTGCTATCAGTGACTCAACAGGAGAAGGATTTAGGTGTTATTCTAAACACAAAATTGGGGGCATCAGAACAGACCAAGGAAGCCAGGAAGAAGGCACTGAGAATGTTCGGGGCAATAAATAGGAATGTATCATACAGAAGTGAGGAAGTGATCAGGAAGCTTTACTGTGCATACGTCAGGCCACATTTGGAATACTGCATCCAAGCTTGGTCTCCTAGCTATGAAAAAGATTGTTGGCTTTTAGAGAGAGTACAAAAGAGGGCTACAAAAATGGTTAATGGCATAAGCAACCTGGCATATGAGGAAAGATTGAAGAAATTGAATATGTTTTCACTTAGATATAGAAGGCTGAGAGGAGATCTCATTGAGGTCTTTAAATTTGTCAATGGTCTGGAGAGGGGATACCTTGGGGAAATGTTTCAATTTAACAGAAATGATGCAATTAGAGGTCATAAATTCAAAATTAAAATTAACCACAGCAGAACAAGGTTAAGGCAAACTTTCTTCACCAACAGGGTAGTGGAACACTGGAACCAGCTGCCAGAAAACATCGTCAGTAGCAGAACATGGAACATCTTTAAAAACAGCATAGACAATCATTATAAGAATAGAGGGCTTGCTTTTCAGTATTACAGGGAGGGCTGATTGGCAGATTTGGTGGGCAACTGGTTCAGTGTACAGAGTGCAACCAAGAAGGGCCCTTGTGGCTCAGAGTTGCACTGATCTTTTATGTCTTTATGTCTTTATGTCTTTATAAAAAGCATTGTATTGGAACTTTATCTTCAAAGAATCAAAGTTTACATTGACATCCAAATTTACCTATTTGCTTGTATTGCTTATTCCAAATTCACCTATTTGCTTAAGGCATTCTCACAAATATGCCAGGCAGCACTGCACATCACATAAATGCATGTACATAGTACCTAGGTAGGTAGGAACCAACATCGCACGAAAAAGGGACAGCCGAAGCACTGACGTTGACAATGAGAATGAAGTTAGCGAGAATGGTGGGCCAATCCTATCGTAACATACATTGCAGTTGAACACGCCACATTGCAAACAGCATACTTAGGTAATCTTACAGAAGTGGAGGTATCCCACTTGGGTATCAAGCGGTATCAAGCCGCTTTAATCTTAAATATCCCCAAACCTGGCGCACCTGCTTCATCTAAACAAAACAAGTTGTTATGGGACCACCTCTGACGTCATCGGAGCTTCCCAAAGAGGTGCAAATCTATATTGTGTCTATTATCTATTAGTTCAAATTTCCTGCTTATTATGAACAGCAACACCGTTGGCTACATTAGAGACCACAAGTTATGCTATGAGGCTGAGAAGCAGCGTAATGCATATTTTAATGAGTCGTGAACACTTTTACAACGTCCCAGCTGATTACAACACTGCATCCGTACAATTCCCCTGCTCTCCCTGTTCCCAAAAAGCATTGTGGCTTATCTTCGGCCACTTCTCGTTCCTTTTTCCAGTACAAGCTGGATGCATTTGGAACAAAAGGTTTAGATTGCACCACCCGACACTGGCGGATAAGAAACGACACCCAATGCACTTCGTCATTATCGAGCCAGTCTAATAATAAATTGCATCCACTGCACTATACAGTACATGTCGGATATCCGATACGTTCAATAACAAACCTCACCCACTGCACGACCCTCACCTAGCCTTGCATGCTAACAAACTGCGCTCACTGCGCCACCTTCACCTGGCCTGGCACACTAGCAAACGGCACCAGCTGCACCACTTTCACCTGGCCTGGCACACTACCTGACGGTTGACGGCTGACGACTGACGGCTGACGGCTGACGACTGACGATTGACGATGACGACTGACGACTGACGACTGACTACTGATGGCTGAGTGCTGACGGATGATGAACAACGGTTGACGACTGACGACTGACGACTGACAACTGACGACTGACGACTGACGACTGACTACTGATTGCTGACGGCTGACGGCTGACGGATGATGGACAACGGTTGACGGTTGACGACTGACGACTGACGACTGACGACTGACGACTACGACCTGACGACTGACGACTGACTACTGATGGCTGACGGCTGACTACTGATGGCTGACGGCTGACGGCTGACGGATGATGGACAACGGTTGACGGTTGACGACTGACGACTGACGACTGACGACTGACGACTGACGACTGACTACTGATGGCTGACGGCTGACGACTGGTAGATGACGGATGACGGCTGACGGATGACCACTGACAGCTGACGGCTGACGGCTGACGTCCAACGGCTGACGGCTGATGCAAAGCTGCGCGTCGTGGTCTGGAGCAGACTGCAACAGAAACTGGCCGGCCATGAGTAATCTGCCCAAAGAGAAACTATACAGAGATTCAACTGGCTACCGGCGGAGGATTTTGTGAGCACAGCACCATGCAAGGTGCCGCGCACTGGCGAGCCTGGCGAGCTCGCAAGTAAGTTTCGAACTGCTGGAAAAACTCACCTGAGATCCACGAGACAAGACGGAGATCTGTGCGTGGCTAGATGTAAAACCGGGATGGGGAAGCGGCGCTCTGCCTGCAGGGCAACAGAGCAGTGCAACGCCCTGCCACCCGCTCTGAGACTGCTGGCTGTGCGACAATTTTGGCAAGCCTTGATCCGCCTTATCTCTCAGAGTTTACCGTGGAAGGGTAACTTATCTGTACAAGTCCGTGTGGTGTCAGAGTGTTTCACACTTCTGAAACCACAATCCAAACTTGCTGCGCCATATTCCACTCGCAGTGACGAGGGGCCGTAGTAGCCAAGAGTCTATATTGGATGGTCCCAATGTTCTAGACATCTGTCGCACCGCCAGACCTCCATCATATTTCTGACCGGACCCTGTGCGGTCCAGACGTCGGGTCACCTCAACACTGCGTTGGCCCCGTGCGAGCACCGTGGGCAGAGGCTATCACTACCTCAGCACTCTGCGATCGCAGGCCCGGCGGTTTGCGCCTGTGTTCGGCTCTCACCTCAGGAATGCAAGCTGGTGAAGACGTGTGTGAGCACGGAGACGCCGTGAGCGTAACGGCTGCCACTCACGAGGGCCCATTTTGTTCTTCAATGGAGGACAGGCGCCATGTGTGGAGCACATTCGCTCTTTAATCGTATTGTGGGCAGCAAGCGTCGAAAACAAGTTCTCACTTCGCTCTACTGAGTGAAGAAATGCATTTTAACAAAAATAGCACGTTGGACCTGTCCTCAGCAGCATCCTGCCCTCCCGTCTCCCAGTATTACACCCACACTACACACTGCAACGAAGATATCATGCAGCGCGAGCACGTGACCAGCGAGTATGACCAGCGCGTGCCTGGTGACGTCAGTGAGGGTCCGCCAGCGGTGAGGACCCCGCCGGGGCTGCTGCCGCCAGGGCAGGGCCGGAGCGTGCCTGGTGACGTCAGTGAGGGTCCGCCAGCGGTGAGGACCCCGCCGGGGCTGCTGTTGCGGCCAGGGCAGGGTCGGCGCGTGTCTGGTGACCTCCGCCGTTGGTCGGGTCAGGGGCAGGCGTCGTCGGACTGGCAGGCCGCCCTCCCCCAGCCCCCTCCCCACCCTGCCGAACGGCGTCGACGTGGTGCCGGTGGACGTCGCAGTTGTCAGCACCGCCGCTGATCCAGAGCGCCCTGTACCAGCGCCACGTGATGTACGAGCAGAAGGATAGCAGCACGCGATGAGGTGGAGGTGCAACTTTTCCGGCTCATTGTCGGTGCCAGTGATGCCCGGGTGCGATGTGACAACTTCAGTCGGACAGATTGATGAACTGCCGGGGGAAAGTGCAGAGGAGTGTATCGGAAGTTCGTACTCCGAGTGCGATGGTCGTGTTGCCGACTGGGGCTGCCATGGTGTATGAGGGGGCAGTGGGCCAGGCCTGACTGTGATTTGTGTGCATTTGGCGTCTGGGTTCGCTGCCTGCCGATGGCGCACTGACACGGTGCATGGGCACGTCCACTGCCGCCAACTGGTAGGTCACGGTCAAGACGACCGAACGCCTCACGCGACACCATGTAAACACTCGTAAGGATTCACCTGACCGGCCATGTGATTGGCCGTAATATCGAAGTGGAAGCCGGCGGCCGGCCGTCTTCTGTGCCGCGGCACTGCTGTGCCCGACTGATGACGTGACATGTCCTGCCACCTGGCGGCCGGCCGTCTGCTGTACCGCTGCTGTGCCCGACTGGTGGCATGACATTGCTGTCCTCATCGTTCTTGTTGTCGAGAAGTTGCCGCCTTGCTCTATTTGAAAGGACAAGCGAAGGAGGCAGGATTTCGCACGTGAAATGTTTGAAGTGCGAACTTATCGCATATTGGATAGGTCACCACATACATAATCTAGGGTGACATCGGCATGCACATAAACACGAGCTTTGCACCAGCTTATCAAGCTCCGGCGTGACCACACACGCACATGTTCGCCATCTACCCTGCTGTGTAGCCGATGGTCCGAGCCCGAACTGGCTTGAATTTGGGCGCTGCACAGACCGACCCACCTCGCGAGGCGCCGGTGGACAGCGCCTCCACACGCGCCCACCTTTGATTACTCCAATACTGTCGACGCCGGGGGTATTTGGCGCGAAAACCCCCAGCATGTCAACATCCAACCAGGAAGCACTCATCGCCATGGTAGCTGGTGCGACCACGACGTCTACACATGCTAGCTTAGCAATGGTCTCTAAACAGTAAATGCATTATTTCTGCATTTATTAAAATTGCTTCTCTAAATGTAAATAGACCACGCTCTCGAAATTCCTAGGGAGTCCCAAGAACACGAAAATTGTTTACACGATTCAAACACAAAATATTGAAATCGTTCTTCTACATGAAACACATTTGTTAGAAAGCAAATACATGTATAGATTAGTGGAAAAGGGCAGAGCTTTTGCCCGCGGCGAAAATTATAGAAGTGTGCAGGGACATTAATACGGTTGAACTCAGGAATCACCGTAAGTTATATTTTTGCAGGAACACAGTAGATTTATAACATTCAACGCTGAGACGAACGGCAGTCGAATGACGTTAGGCATGTTATGCATGCTTAGGGCAGTTTAGGGCAGCGTAGAGCAGACGTTAGGGAATGTTTATGTTATGCATGTTTATGCATGGACATGTTTATAGTATGCACAAACGATGGCAATCCACAGATGTTCGAAGACTTGTGTAAAGCTTGAAGATGATGAAAGTTATGACGTATTATAGGCGGATATTTCACTCTAACCTTACATGTACTCATGCAGCGACAAAGCTAGAGAAATTATGGCATAGGAGGGGGAGTGCATTGTTGACACTGTTGTGCTGTGTTTGCTCGAACCTAGTCCATGCCCCTCTCGACTTCACCCGCTAGTGGGGTAGCCTCCGACAGGAAACAGGTTCACTCACGGTCCACTATTGCCAAACCACGCAAACATTTTCCAATTTGTTAGCCGTGGGTATGCAGCCAACAGAGGAGACCGGTGCAAGCTGCCAGCCAGGGCGTCGCCACCGGGGGGGCAGAGGGGGAATTTTTTCCCCCCTGCCGTGAGACTGGGAGCGCCCCCCCGAAATTTGAGGAGGCCCCCAGGACGAAGGGGAGGCCCCCCAGGACGAAAACGAAACCCCAGGACGAAAAGGAGGCCCTTAGGACGAAAAAGAGGCCCCTAGGACGAAAAGAAGGTACCTCAGGACGAAAAGTAGGCTCCCATGACGAAAAGGAGGCCCTTCAGGACTAAAAGGAGGCCCCCAGGACGAAAACGAAACCCCCAGGACGAAAAGGAGGCCCTCAGGACGAAAAAGAGGCCCCCAGGACAAAAGAAGGTACGTCAGGACGAAAAGGAGGCCCCCAGGATGGAAAGGAGGCCCCCAGGATGAAAGGAGGCCCTCCAGGACGAAAGGGAGGCCCTCCAGGACGAAAAGAGGCCCTCCAGGATGAAAAAGAGGCTCCCAAGACGAAAACGAGATTATACAAATTAGGGGCCTCCAGGAGGAGGCCCCTAGTTTGTAAAAAGAAGTCACCCAGGAGAGGGTAGGAGGCCCCAGAAATCAAGCGAGTGCCAAATATTGACACAGAGGCCCCAGAACGAAAAGGCCACCAGGACGAAAAGGAGGTCACCATGATGAAAAGGAGGCCCCCAGGACGAAAAGGATGCCCTCTAGGACGAAAAGGAGGCCCTCCAGGACGAAAAGAAGGCCCTCCAGGACGAAAAGGAGGCCCTCGAGGACGAAAAGGAGGCCCTCCAGCCCTCAGTTTCCCATTCCCGAACCCCAAGGGCCCAAATCCCTAAGGGCCTAAAACAATAGGAGGCCCTAACACAATGGAGACCCCTATTCGGGGAGCAGGAGGCCCCCTTTCGATCTCGCCCCCCCCCCCTGGAAGAATTTCGTGGCGACGCCACTGCTGCCAGCATCTGGTTTGCAGCGAAGTCCTGTCAGAGCCAACGCTTTGAAAAACGTCCGACCAATGTCCACTATCCGCTGTATATTAGCTGCACATAACGTCCGACCCATGTCCAACCACTGCTTATAAGCTGCATGTCAAGCAGGGTGAATTCACATTCATGTGAATTCACTCTTTTTGTTGTATTTTGGAATGATCTCGCATGATGTTGCCATTGCTGGTCGGAACATTACAAATATTGGAGCCATGCAACTCGCATTTCGCCGAAAGCATTTCATTATCGTTTCTTTCCAAGCCCACACGTGGCCAACGTTCCAAGCCATTAAACGTGGGTAGCAGTAGCAGGTAGCAGTAGCAGGTAGCCTGTCCTGCTTCCATGCAAAATTGTACCTAGGGCCATGCACAGGGCCGTTTCCCACGGTATTCACATCAGGTGACGGGATTGCCCTTCCCGCTCAGCTCTCAATGTTGTGGGCTGGTCGGGAGGGCTGCAATGTGTCTGAACTGAAGCAGACAGACAGCCTTGACGGAGGCCTGTCGGTAATTTTACTCCGTACGGCTTATCGCGCGAACAGCCTGGCAGGATATGTAGGCCAGTCTTGGAGGCCATCCAGGCGATTGAGCCCGGTCCATTAGCCCACTACCAGAGGTCCGACGCACTGGCTGCGAAGGCTGGGCGAGGAAGTGATACTTAGAACGGAGTAGGAGAGAGAGAGAGAGAGAGAGAGAGAGAGAGAGAGAGAGAGAGAGAGAGAGAGAGAGAGAGAGAGAGAGAGAGAGAGAGAGAGAGAGAGAGAGAGAGAGAGAGAGAGAGAGAGAGAGAGAGAAAGAGAGAAGGTTTTTATTCCGAGCGCGTTATATTCATGCTGTCACATATTCCGTGGCATTTGAGCAGGCTGGTTGGCTGCAGGATAGTTAGTGCCAGCTGGAGGAGGCTGTCCGTACCACTGGAGTGACCGTCATGTGTGGTGAAGTGGGTGGTAAGTGTGTGGTAAGTGGGTGGTAAGTGGGTGGTAAGTGGATGGTAAGTGGATGGTGTGGTCAACAACTTGTATGGGTAGTGTAATGCATTGGGCGGTGGTAGTATAGCCTGCAACAGGGCGAGTGTGGATGGGTTAGTTTTGCTTCTAAGCATTTAGCTAGAGGATATTTGGAAGAAATGGACCCGATGAACCTTTGTCTGCGTCGTCCGAGACTCTGAGCCAACAGTGGGTTTTCTCTTGGAATGTTAGTCAGGAGTGCAACATTGTAAAATAAATCCATATTCGTGTATTGTATTCCAGACATCAATAAATACCCGACAGCAAATACAAAAATAAAGACATGCAACATTTCCAGATACAACAATACATCTGCCCATAGAACACACACACAAATTCACGCAGCAAATATAGCAATCTCGTTGCTGGACGATTGCCTTGAAGGAAAGCATAAGACCCCAGCTAATAATCAGAAAGGCATTTTCAATGAAAACCCAAAATCAAAGCTTATACATTTTCCTTCGTTTTAGTTTCGGAGCTAAATGTTTGTTTTTCATACAAATAAATTTTAAGTGCACGTGACTTGACCGGTTTGGCACCCTGTGCATCAGTGTGCTTGTTTGTCACTCGTGACTGGTCTACGACTTCCTGCACATTGCACACGCCGACCGGTTGTGCACAGCGGAACAGGTCCACGCCACTCGGCTCGCACGTGTTTGCAGAGCAGCGATCCCATGCTGAATATTACACAATAATCGCTGCAATAGCACTGGCGTCGAACCGGCTGCCCGGTAACAGGCGAACTCTCTCGGCCCGGAAGCGCCGCTCGGATCGGTGAAATACGACACGACCGGTTCAGCGGCGATGAAGAGAGACATCCGCCAGTAAGGACCGATCATAGTGCCACCGCGTCAGCTCGGCGTCAGCTCGGCGTCAGCTCAGCGTCAGCTTCAGCGTCAGCTCAGCTTCAGCTCAGCTTCAGCGTCAGCTTCAGCGTCAGCTTCAGCGTCAGCTTCAGCTTCAGCGTCAGCTTCAGCGTCAGCTTCAGCGTCAGCTTCAGCGTCAGCTTCAGCGTCAGCTTCAGCGTCAGCTTCAGCGTCAGCTTCAGCGTCAGCTTCAGCGTCAGCTTCAGCGTCAGCTTCAGCGTCAGCTTCAGCGTCAGCTTCAGCGTCAGCTTCAGCGTCAGCTTCAGCGTCAGCTTCAGCGTCAGCTTCAGCGTCAGCTTCAGCGTCAGCTTCAGCGTCAGCTTCAGCGTCAGCTTCAGCGTCAGCTTCAGCGTCAGCTTCAGCGTCAGCTTCAGCGTCAGCTTCAGCGTCAGCTTCAGCGTCAGCTAAGCTGCAACAATGTGGCGGCGACACAGTTCTTCCGCAACGACGCTCTCCTCGCACCGGCAGGAGACGGCTGTGGGGCTTTGTCCGCTCAGAAGCCGACCGGAGCGTCGAATATATCGTAGCCGAGCTGAGAGTCGGGGCCGTAGCCGGGCTCGGGGCCGTAGGCGGGCTTGGAGCCGTAGCCGGGCTCGGGGTCGTAGGCGGGCTTGGAGCCGTAGCTGGGCTCGGGGTCGTAGGCGGGCTTGGAGCCGTAGCTGGGCTCCGGGTCATAGCCGGGTTCGGTGCCGTAGCCGGGCTCGGGGCCGTAGCCAGGCTCGGGACCGGGGCCATAGGCGGGCTCTGGGCCATAGCCGGGCTGGGGGCCGAGGGCCGCCGGCGCGTGCTCGTAGCCGCAGCCGGGCACCAGCTCGGCGTCGACGCAGGTGAGCGAGTTCTCGTCGACGGCCTTGCCGTATCCGCAGTCGGTGAGGCGCGGGTAGTAGTTGACGCACGTGACCAGCCGGTGGCACTCGCCGGTGGCGAAGCGCGGGAACGGCGCGAAGCGCAGCGAGGCGCTGCCGGCCGGGATGTGCTCCGGGCACGAGTAGCCCACCAGCTGCTCGGCGTCGGCCACCGAGCACTCGTGCAGCAGGTCGGGCCAGTTGCACGAATGGGTGCGCGCGTCGTAGGCGAGCCCCTCCTGGCACAGCTCCGGCTGCACCCGGCCGTACACGCACTTGGCGAAGTAGTCGACGCAGCCGTCGCCGGCCGGGAAGATGCCGAAGCTGTACGGGCACTCGCCGTCGCGCGACTCGTGCAGCTCGTACGGCCGCTCGCCGCACTGCACGTTCCAGTGGTAGTCGCAGTGCTCGTGCACGGCGCCGGCGCCCGAGAAGAGCAGGCCGTGCTCGCAGACGTGCTGCGACAGGCTGCCGTTGGTGCAGCGGTAGTAGCGGTCGCAGCCGGCCGGGTCCGGGTACACCTGGACGCCGTCGGCGTGCTCGCAGGCGGGCGTCGCCGGCCCGGCGTACTGGGCGGCGGCCGAGCCCAGCAGGCCGCAGAGACACAGCAGCGGCACCGCCGTGACGGACATGATGGACGGACTGACAGGAGGGCGGCGCGAGCGACACTGACTCGCCGCCGCGCCGCGGCTCGCCTCGGCGAAGGTCGGGGCTGACGACCGGCCGGCCGGTGGTCATCTGATTGGCGGCGAATGTGTGCCACGTGGCCAACTTTCACGCGCTCGGCGGCGTGGCGCGGCGCGCCGACGACCACGCCCCGCGCCGGTGGCGCTCGCGGCCGTCCCGGTCGGCGGGCCGGCCCAGGTCGAGGTGGAATACGGTTTCTCCGACCACAGGCCACCTCGGCCGAAACCTTCAGCGGCCACTGGCCACTGGGCACCCCGGCCGGAACCTGGACTGGTCTCCGACCACTGGCCACCTCGGCCGGAAACTGAAGGGGTCTCCGACCACTGGCTACCCCGACCGGAACCTGAATTGATCTCCGGCTACTGGGCACACCGGCCGGAACCTGAAGTGGTCACTGGCCACCCCGGCTGGAACCTGAAGCGGTCCCGACAGTGCCTAGCCGATGTGTGCAGATGCTTCCGTATGTGCAGATGCTTCCGTAATGCAGGTACTGTTCCCGCAAGTGTATGGACCGTTTCTCTGTGTATAGATGCTGCGCTTGAACATGCAGGTACTGCTCCTTTGTCTATAGGTTCTGTTCTTGTATGTGTAAGTACCGTTCCTATATGAGTGCGTACTATTTGTGCATGCGTAGGCATTGTTCATCTTTGTGCAGGTACTGCCCCTGTATGTGTAGATACTGTATTGCTCCTTTGAAATTTGCGGATGATTTGAAATTCTTTAGGGCAATAACAGGTCGAAATGAGCCTATCTTGCTGCACAAAGACTTAGACGAACTTGTGAAGCGGTCCGAAGAATCGCAAATGAAATTTAATTTCCACAAGTGCAAAATCATGCATGTAGGTAAGTAGCATAGGTATGAAGGCTCCATACTTGATGGGTGGCCAAGTGCTATCGGTGACTCAGCAGGAGAAGGATTCATGTGCTATTCTAAACACAAAATTGGGGGCATCAGAACAGACCAAGGAAGCCAGGAAGAAGGCACTGAGAATGCTTGGGGCAATAAATAGGAATGTATCATACAGAAGTGAGGAAGTCATCAGGAAGCTTTACTGTGCATATGTCAGGCCACATCTGGAATACTGCATCCAAGCTTGGTCTCCTAGCTATGAAAAATGATTGTTGGCTTTTAGAGAGAGTACAAAAGAGGGTTACAAAAATGGTTAATGGTATAAGCAACCTGGCATATGAGGAAAGATTGAAGAACTTGAATATGTTTTCACTTAGATATAGAAGGTTGAGAGGAGATTTCATCGAGGTCTTTAAATTTGTCCATCGTCTGGAGAAGGGATATCTTGGGGAAATGTTTGAATTGAACAGAAATGATGCAATTAAAGGTCATAAATTCAAAATTAACGTTAACCACAGCAGAACAAGGTTAAGACAGACTTTCTTCACCAACAGGGTAGTGGAACATTGGAACCAGCTGCCAGAAAACACTGTCAGTAGCAGCACATTGAACATCTTTAAAAACAGTATAGACAATCATTATAAGAAGAGAGGGCTTGCTTTTCAGTATTACAGGGAGGGCTGATTGACAAATTTGGTGGGCAAATGGTTCAGTGTACAGAGTGCAACCAGGAACGGCCCTTGTGACTCATAGTTGCACTAATCTTTTATGTCTTTATGTGTATATACTGTACTGCTACTGTATGTGTAGATACTGTACTGCTCCTGTATGTGTAGATACTGTACTGCTCCGGTATGTTCAGGTACTGTTCCTGTATGTGTAGATACTGTACTGCTCCTGTATGTGTAGATACTGTACTGCTCATGTATGTGTAGATACTGTACTGCTCCTGTATGTGTAGATACTGTACTGCTCCTGTATGTGTAGATACTGTACTGCTCCTGTATGTGTAGATACTGTACTGCTCATGTATGTGTAGATACTGTACTGCTCCTGTATGTGTAGATACTGTACTGCTCCTGTATGTGTAGATACTGTACTGCTCCTGTATGTGTAGATACTGTACTGCTCCTGTATGTGTAGATACTGTACTGCTCCTGTATGTGTAGATACTGTACTGCTCCTGTATGTGTAGATACTGTACTGCTCCTGTATGTTCAGGTATGTGTAAATACTGCGCTGATTATGTATGTGCAGGCTCAGTTCCGGTATATGTAGGCCCTGTATTATGGTGGTGCGGCGGAACTGCTGTGCAATATGACCTGCTATGCCGGCACGAAAAACCTTCCAGAAGAACCGTTTCGCCCTACGGTTAATATACTAAGTTATGCCTTTATGCCTTATGGTTGGGATAAGAACAAGTACAAAGAGTGTCAGTGTGTTGATAAGAGCGTGGATTATACACAAATGCTGTTCCAATTGTTCTCAGTAAACACAAATATATTGAGACGAACCCAGTCGTACATAGTCTACTACGTTTTCGATTGTCAATGGACATGCTTGTCCTCGCAATTCTTCGTGAAAGAATACTACTTCTTGCATAGCATACGAGATACTTTTGGAGTGACGTCCTCAAACATCGTCGGTCAATTTTCACTGAATTTTCGGATTTTTAGCTTCAAATCGCACGATCAAAAGTCAGCATTCTTCCTGAGGTGGCATTATGGACCAGGGCAGAGCTTGTCGCATGTTGCACCACCAGCTGATCCTGGAATTCCAGTTCAACACAACAATTTTGGTCGATAGTTTAACGTGCCATCGATGCACCCAAATGACGTCCCAGTAACTCGCCCCTGGACTTATCAA
Organism: Imbricaverruca yamaguchii; assembly: GCA_034440575.1. NCBI lineage: Eukaryota > Metazoa > Arthropoda > Thecostraca > Neoverrucidae > Imbricaverruca > Imbricaverruca yamaguchii. Next base: position 3,855,891 of record JAOTOL010001655.1, on the reverse strand, counting down.
GCCAGTTGTCAACTGACCCTCCCGGCCGGAGCTAAATGAGGGCTCGTGAAGCGACTGAGGGCTCGTGAAGCGACTGAGGGCTCGTGAAGCGACTGAGGGCTCGTGAAGCGACTGAGGGCTCGTGAAGCGACTGAGGGCTCGTGAAGCGACTGAGGGCTCGTGAAGCGACTGAGGCTCGTGAAGCGACTGAGGGCTCGTGAAGCGACTGAGGGCTCGTGACGGGTCTTGCCACGACAGGGGAGACCAATGCAGAACAGAGCCCTGATGAAATGAGCTATCGGAACGCCAATAAGCTCAAATGTGTCACGCTCTGTGCTTTGTGACAACATAAAGCTAGAGCAACATGCTCACAAATATGACCGATTTAGGATCAGACATGATACAGACAGTATCAGAGGTAGGATCAGACATGATACATAACTAGCGCCATGCAACAACAAAAAGCACTTTCACAAATGACTTCGGCGATTTCAGAACAAATCACCAAGGTACACGCGCATATTGTTCACCACAACTCCTCCGACTCGGGTATTCGCAGGGCGTTGGTGAATCTAGTCGCATGACTGTAGCGTAGCGCACAGCGCTTGCCCCCTCCCCCCTGCTAGTGCATAGATATCTGATGGCGGTCGTGACGGTATTGATCTGTGCAAAGCCGTATTCCTGCTTTGTTTATTGAAGAATACACACAAGCACGAATGTCCTCTTGACGTGATGGCTATCTCGCTATGGTGCAAAGCACAATATCAATATGTCATCAGTGGTCTCGTTTCATGATGATGTCTGCTAAGAGAAAGATCATGGCGCTCAATATGTACTGAAGAATAGCCGTTGCACCAGAAGTGTGTGGCTGAAACGCTCCCAGCCAAAAAAGCAACCGACGGGGATTAGTCATGCACTCCCAATCGTGCGCTGTCGCTCTGGGATCCAATTAACGGCACGGGGAGCGCACCAACCATGGTAAGAACACCAGGTGGAGAAGGATTCTTCACTTTCACCGTCAACCTCCCGAGTGTTGGATACAGTGGAGCTGTTTTTTTGTCACGAAAAATAGTTGCTTCCAGTGTCCACAAAAACAAACCTGTGTTCAGTCACACCTTTCCCATTTGCGCGCTGGCTGCGGGTCAAGACACGGTGTGGGGAGCGCACCAACTATTGTACGACCACTGGGTCTTTACTTCTAGCGTCAACTGTTGCGAGTGCTGGATTCAGCGTAGGAGTTTAGGTAACCAAAATTGCTCCCATTGGAGTGATGCGTTTTCCAATGGACGCAAATTCACACTAATTAATTCACAATGGATTCAAATGCTCCAGTGCTGCCAATGGACTCAAAACATAGACACCCATCCATGACCCTGCGGTGTGTACGTGTGATGGTCGTGTCCGTGAAGCAACATAAACTGATAGACATCAACATTCCCTTTTCCTAGTTCCATTCTCCAGTTCATTTCCTTACTTCAATGAGGATCTACTTCCCAGGTCACCTCCACCGGCCCCGTTCCGCACCAATGCCCTTTATCATCCTCGGTCAGCCTCCCTGCTCCTTTTCCGCGTCTCCATCCACAGTCCATACTGCCATGGTCCCTTTTCCCGGCCCCCACCACCGTGCTTTTCTCGGCCCTCAGTGCCGGTCTGCTTCTCGACCCAAACCTCAGTCCGGCTTCCCGTCGCCATTTTCAGCCAGCCACCCACCGTCCCCTTGCTCGGCCGCCTTCCCATGCACTTCACCTATGCCTTTTCCAATTGTCTTGCCCGACACCTGAACGAGGTCCCAAACCCCTGTACCCGCCCCCAGTTTCTTCTCGATCCTCTTTCCCGGCTCCCTTCCCGGTCCCTCTCTGGTCTCATTTCCCGGTTCCTTCTCAGTCCTTTTCTCCCGTCCTCTTCCCCGGGCCACCTTCTTTGGCCCAATCCCGGGAACATGGTCCCTTTCCGCGGTTCCCTTGGTTGGTTCCATCCCCAGTACCTGGGGTCTCAATTCTCCGGTACCCTTCGCCTAACCGCCTACACCGGTCCCCTGCACCGGTCCTCAGCACCGGTCCTCAGCACCAATCCCCTTCACCAACCTCCTCACCGCTCCCTTTCACCGGTCTCCTTCACCGGTTCCATTGTTGGATCTGGACCCTTCTTCGATTTCATTTCCGGTCCTATGCATAAGTGTGCAGACTAGATATGGGCGGTACGCTGCAACGCCGAACGTCAGATCATGGAGATAGCTGAAATTGCAGAAATCAGTCATGAAAAGGACGAGCGCTACAACAGAAATTTGAACACCGTACTTGAGTATTACATGACTGGCTTTGACGCTATCGGCGCCGAGCGTCGTGGCGACGAAATGATCCATGTGTGTTGATTAGCTCGTTAAGTGTATGGGCGCCCATTTGTGGGATTGATTCTTCGCTAAAAAGAAATTAGGGATAAATAGCACGCCCAACAGTAAACAGCACGAGATGACCCCCCCCTCCTTTCATGTCAGTGTGATGGATTGAGAGCTCAGCGTCCACTGTGCCCGCGCCTCACATAAAGCACCACTGCCTACCGGCTTCCGTCAGTTGTCCAGCGGCAAGTATAGGTGGCGCCATTATAGCGGGAGCGCACTGACCGCCCAGCCGCCAAACCAATCCAGCAATCGGAGAACACACACGGCACGGGTCAAAGCAAAGCACGACAAACTGTAAGAGCGCGACCAGACCAGCGGCCCACCAGTCTGCCCTCGAGCCCATCTGTTGCGTCTCGGAGCAGCCGGTCGATGACTCTACGGCGGGAACGAGGTCGGCGCGCCACCGGCCAATGAGCAGCCTGTGATGAGTCTCGTCCCACTCGAGCACGCACATGGCCCGAGAGGCCTTCGGCAGCGGGCCGCCGTAACCCGGCAGCCGCTGGCCTGCTCGATTATTGCGATGCCTGTGGAGAATCTCGCCCCACTCGAGCACGTACGCTGCCGGCGAGGCCGTCGGCAGCGGGGAGCGTTGAGGGTGCACCAGTGTCGGCCTGCTGGCACCTGATGTCGCGCCTCCCTTCGTGTGGCTCCAGTGTCTCTCGGTTCGCGTTACAGCACTGACGCCAGAGGCTCCGGCACGTTGGACAAGCGTGGCGACATAATATTTCGTGTCACGGCCTTGAGGTTAATGGTAGGAATTCAGGAAATTGAGGTGAAATGGTTTCTCTCTCCTCTCTCTCTCTCTCTCTCTCTCTCTCTCTCTCTCTCTCTCTCTCTCTCTCTCTCTCCCCCCTCCCTCCCTCCTCTCTCTCTCTCTCTCTCTCTCTCTCTCTCTCTCTCTCTCTCTCTCTCTCTCTCTCTCTCTCTCTCTCTCTCTCTCTCTCTCTCTCTCTCTCTCTCTCTCTCTCTCTCTCTCTCTCTCTCTCCCTCTCTCTCTCTCTCTCTCTCTCTCTCTCTCTATCACTTTCTCTCTCTTTCTATCTCTCTCTTTCTCTCTCTCACTCTCTCTCTCTCTATCACTTTCTCTCTCTTTCTATCTCTCTCTTTCTCTCTCTCTCTCTCTCTCTCTCTCTCTCTCTCTCTCTCTCTCTCTCTCTCTCTCTCTCTCTCTCTCTCTCTCTCTCTCTCTCTCTCTCTCTCTCTCATTCCCTCCAAATTGAAAGGGTAATTTAATAGCTTTACGTATCATTGAGAATCACCATATTCAAAAGGAACAAGTAAATCGTCCCCAATGCACCGTGTGGTAAAGGTTTCATGAAATTTGGTTCGGTAGTTTAGGAGCATGAGCACGGCAACAACCTAGTGCAACAGAGTAGACCCGCCCGGCGACGACTACGGACGAGGCGACAGCCACGCCTTCCACGGCGCCGCCCCTCTGTACGGCCGCACCCTCGCCGACCGGCAGACACGCCCGCCGAGCCCTCAGGCGACCCTCCTCCGCCAGTGGCAGCAGTCACGTGTGTACACCGCCCCCGAGCCCTCAGGCGACCCTCCTCCACCAGTGGCAACAGTCACGTGTGTACACCGCCCCTCCCCCCGCCGAGCCCTCAGGCGACCCTCCTCCGCCAGTGGCAGCAGTCACGTGTGTACACCGCCCCCCGAGCACCCAGGCGACCCTCCTCCGCCAGTGGCAACAGTCACGTGTGTACGCCGCCCCCGAGCACCCAGGCGACCCTCCTCCGCCAGTGGCAGCAGTCACGTGTGTACACCGCCCCCGAGCACCCAGGCGACCCTCCTCCGCCAGTGGCAACAGTCACGTGTGTACACCGCCCCCGCCGAGCCCTCAGGCGACCCTCCTCCGCCAGTGGCAACAGTCACGTGTGTACACCGCCCCCGAGCACCCAGGCGACCCTCCTCCGCCAGTGGCAACAGTCACGTGTGTACGCCGCCCCCGAGCACCCAGGCGACCCTCCTCCGCCAGTGGCAACAGTCACGTGTGTACACCGCCCCCCGAGCACCCAGGCGACCCTCCTCCGCCAGTGGCAACAGTCACGTGTGTACACCGCCCCCCGCCGAGCCCTCAGGCGACCCTCCTCCATCAGTGGCAACAGTCACGTGTGTACACCGCCCCCGAGCCCTCAGGCGATCCTCCTCCATCAGTGGCAACAGTCACGTGTGTACACCGCCCCTCCCCCCCGAGCCCTCAGGCGATCCTCCTCCATCAGTGGCAACAGTCACGTGTGTGCGCCGCCACCCTCGGTGTCGCCGCCGCCTCCCGTTCGCAGCGGTGCTGACTCCTCTCTGTTACTGTACCATTCTACCGTGATGGTCTGTCACCGCGTTATCACTCCAGAGGTGACAACAGCACCGACTGTCGCCTGAGGGAGGTGAGGGTGTGTACGGGCCCTGCCGTGCCCCTAGTAGCCGTCACGCAGTACTACCGACTGTCTGCTGGTGGAGGCGAGGGTGTGTACGGGCCCCTGTCGTGCCCCTAGTAGCCGTCATTCAGTAGCGATATGGTGCACACTGCACAGTGCGCAACGCACACCTGTGACGCATGAGGTGCCCAAACCGACCGACACGACGCCGTGGCGGAAGGATCGCATAAAAGTTGTGCGCTTTTATTGCGATAGACATGCGTTGCAGCCTGGCCTAGTTTGATTTGGCGCTGACATGCCTAGACATGTCATGCCATGCCTAGACATGGTCACATTTGAGACCCAGGCTCTCCGACTAGTGGAGCACAAACAGTTTCGGGCACAACGTAGCTGCTAGGGTGCATTCAGACTCTCAGAACATATTTAGGTTTTGGGCTTTACAGAGAATATAGGTTGTTTGCTTCTTCCAAGCATTTTCCGAGATGGTGCTTCTTTTCCAACCACATTGCTCAATGCTTTCCCAATATGCCATCGCAGAATCGACCTGAGTCATAGCAGACACTTCAAAATCACCACTGAAATAATGTAGATCATGCATACTTGTCTGCCCGCTGTCTCTAGCATGCCTTATTGTAGGATGCTGATCGCCTGCAAATTTCCTCCCAGGCCACATTGGCGACTGGGTAATATATAAATATCTGAATCTTTCAAGCTAATGTTGGCATATTGAAGTGGCTCCTACTTATCATATCCGTAGTGCGTTCACACACACACACACACACACACACACACACACACACACACACACACACACACACACACACACACACACACACACACACACACACACACATACATATATATATATATATATATATATATATATATATATATATATATATATATATATATATATATATATATATATTATACAATAAGTGGGACATAGAGAGAAACTATGTTTCCACCACAAAGCACATCATCAACGTTTCGGCCACAGGCCTTCTTCAGGATGACGTAATTGCAAAATTTAGAAACTTTAAAAACTTGAAGCACGCAATCATGCACTTTAATTCTTGTGTCCAAAACGTGGCACGTATTGCAACCTCTCGCTGGGCTGACGAACGACATAACGACATTGCGAAATACTGTTTCGATGGCGAAAGGCAATATAGTGCAAAACAAAAAGAAAACATGGCTGGCCCTCGAGAAAGTCACATCCAATACCATTCACAACATCATGCGAGTGTGCGTGTGTGCGTGAGTGTGTGTGTGTGTGTGTGTGTGTGTGTGTGTGTGTGTGTGTGTGTGTGTGTGTGTGTGTGTGTGTGTAGGTGTGGAACACACTTTCTAGCCCGGATCAGATTCCCGCTGCACCTCCACCACATCGTCCCGCACCAGGTACGCTATCATTCTAGCTAGCTTGACAAATCCAGGTGAATTGTTGATGCAATCCTCGGTATCGATAAATGCGGCCTCAATAGCTTTCCTCCTAAATTTGTCATTTAATTGGGTTATTTCACAGGCACCATCCCACCGCGGAAGGTGCCCCTCCTTCTCACCATGAACAACCAGACAAGTTGAGTTGCGTCATCCTGAAGAAGGCCTCTGGCCGAAACATTGATGATGTGCTTTGTGGTGGAAATATAGTTTCTCTCTATGTGCCACTTATCGTATAATTTGCCCACATATTATTCAATGTATATATATATATATATATATATATATATATATATATATATATATATATATATACAAAGGCAATTGTATGTGTGCATGCACACATGGAAGCAAATGCATGGCTGACGTTGGACAACAGTACATTGCCGCCGGAAAAGTAAGTGTATTGCTGACGTTTGACAACAACATGCTACCGCCGGAAAGATCTACTGGTGTCAGCGACCGGGAAATCGTGACTTGGTGCCAGTTTTATTCCCAAGAAACTTGACGAGCGGTGCGAACGTCTTCAGCCGGCCATGGAGGGAGTTTGGCTGCCGGCGAGCCGAGCCGAACAGTTGTGACCATTCCACGATTTAATCCACTTTTCCATCATTCAGCACTTCAATGATTCAAGCGTGATTTCGTGCTTCTCGTGCAGCCAATCGCGACAGGCATCACGATTGGCCCGATTGAAGAGTCGAACGACGAACCGACCTTGGGTTCTTTTCCGACGCGATCTTCTGCCAGACCATATGGCGTCGCCAGCCTCTCACGCCGGTCGGCAACGAGTTCACTCGATAATCCTGACGGATGCGGACTTCAACGGTACTTTGGACGTGCGTAAACGTTGTGGACTTCAACGGTACATTGGACGTGCGTCATGAGCCGGGATTCTTCTGTACGAATCTGTGTGAGCTGGCATTTTCTACACGTCGTCAGTGACACAGTTGTACGTTGAGGAGCGTGTCAGCCAAGTAGTCTTTCCGGGCGTGAACGTGACGAAGGATGGGAGGAACTTTGGCTGGTTGAGATGCGGAAACATTGGCCGTGATAAGGGGCAAGGGGCAGCATAGGCAATCATTATAAGAATAGAGGGCTTGCTTTTCAGTATTACAGGGAGGGCTGATTGACAGATTTGGTGGGCAACTGGTTCAGTGTACAGAGTGCTACCAAGAAGGGCCCTTGTGGCTCATAGTTGCACTAATCTTTTATGTCTTTATGTCTTTACGTCTAAGTGTGTGTTATAGTCGTCCCCATGTTTCAGCAACTGTCCCCACTGGAACACCCGGAGATCCTTGGATGTCCACACTGGAACATGCGGAGATGCCTGGAAGCGGAATCACCAATTTGTCCGCAAAATGTATCCGTCCTTGTGGAGTGAGTGAACATTCTGCCAAATGCTTCTTCGGTAAGGTAGCAGCCTGTCAAAATGGCACATTTGACAAGGACTGGTGTCCAATCAGTACTGACATGTCGCAAAATGACATAACTGGATCAAATGGAAGAAAATACAACATTCTTCATGTACAAAATATGTCCACATATTTATATGCGAGAAAAAATGCAGCAGCTTAACAGCACAAGTACCAAAGTGTATCCGGGGAGAGGTCGAGTGTGCTTAGAGACGTGCCGGACCATAAAGGTAATTTGTAACGCCTATAAAACGAGTGGGCTTTTCGAGCAAGTTCAATGCAAGTGCACATTTACGATAAAGAATTCTTGCGTTTTAGTTTACGTGACGTTAAAGTGCTGAAAGTAGGAGGTGAGCGGGGGACATTTCCCAGATGTTGACCGCGTTTCAGTTTACCTTGCTCCCCCGCAAGATAATTTGCAGTCGTGGGTGTGGGGGTTGGCAAGAAGTGTATTTTGCCAGGGTGGCTGGATGGGTGATTTCCAGGGTGATTTCTCCGGTAGGCTGGTGTCTCCCGTGTCGGCATGTTTCGCGGACTAGCTCAGAAGTGTCCCCGGCGGTTCGCCGTGGCGGTTCTGGCCGCACGAGAGGTACCGCTGGCCTGTGTCGGCCACCCCGCCGCACGAGAGGTACCGCCGGCCACAGTCGGCCACCCTGCCGCACGAGAGGTACCGCCGGCCACAGTCGGCCACCCTGCTGCACGAGAGGTACCGCCGGCCTGTGTCGGCCACCCTGCCGCACGAGAGGTACCGCCGGCCTGTGTCGGCCACCCTGCCGCACGAGAGGTACCGCCGGCCACAGTCGGCCACCCTGCCGCACGAGAGGTACCGCCGGCCACAGTCGGCCACCCTGCCGCACGAGAGGTACCGCCGGCCACAGTCGGCCACCCTGCCGCACGGGAGGTACCGCCGGCCACAGTCGGCCACCCCGCCGCACGAGAGGTACCGCTGGCCACAGTCGGCCACCCTGCCGCACGAGAGGTACCGCCGGCCACAGTCGGCCACCCTGCCGCACGAGAGGTACCGCCGGCCACAGTCGGCCACCCTGCCGCACGAGAGGTACCGCCGGCCACAGTCGGCCATCCCCGCAAGTCGGCCACCCTGCCGCACGAGAGGTACCGCCGGCCACAGTCGGCCACCCTGCCGCACGAGAGGTACCGCCGGCCACAGTCGGCCACCCTGCCGCACGAGAGGTACCGCCGGCCACAGTCGGCCACCCTGCCGCACGAGAGGTACCGCCGGCCACAGTCGGCCACCCTGCCGCACGAGAGGTACCGCCGGCCACAGTCGGCCACCCTGCCGCACGAGAGGTACCGCCGGCCTGTGTCGGCCACCCTGCCGCACGAGAGGTACCGCCGGCCACAGTCGGCCACCCTGCCGCACGAGAGGTACCGCCGGCCACAGTCGGCCACCCTGCCGCACGAGAGGTACCGCCGGCCACAGTCGGCCACCCTGCCGCACGAGAGGTACCGCCGGCCACAGTCGGCCACCCTGCCGCACGAGAGGTACCGCCGGCCACAGTCGGCCACCCTGCCGCACGAGAGGTACCGCCGGCCACAGTCGGCCACCCTGCCGCACGAGAGGTACCGCCGGCCACAGTCGGCCACCCTGCCGCACGAGAGGTACCGCCGGCCACAGTCGGCCACCCTGCCGCACGAGAGGTACCGCCGGCCACAGTCGGCCACCCTGCCGCACGAGAGGTACCGCCGGCCACAGTCGGCCACCCTGCCGCACGAGAGGTACCGCCGGCCACAGTCGGCCACCCTGCCGCACACGCACGAGAGGTACCGCCGGCCACAGTCGGCCACCCTGCCGCACGAGAGGTACCGCCGGCCACAGTCGGCCACCCCGCCGCACGAGAGGTACCGCCGGCCACAGTCAGCCACCATGCTGCACGAGAGGTACCGCCGGCCACAGTCGGCCACCCCGCTGCACGGGAGGTACCGCCGACCACAGTCGGCCACCCTGCCGCACGAGAGGTACCGCCGGCCACAGTCGGCCACCCTGCCGCACGAGAGGTACCGCCGGCCACAGTCGGCCACCCTGCCGCACGAGAGGTACCGCCGGCCACAGTCGGCCACCCTGCCGCACGAGAGGTACCGCCGGCCACAGTCGGCCGTTCTGCCGCACGAGAGGTACCGCCGGCCACAGTCGGCCACCCTGCCGCACGAGAGGTACCGCCGGCCACAGTCGGCCACTCTGCGACACGACTCGCCGAGACAGCGGTGCCGGTGGGAACGTCCGGTCCAAGGCCACGGCGGCGTCGATGGGAGCGTTCCCAGGTGATCAGGAATGTGGCACGGCGTGCAGACGTGCGCCTCCTCTGCACGGACGGGACACCTATCCGCACGGCCGATCGGCGGCGCCCGCTGTCGAGGTCCACAGGCGCGTCACAGGAATCACATCACGTGGTCGTCCGGCGGATCGGCGGCGTCCGCTGTCAAGATCCACCGGCGCGTCACAGGCGCGTCACAGGAATCACATCACGTGGTCGTCCGGCGGATCGGCGGCGCCCGCTGTCGAGGTCCACAGGCGCGTCACAGGAATCACATCACGAGGTCGTCCGGCGAATCTGCCGCGTCCGCTGTCGGCGTCACGGCCGGCCGTCACGACGCGTCACAGGCCCTGGCGCGTGACAGGCGGCGGTTCTGGCCAATCGATCGCGATCACTAGGGTCACAGCTACGCAGCTGGTGATCGAACCAAGGTAATGAGCTCTGGAAGCTTCCCTGAGCGAGCTGGACTGGGTGGTCCGCTTTCGGCTGCCTCAGGTCCTCACGGGATCGGCCACGGTCAGAGACTTCAGGGTGGCTGGTGGCTGAATGTTTGTTGATCTAGTCGGTTTTCGTTTATGGTGGGGTTCGAGTACATTGTCAAGTGTACGACCACAAATGATGTTTTTATGTGATAGCAGTACTTCGGCTTACTGAGATACCAACAATGTCAACGACACAAAGGCCCGCGCATGTCAACAAATCCGGGTGTCGATTTGTTTGTCTTTGAAGTGGGATCGGCACCCCTGCTCCAACAATGTTGACTTGCTCCCCATAAATTATTCCATTTCTTTAACGTGGGCCCTTAGGGGCGGCCATTTCCAATCGACCTGGAAATTAAGGTCCTCATCAGCAAGAGCTATCTAGCACGACTTCCTGACATTTTGTGATCGCAGAAGCACAGGTAAGAGCAGCCTGTTGTATTTTCAAGCAGACAATAATCCAAGCATCATCTGTCATCTCACACAAGTAAAAGTAAACTATGAACCGATCCACAGTGCTTCCTATGTGCCTCCATGCTGCACTGCATGCTTTATGTAATTGCCGATGTATGTCAACATTTATAAGCTAGCACGATGAGCTATGCAAACAATTACGTCTATGCCCACCAGCTTAGTCTTCCCCAACAGAGACCGATGCTGCCATGTCCCGGCAATGCCGGACTCCGTTCAGGCTTCCCCAGCAGAGACCGATGCTGCCATCTCTGGGCAATCTCGGACCTGGTCAGAGTCTCCCCAGCAGAGACCAATGCGGCCATATCCGGACAATCCCGGACTAGGTTCGGACGTCCCCAGCAGAGGCCAACGTGCCACCATATCCAGACGTCGTGCATTCGGTCCAGTCCGTGCCGACACTTGCCGACTGGCAGCCGCGCCCGTCGGGGATCATCCACGGCACAGCCGAGCGCAGGAACTGCTCGGCCACCGCCGACGGGGGATGCCATCAATTCCGCCAGCCCAATCGCTGCCGATGAGCTGCCAACGCACGAAAAGGCGGCCGTGGGTGGAAGCAGGCGGCGGGGGTAGGGGGTGGCACCCAACAGAGCGGAATGACGATCAATGGACGGCATGTGGCGGGTGTAGTGGAGGGTGTGGAGGGTGCGGAGATCGGCCGAGTGCAGGCGGACGAGAAGAGCGGCGACGTCTTCGTGGCCGGGTGGCTATCCTTGTCGGTCTGCGCTCCAGCTTCCGGCTTCCGGAACACATTCGTGCCAGAAGGAGGGCGGGAGCGACAGGGAAGGTGTGGGGAGGTGGCAGCATCGGGCAGCGCTAGGGTCAGGACCATGGGGCCTGGGCAGACTCAGGTCACGCCTCAGCTAGGGGATGGCGTGCAGGGCCCCGGGCCATGTCGGCTACGCTCTGACCGGCCGGAAATGTGTCGGCAGCCGCGTACTACGGACTATTCCCCGGCGGAGACCAGCTGCCACTAATTCGGGCAACAACGACGCAGATCTTCCGACAACGTGACGTAGATCAAATGAGAAGACACGGCCGTTACCACCGAGTTCCCTGAGACGGCCCGACGCTGGCCGCTACCGCCGAGTTCCCGGAGACGGCCGTTACCACCGAGCTCGGTGGTAACGGCCGGTGGGGCGCACTATATTTACAGTTGGTCATATCTCCAGCCCGCCGCTCACGTCCGGCCAATCTCAGTTCCGGTCGACCTCCGACATGCCGTAAACTACCGCTCGCGACGTCGGCCAATCCGACTGCGTCCGAAGTCGGTCGGCTATCGCCCCCGGCCAGCGAGGTCACCACCTCCGCAGAGGTGGCCGCTAGAAGGCCGCCGACAGGAGGCGCGCCGCCAGGAGCACGGGAGCCGCCAGGAGCCACAGGAGCCGCGGCGCCGGTGCGGCTCCGTTGCAGTTGTTGCCTTGGCAACAGTCGACCAGCTGGTAGTGCAGCAGGGTCTCTGCGGAATGAGAGATGCTGGTTCAGTTGGTTACTGAGCGCGCTGTGGGCTCCGGTCGGCTGGAACAGCCGGATCGCTTCTGCTGTTCGGCACTAAAGATGTGCTGCCATTTACCTTCTGGACGTAGGTGGTGCTTAGCCTTTTCTCGGAAGGTCCGGAGTACCTCTAATGCTCAGTTCCTCCCTTCCAATAACAATTTATTTTAACGTGTGACTCTGCGGATGAATTCCTCTGATAGAGTTTGTTTATTCTATCAGATTGAACACTACTGAACACCTCAGGAATTTCTTTGAAGCTTGGCCTCCGGCTGTGCTTCTTTCTACGCTATCCATGAATGTACGACAGGAATGCTCCCATCTTCAATGCCAGTGACATTGGCAGCCGCACGAAGTACGATTGTCGCAGCTCTCTGAGCTATAAAATGCCAGTAAATTTAACATTTAGAAGCAAAATAAAAGCACAGGAATTATGTTAATCGGGCCTAATATGCGTCTGTGATGAACAAGAGGCAAGCAGAAGCCACATCGAAAGGTAGTTTATCACTACAGCTTAATCGTCATCAAGTTCGCTAACTTATAAGGTTAAATGGGTGGCTTCTTAGCAAGTTTAATTCGAATGACATTCACTGGTCAAGTGTGCTAGGTCGATTACCGAAGTCATATCAGGGTCCAAAGAGCTAAGCGTGGTCTTGCTGCTCTCAAGCTCATCAGTGCCACAGGATACAGGCAGAGATAAAGGCGCTCTGGATTGGGATATTTGTCGAAGAAAAAGGTACAAATCTACACACAAATATGCAGACATAGTCATACATATGTACATATATTCATATACACACACATAACTATATGCATGTTTATGCAATGAATATGCATATACACATTGGTGCGTACGCACACGCACACACATGCACACCCACAAACATACACATGAATATGCATTCACAGAAGCATACGCACAGACTTGTTTTAACATAATCAACTAATATATTTAGTCACTCATTTTAGAACCTGATGAAACATGCTCAAATATTTTGTTTACAACATTTTTAGAAAGTGAATTATCATCAATAGGAGATTTCCTTAATATGTTTGATTCCATTGTCTTTTATACAAACATAGAGTTGGAAAAGATCCATAATTTCTGTTCGAAGTGGGCTCCTCGATATACTTTATTTACTTTGTTCAAAGTTACCGTTTGTCTGTGCCTAAATATGGAGCTAAAGAGGTTGACAATTAACTTGTAATAAGTTTCTCCATGACTATAAACATTTTCGATTTGCAAAACCAGGTTTCAACATGATATGAGGTCCAAATTTTGGCGAAAACCCCTATCGTGGACAGGCCTTTTTCAGTCATTAGAAATGCCTTTTCCTCTGTATTACAAAATATAATTGTTGGATGTGTATTGCAGTCTGGACCTCAAGCAGCACAGCAATAGGTGAAATAAATAACGACAAAGGGTTGTAAAGGAGGTGAGTTGTTATTTTGTCAATGAAGTATGTATTCCTTCCAATTATCCAAATGCTCTTAATCATTATTTTATCATCAACATGGAACAAGCAAATCATTTTTAGGTTATTTTTGCGAATAATCTTTGCAAATTAGAAATAGGAGTGGTTTCAAAATATGCCCCCTTAGTTACACCCATCGCCACACGATTAAACGATGATATACAATTTCCACTCATACGCATTGGAATCTATTGGGCAAGTGAGATGCCATGGATCTCACAATGTTAGTGGGACGCCATGGATACCATATTTTCTTAAAGGAATATCAATATTAACAGTATCGACTGCTATCTTAATGTCAAAAGCTTTTGAAATTCAGGAATTTCATCGGAATTTCAAGAGCTTTCAAGCTTTTGAAATTCCGCTTCAGAGGATTAATGAGGGCATTAATATTTGTACTTTACAGATTATGGGGATTATGGGAGCAATTTTGGGAGGATAACTGTTAAATGTTGTCTTCCTTCCGTTTTATGCACAGGCTTAATCACAACTCCTGTAAACCCAGCAGGAAAAAATTGTCCAGTCAAGACGTAAATTTTAGAAATTAAGAAGATGTTGTACAATATGCATTAGCATGAAGCCTAAATATGATTAGATTAATTCGATATATTCCAACACCAACATTGCTTAGGTCTGTGATAATATCAGTTAATTCTCGTACATTTCTTGGTGGCAAATTCATGCTATTTTTGGTATCGATAAGATCACGCCAAAATGGATCCACATTGTTGTTTACTGGGGGAGAGAATCTTCCAGATAGTAATTGAGACATCAGGACAGGTGCGCCATGTGGCCATCCCCGAACTACTTATCGGTTTAGTTTTTGAGATCTCCGGGAAAGGGGCACCATGTGGCCCTCGCCCGAACTACTTAGCGGTCGATCGATGCACTCCCGTAATAGGATTGGGTCACGCACTGCGCGCCATACTTCAAGACGGCGTGCAAACCGCTCTCAGCTTTCCTGCTCAGAAGTGATTCAGCAAATGTGCTGTCTCTCCATGCTGCCGCAGATTAGCACGGTCAGCTTACTGTGCGTGAGATTGCTAAAGTGTTGGGAAACTCGTTAAGAAGTCTTGAACCCATTTAAGTTCACCGTTTCGACACGCTTGAGCCATTTAGGATAATGTGGAATCAAAGTAATATTTTGCTGGATATGATGCACGGATGAAAAAACTTGCTATTATTGCCAGCATTCTATCACACAACAAAATAAGATGGATGATCACTTGTGATAAGGTGAAGCAGCAACACAGTTGAGGCTATTGTTTCAACCCGGATCCGTTGAACATGTTTTGCTATATCTCACAGCAACTGGACACCATTCGCACATGAACGGTTAACTGTACGGTTGGAATTTAATTACACTGTAGTACCAATTACACAAAGTGTGCATTATTGAGTTTAAATACAAATTTAACTTGTGCCTCATCAGTGAAACTTAGCTGCAAAAGTAAGTACTGCTCATGTTCATATTGCGCTAATGAGCTTGGTAGATAAATGCTATAATTGCAAGACTAGGACGTGTACGAGTTCGCACTTTTTACCGAATAACTGAATACAGCTATGAAACAATTGTCCCTCATATGCGACGTGAATTATGGGCGGCAACATATACTCACAATTACCGGATGCATATGAACGTCTAGAAGACAAATAGGCTATCTGGTGATTGCACCAGGCCACTGAAGTAGTTCTCGGATCATATCTCACTACGCCGAAGATCACGCTGATCCATTACGGAATACATTACCACCAATAGTTCTCAGATCGCATCCTCTTACGGTGAAGGTCACGCGGACCCCAGGCATATTACCACCAAAATAGTGTACGACACATAGCGAGCTCAAACCTCCAGCCTAACAACTAGGCTCTGCCTCAGAGAAACTGTCTGTGCAAAGCAATCTCAATTCAGGTCATGTTGGCGTCATAAATTAAGTGATGCTCACATGTCGGTCCAAGTGGCCGGAATAATTAAACTTAAGATAAATGCACACGCCAGCCACGGAGTACATTCGGTTTCGGTTGTTACCATGTCTGCAAGGGAGCCAGGCTAACTCGACCCTTCAACAAACCAAATTCATGTCATCCTAGGTCAAATGTGTGCATGTTTTGCAGGTGCGATTTTCTGGTGGTTCGTAAGTGTTTGGGTGCGCTTACCATCGCAGGTTGCTCATTTCTTGATCCTACTACTACCACGGACTCATGACCAAGCACTGAGGTTGGGTGACGTGGCTTCCTTACTGGTTTTTGAAAATGCTGCTAAGCTTGTTTCGCGCTCAACTTTTTTTCGGTAAAAATAGATGCTGAACTGTAGTCCTGCACTCAATTTTTTACACTGGGAGTTCTTTGAACACCATACTGCAATAAGTACCAAATTAACGACATAATATAGCATTGCATTTACGTGGAGATATATAGCACAGAATGACGTGGATGAGGCTTTAAGCTGCATTTTGTTACATATACATACATGCATATATATATATATATATATATATATATATATATATATATATATATATATATATATATATATATATATATATATATATATATATATATATATATATATATATATATATATATATATATATATATATATATGTATGTATATATACATATAGATATATATTTTCTTTTATCTTCTAGCATCATAGGATATCCATTTTCGTATCTAGCGGGTATTGCGAGTGACAAACATGCATCACGTGTAGAAGGTATATGCAAATGTTCCGTGACCTCACATGACCTCATTCGACTTGGACTTAATTCTGCCATATGCATGCGGCAGTATATGCAAGTGATAGTGCTGGCCCATTTGATTGGCTCGTACAGAACGTTTCATGCACATTTTTGGAGGTACGCATGGCACTGCTTAGCTCTAGGAATTCCCATGGTTACTAGCCAAAAAATATGCAGAGCACTGCTTATTTTTGGACCATTGCAGCTGTCCGAAATAATTTCAACTCTTCTTACTTTGCTTGACCTGGGATGTCATTGTCGATCTCCAGGTCAACAAAATTAAAAGCGACACAATGAGCTTGGCTTCATTTTGTTCCGTGCATTGGTTCCCGACTTACCAGAGCGCGACCCCCCCCCTCTCAAGTGACTGGCGCATAGCAGAATACGCCAGTGACTTCCGGGTTAACAGTCTCACTGATGCGTGGCCGCGATCTCGCCACACCGACATCGCTACCGCCTGAGGGCAGATCATAATATCGAGCCGTCTGCCGCACCGGGTGATGCCATTCAGCCACAAAGCGCAGCCACCAAGCCCCTTATCACTTTGTCGCGCCATGTTTATCACGCGGCACGTGACTTTATCACGCCATGTTTATCACGCGGCGCGTGACTTTATCGCGCCATGTTTATCACGCGGCACGCGACTTTATCACGCCATGTTTATCACGCGACGCGTGACTTTATCGCGCCATGTTTATCACGCTGCACGTGACTTTATCGCGCCATGTTTATCACGCGGCGCGTGACTGTATCGCGCCATGTTTGTCACGCGGCGCGTGACTTTATCGCGCCATGTTTATCACGCGGCGCGTGACTTTATCACGCCATGTTTATCACGCGGCGCGTGACTTTACCACGCCATGTTTATCACGCGGTACGTGACTTTATCATGCCATGTTTATCACGCCGCACGTGACTTTATCTCACCGCTGCCGCAGTCGGACGATTGGCCGCAGTCGCGGTCCAGCTGGCCGTTCTTTATCCGTAGTCTCTGAAAAATAAGACACCCATTAGTCTAATGCCTTGCCTGGTCGCCTGCCGACGACGGCAAGCCGCAATCATCAATCGCCTCCTTCATCAAATGTGTCCGGCCAAGATGGGTGTACCATGAATCAGCACGAAATATTCATCATGTGTGGCGTGGGTGGCAACGCCCGAATACCACATCACAGCACATGTGTAGCGTCAGTCATCAATCACGACACATGTGTAGCGTGATCAGCAACACCCGAAGAGAGCTTCGGGCCTATTCGGGTGTTGCGGAGAGGAGAGCTCCGAGTAGGGAGCATAGAATAGAGCAACACGAAAAGTCTCTATTCGATTATCGGGCTACCATTGCCTCATCGCTCTCTGACAATGGCTCCGCGGCGTTTGGCCAAGCTGACAATGGCTGACAATGGCTGACAATGGCTGACAATGGCTCCGCGGCGCTGAGCATCAGCCCTATTATGCCACGCAAAGCGCGACCTGCTCCTGCACTCCGGCCCGCGCCACGCGCCAGCCGCCCCACGCAGATGCATGGCCCCGCGCAAATACGTCCCATAAGAGCAGCTGCTGCTGTAGCAGCTGCCGTAGCAGCAGCTGCCGTCGGCCGGCTACGACGGGTAGCAAGGGAAGCCGTCATCAGTGGTGGCCGACATGGTCCCGCCGCCCGGAGATGGATTGGGGTGGCGCGGTCGATGGTGCCCAGCTGGACCACGACGTCGGCAGTCAGTGAACCAGTCCGGGTGTCAGGTCACTGTCGCCATCTGGCCCCCTCCCGGCACCGCCAGTCTCACCGTCCAGCTGGGTCCCAGCACCGCCAGTCACACTGCACATCTGGGTCCCATCACCGCCTGTCCCATTACCCATCTTGGTCTCATCACCGCTAGTCCCACTGTTCATCTGGGTCCCATCACCGCTCAGCAGCAATGGGATCCAGAACGGATCCAGAACCGGATCTGGAAACATCCCCCCAAAAGCAAGCAGTGATCTCATATTCCCTGCACAGCCAATTATAGCCTGAATTAATCACTGCTGTTCATTAGCAATTCACTCTGGGGAGCCGGGTAGATGACACATAATATATGCATCACAGCAGATTAGAAGCATGCATAATTTGGAACCTTGGCTAAGGCCAGCTTACATGGATACACCAGCTTTGTAGATCAGTGAATGGCTTAGCTTTCCACACCGGTGATGAGGTTTAGCTTTGCACGTACTTTGACAGCACGTCACTTACCTGACATGTGTCATGCTGCTCCCACGTCACGTACCTGACACTGTCACGTTACTTACACGTGTCATGCTGCTCCCATGACACCGAGAGGTCCTGGACAGCATATCACATACCTGACATGTGTCATGCTGCTCCCACGCCACGTACCTGACATATGTCATGCTGCTCCCACGTCACCTACCTGACACTGTCACATACCCTGCATGTGTCATGCTGCTCCCATGACACCGAGAGGTCCTGGACAGCACGGCACGTACCTGACATGTGTCATGCTTCGCTCCGCAGCGTACCGATTGGCTCTGTTCAAATTTCGCGGCGCAATTCTTGCACCGAATGCACTTTAGCGCGGAGGTCAGCGTCGCCGATGCAAGCAGCACCACCACACCGGCGGCCAGCCACCTGAAATTCAGCGAAACACGGAATTTCAATAACGCGAAGCCGCCACCGAATGCTATTCATCTCCGCACGAGATAGTCGATTGTTCATTCATCTTCGGATCTGCAACGTCGTACCGCGTCACTTCTTGTCGAAACTGGGCTCGGCCGGCCGGCCGCTTCTGTGTGACGAATGGCCGGCAAATTTCCAGAGATATTCCTATCCGTGATGATGTTGGTGATGTGATGAACTCGGCGCTTTCAGGCTGTCATCTCACCCACTGAACTGGTGCCATCGGAAGAATTCGCCACCGCACTCTGTCACATGGAGGTGTGTTTGCTTGTGCGTTCTCAACAGGCACAGTTATTGCGGCGTCGAACGGCGTGCGAATACAAACGTGACGTCATCAGGTCATGCAACGCGCGTACACCATGGACTTACAGACGGGAGTGAGCATCAGGATATGCGACACGCCTATACAATGGGCTCACCGATATGAGTTGTCATCAGGATATGCGACACGCGCGTACAATGGGCTCACCGATATGCCATACTCTTATACAATGGGCTCACCGATATGCGTTACTCTTATACAATGGGCTCACCGAAATGCGGTACTCTTATACAATGGGCTCACCGATATGCGATACTCTTATACAATGGGCTCACCGATATGCGATACTCTTATACAATGGGCTCACCGATATGCGATACTCTTATACAATGGGCTCACCGATATGCGATACTCTTATACAATGGGCTCACCGATATGATTCCATCTATGCAACCCTACATGGCTCACCGATATCTCTTATACAATGGGATCACCTATATGCGACACTCTTATACAATGGGCTCACTGATATGCGACACTCGTATGCAATGGGCTCACCGATATGCGATACTCTTATACAATGGGCTCACCGATATGCGACACTCTTATACAATGGGCTCACTGAAATGCGTCACGTGCATGCGATGGGCTCACTGAAATGCGACACGCATACGCAATGGGCTCACAAATAGGCGCGGCCAATCATTCAGCCAAGCGCGCAACGTTCGTGACAGCAAGTTGATCTCCTCTAAATGGCATGTAAATGTACAGGCTGCTGCCGCCGACGCATTGCCGTACAGGGGACCTCGCCATACAGTGCAGGGCCTACTGCCGCCTGCAGCGGTTCGCCGGCCGTGCCGGAAGTGCGGGGCTCGTCGGAAGGTTGACCGAGCGACAGCGCTTGATACGTCAGCCGTTCACCCGTCCCATGACAATATTTTGCAAAGGGCAAATCTTCCGTTGGTCGACGGATGCTCCCTTTCAGCCGCTTGATCGGGTAGAGCTCGTGTCGCCTGCAACTGTCACATGTCGTCACTGCATGGAACATCATGCAAGTTGTACCGTGTTTTTCTTCTCGACAGCAGTCAGATCGAATGTCGTCTATAGCTGCTCTGGTTGAGGGCAGAGCACCATTGTAGATGGATTGGTCATTGTATAGTGCATTGTGTATTATGTAGTGCATTGCGTAGTGGCTTCTTTTGTGGTGTGCAGTGTATTGGTCGATACAGTGGGGTGTGTGAGAAGCCAGCGCTATTGCGTAGCTCCCAGCCGGCCACTGGGCGTGCTGGTGAGCTGACAGCGAAGCTGACAGCGAAGCCCCACATCCCTGCATACCAGATGCAGGCATCGTATCAGGTCTCGCGTTGTCCGTGCCACGACATTCGAAGCGAAGTCAGTGATCCATAAAGCATCCGTCGGGGTAAGCTCGGTGATCTGTGAAGCATTGTGAAAAGCGAAATTGCTTGTCAGAGCAATACCAATGCGCCAACGGTCGGTGTGGCCGGTACCGTAACCCAAATGGTCGGTGCCATAAAGAGAGTGCCATTGCGTTCGATGCCATGTTCTACGAAATGAAAAACAGTCGGTTCACGGTTTCGTGAACACCGAAATCAGTGTGTCCGCCATGAACAGAATAACACCGTAGAGCATTTTGGCTGACATACGCAGAACTGTGAATCTTGTTGCGCTGTTCTGGCGGGCGGTTCATTTTTCTTAGATTGGCAGCATAGCACATAGACACGGATGTCACACCTTAAGTGAAGCAAAAAGCACCTGAGCAAATCGGATTCGGCATGGTAGCTCCAGATTCCGTATGGTAACTCGAAATTGCGGTTGGTGTTGGTCAAATCATCAGTGTTTTGAAACAGTTTTCAACACATCCTCAGAACCTGCTCAAGTGTTTTCTAAAAACTTGCACTGAGCGGCCCATGACATCGGCAGCAGCAACTCTTCAACACAATATACTAAACACCAAGCGACCAATGACAATAGCCGTAGCGACTCTTCGACTAAGCACCGATACACCTGTTCCAGAAGATCGAGCGGACGTTCTTTTCCAGCCAAAGGCCGTCATTCTAAGCAAACTCGCTCCATGGAGAAGGGGAGGGGTGCAAACACCGCACACAGTGGCCCAAACACTGGAACTGTGAACACCAGAGAGAAAATATGACAATGCGCTGTTGTAGACAAGAAGACAAAAATATATTCTGGCAAGATGATGCTCTGAGTGGCATCTGCGGAAAACCGATGTTGCGAACCAGCACACCGATCGAAGACTGCGGTCACTATGGTAACGTAACTGTGTCCACCTATTGATCACAACCACCGGTCCCAGGAGCTCTCAATCGTGACGGCGGCCGGTCCCAGGAGCTCTCACTAGCTACGGTGGTCCACTCTCACGCCTTCGCCGCCGCCACGTGAAGCTCCCAATCTGCAACCTCAAGTGACAGTCGTGGACGTCTTGTCGAGCCGTGAACGACAGTCTTTTGCACTTTGGACGCCTCGGTTACCGACCGTCAACTGTCAAAACATTGCCCTCGCACCCAACACAGCTTGCAGCTGGATCTTGATGCGCTTCTGTCGACAACAGTGCCGCACCTCTGCTCCATATGGAGCTAATGAAAACGAACGTATCAAGACGACAATTGTTATTGTCTGTACAGATAAAATGATTTCGTGCAAATGTGTTGGTTCCTTTTCCTGGTGGTCGCCATCTTCCGGTGGGATTCACATGCTTCTGATGGTGAACATTGTGCAAAATTTATTCGGACGACACCAACGCGCACTTTGGATAGATTCCAAAACACTTCCCGTCGTCGTGCGACTAAAAGAAGCATTCGCACGATTGCGGGCAGTGAATACCTTCGACCACTTTCCAGAATGTTGCCGCCAACCTCGTCCAACTTGGCATTCCGCCGTTGCGGCCGTAGAATCCCATCCCCATCTCACTGACCCCCACAGGCATTGCGACACTAACCTCTATTAACAAAAGTATGCGTAATTAAGCTCATCCGTAGAACAATTGGGCATTCATGCATCATACAACAATTGAGCATTTGGCAAGATGGTTGCACAATGCACGCCGTCGCCGGTCGGACCTGCTGTGTGTTTGGACGACGCTCCTTTCAGGTGGAGGTGTCGGTCGAGCATCGTCCCATGCTGAGCGATGCAACCAATCAAGTTTTGAATGCCGTTTTACTTCCTTCGGGCAATGCGGCAACTCTGCTGACGTAAGAGGAACCTGTTCAGGATGGATTCGTATTCCGGCCCTCAGCTTTTCCAAATTTCCAAAGTCAGAAAGACAAAATTGATATCGCTCATTGGAAAGATAATAAGGTATTTTTTTAAAAGCGAGATGTCACAAATTTTGCACAATTGGAAAATGAGTAGTTTAATTTTGGGTGTATCAACATTTTTTGACAATGGTCGATATCGCCTTCCTTTTCCGATTCAAAATCACTTAGAAGGAAGTTGAAGGAGTCCGCATGAGTTAAGAAGCGAAACTGAAAATTTGTTGGACGTTTCAACAAACAAACTCTTGGATGTGGCATAGCAAACACAATGTATGTGGTCATTGTCCTATCCATGATGAGATGTCACCATATCGAACAAAACGAAACTCATTCTACTTTCGTTCTTAGTCAATATCTTAGCCATTTCGTTCTTAGCCATTATGTTAGCCATCATCCGAGTAAGTTGCGATGCGTGGGGGTACATGTGAATCTAAGTCTTGCCCTCGCCTCAACCATTCCAACCCCCAAAATGGATTCACGGCATGTGTTGCCAATATGCCACTTCAGAGGTGTTCAGGATGCTCTTCATAAAATTGTAAGAGAAAATAACGGTGCATATGCTGAGTGTGTTGAGCAGCACACAATAATCTCCACGCACGAGCTGGGAGGAGGAAACTGGACTGACCGCATGTCTGCAGGCACGCTGTCCGTAGTCGAGCTGGTGGTGATGGCGGCAAATAGCACGAAGGTCGAGCTGGCGGCACGGAGGTCCAGCTGGCGGTACCGATGGCCAGGTGTATGGTGAAGGTCCAGCTGGCGGTAGCGATGGCCAGGTGTGTGACAGAGGTTGTGCTGGCGGTAGCAGTGGCCAGGTATATGGTGAAGGTCCAGCTGGCGGTAGCGGTGGCCAGGTGTATGTGTCGAGAGGTCGTGTTGGCGGTAGCGGTGGCCAGGTGTATGACAGAGGTCTGCTGGCGGTAGCGATGGCCAGGTATATGACGAAGGTCGTGCTGGTAGTACCGGTGTCTAGGTACACGGAGGTCCAGCTGGCGGTAGCGGTGGCCAGGTGTATGACGGACGTCGTGCTGGCGGTAGCAGTGTCGAGGTGTATATCAGTGTCGGTAGCGGTGGCCAGACGTGAGGTCGGAGCGCGACAGAGAGGTCTGTCGGCGGCCGCTCTGACCGCCGGCGGCAGCTCCCCACGGCGCTGACTGGCTCAGCACTGGATCGCCTCGGGGCACGTCCGAGTAGCCGTGCCAGGCCCTTCGTCGGTGTGGTCAAAGGCGGCGTCAGCAGCCGGCTGGGACAGGGGGCGCTGCGGTATCCTTTGTCGGCATGGCCAGAGGCGGCGTAAGCAGCCGGCTGGGACAGGGGGCGCTGCAGTGTCCTTTGTCGGCATGGCCAGAGGCGGCGTAAGCAGCCGGCTGGGACAGGGGGCGCTGCAGTGTCCTTTGTCGGCATGGCCAGAGGCGGCGTAAGCAGCCGGCTGGGACGGGGAGACGCTATGGCAGCCTGTCACCATGGGCAGAGGCGGCGTCAGCGGATAACTGTGGGGCTGGCCTCCGTCGATGTTGGTGGATGCTGACAGTGACGTTGTCAGACACCCTGTGTCCATTGAATCGTGAGTTAGCACCACTGTCGTGTCCACTGGCTTGTGCTTATCAAATCGGCCGGAGGACTGACAAGGTTATGCATTCGTTTGATGAGTTTTGGAGCTATGGATAATCCCATACTTTTCTCATTTGAAATCTAAATGATTCGAATGGGTATTTTTTCGTTGTTTTCCTTTCTTTATCTTTCCCGTTATTTTTTTCCTTCTTTCCTATCCTTTTCGGTCTTTTTCTTTCTCCACCTTCTTTCTTCCCTTCCTTCTTTCTCCTTCCCTTCCTTTTTCCCTTCTTATTTCTTTCTTCCTTTCATTTTTCTTTGTTTTCTTATCTCTCTCGCTCCCTCCTTCACCCTCTCTCGCTCCCTCCCTCTCCCTCTCTCTCTCTTTCTCTCTCTCTCCCCCTATTTTCTCGTCGGCACCCAGTATAAATCGCCTGCACGCATTACTAGCAGTAATCAGTGTGTGGCCCTTAATAAGTGGCGGAGCATAAAGATGCCCTCGCCACTTGTTGCTCCAGCTGTTGTCATCCGTCTTAGCGCCCCATTTCGTCACGCTTCACGTGACGAAATTCCTTTTTTCCAAGACATTCAGTCCGGTACATTCCGTCTATCTTCTCTTCCACTCCTCAGCTCCCTACTTAGATGTCACTTCGTATGTCCCTCCTTGCAAATTCGTCCCCATCTTGATCTCCTGACTTCAGCTATGGTCGCATCCTGATTGGTACATACATTCATATATATATATATATATATATATATATATATATATATATATATATATATATATATATATATATATATATATATGGACCACCTCCACTGCGAGCTGTTCCCAGGGAGCCTCCACCACACCTGCTAAAACTAAACCATTTGGTATAGTCCCAGTCATCACACTGCATGAAAACCATGGCATAGCCACAGACCTGCTCCACCGGAGTTCTCTTAAGTTCTGTAGACTCAAAAAAGATCGGAAACTTACGAATTGCTGTATTGGGACTGATACGCAATCATTAAATATCTGCCAAGTCATCCAGTGTGCGAATGGTCGGTTACAAAGAAACACCACGGCCCCAGCTGCAAAACGTCGCCTCAAAGAGTACGACAAAGGATGTCACACGCGTTGAAAACATATCCAGCACATGGCAGTGTATATTTCATGCTCGCGACATCGCTTCGCACTCTTCGATAACAAGAACAATAGCTGGGCATGTGCCATCTGGGAACAATGACTGGGTGTGCGCCATCCGGTAACAATGGCTTGGTGTGTGCCATCTGGCAGCAATGGCTTGGTGTGCGCCATCTGGTAGCAATGGCTTGGTGTGTGCCATCCGGTAACCTGAAGCTGACGGCATGAGCCTTATGCGACGCACGGATGCTCGCGCGGCGCGTTTCGAAGCCATCGCCTCTGTGTGGGTCGGAAATAGTGTGGAATAGGTATCCCGTCGACGACGGACGATGCCTGGTGTCTGGAAATGTGCATCATGCGATCGCAGCCGAGTTTGAATTAGAGTTTTGATGCCCGTCGTGATCTGAGAGTTGGGCGCATTTAAAAAAAAACGGTGCCATCAGTGCATTGTGGATCGCTCCTTCGCTCTATCGGACATGCACCTGTGTTGTACGCTTCACTCTGTTTTGTTCCTCTGCTCTGTGGGGACATACCTCTGTGTTGTAAGCTTCGCTGTATGTGCTCCTCTGTTCTGTGGGACACGCACCTGTGTTGTCACCTCAACTGTCGTGTTCTGTTATCACATCTCAAGGGTGAGCGTCCTCGTCATACGTGTTGAAATCGCACGTCAGCACCTGTCGGCAGGTGCTGCAGTTCAGTCAGCACCTGTCGGCAGGTGTTGCAGTTCAGTCAGCACCTGTCGGCAGGTGTTGCAGTTCAGTCAGCACCTGTCGGCAGGTGTTGCAGTTCAGTCACCACCTGTCGGCAGGAGCTGCAGCTCAGTCAGCACCTGTCGACAGGTTTTGCAGTTCAGTCAGCACCTGTCGGCAGGTGCTGCAGTTCAGCCAGCACCTGTCGGCAGGTGCTGCAGTTCAGTCACCACCTGTCGGCAGGTGTTGCAGTTCAGTCAGCACCTGTCGGCAGGTGCTGCAGTTCAGTCAGCACCTGTCGGCAGGTGCTGCAGTTCAGTCAGCACCTATCGGCAGGTGTTGCAGTTCAGTCAGCACCACCTCTACGGCGCCGCGCCGTCCGACAGACGAGCGCCGGCCGGCGCCGTGTACGTGTAGCCCCGCGCTGTCTTGGTGCCGGCCGGCGGCTCGTACGAGTAGCCTCGTCCGGCCCGGCCGTCCTGGCCGGCGGCAGGCGCTGCGGCAGGCGCTGCGGCAGGCGCTGCGGCAGGCGCTGCGGCAGGCGCTGCGGCAGGCACGGCGGCAGGCTGCAGCGCGCCCGTCACCAGCCGGCCGAGCACCGGGAAACTCTGCGAGGCGCCGGACGGGGCGGCGGTCGCCGGCTGCCGCACCAGGCCCACCACCACGCCCGACGTCGTCGGCGTGAACAGCGGCCGCGGGTCGGACAGCGACGACGACGTCAGCACCGGACCCGTCGTCAGGATCGGGCCGGCGGTCGTCGTGACCGACGTGGTCGGGGCGACCGACGTGGTCGTGGTAACCGGTGTGATTAGCTTAACCGACGTGACGGGCGTGACAGTCGTGACGGGCGTGACAGTCGTGACCGACGTTATCGGGGTGACCGACGCGACCAGCCTAGCCGACTTGACCGGCGCGACCGACGAGACCGTCGTGACCGGCGCCGCCGTGGTGGAGGGATCCACCGAGCCGACCTCACGCCTGTCCGACTGGCGGCTCGACCCGTCCAGGCCGTCCTGCCTCAGCGCGGCTGCCTCCGAGGAGACGACGCTCGTGTCAGTGCGCAGGTTCGCCTGGTCGGAGAACGCAGAGGACTCGAAAACCCCAGCGTCCTGCTGGCGGACGCCTGCCGACCCGCCGCCGCCGCCGCCGCCGCCCCGGCTCTCGGAGGCGGGGTTCAAAGTGAGAGCCTGCTGAAAGTCGTCCACCAGAGGCGATCCGAAAGCGTCGTCGCCGCCGCCGCTCTGATCCTGCACACCGGGCTCGAATCCCTGGTCGAATCCCTGGTCGAATTCCTGGTCGAATCCCTGGTCGAATCCCTGGTCGAATCCCTGATCGGCCGCAAACCCGGCCTGAGTGTCACGAATGTCGATGGGAAACCCAGCTTGTCTGTACCCGTGCCCCTGCTGCCCCGCGAAGCTGGGCGCGCCGTACGCCGCGCTTGGCACACCAGCACCAAAGCCTGGCCGCTGCTGGAAGCCGAACCCGGCCGTCGGCGCCAGCCCGCCGAAGCCCCGCTGGAAGCCGAAGCCGTTGTTGCCGCCGTCCTGGTGGAACGCCAGGCCGTCGGGCTGCCGGGGGTATGGCGCGCCGTAGCGGTAGCTTTGCGGGTAGTGAGGCGCCCGGTGGTGGTGGTGGTGGTAGAAGTGGTGCTGCACGGTGACTGGTCCGTCGTAGGCGCCAAACTGGCCGCCGAACAGGCCGCGACTTGCTCCGTATCTCGCACCTGCCGACATGCTCCGTGTAAGCTGGCGGCGCGTTCGGATTAGACTAACGAACACACAGCTCTATTGTATTTTGTTTTTTTTCTAGCATTGAGTCGTTCTTGGATCTTGAAAATCAACTTAGCTTTTAATATATCCACAATGATTGGACCAGGACTTATGGGGATTTCTGAACTACGTATATATTCCTTCAGTCGCTTTTTGTGTGGTACTTTTGTGAAGTGTAATTTCGTAATTACAATTTTGACCCGAATTTGACAACCCGAAGTGCATTCTTGAGCACTGATTCTAGGAACCGAAACGCGCCCGATTTGTTTATCAGTGATTTAAGCAAATCATGGCCAACCTAATAACAGCTTTGACAGCCACCCTTAATAATTGCTCAATTCTGAAACCGCAGGTATTTTTCAACAAGATCCTCAGACGTTCCAACACTATTTGTTCCGTCTAAGCAAAAGTTAACGAGTCTTTATCTTGGTTTGTTTATAAGTATTTCATAAACGTTCCTCTGTAAATACTTTGTGTATGCTTTTAAACTCACCAAGCGTGCTTTGCATACCACATTGTAACATGCTCGTGACATGTCTGAGGTGGGGGTTGGCAAATTAACCCCTCCCGTCTCAGGGTGTCTTCAACCGTCCCCCCCCCCCTCAGGTTTTTCGCGGATAGCGGACGAACGGGGCGCGGCAGCGCGTCCAAATTTGGCATACCTTCTCCCACATCAAGTTGACGTGCTGATTCAAAAATTTTAGGTCAGGTCATCTAGGGTCAACGTGTTAGCCAAGGTCAGGTGTGATCACCTCCAAAAACGTTTAACCAGTCGCCACGCGTTAACGGATACAGATATTTTAATGAAACTTTCAGCGTTTGCTTATCTTAACGGATACAACATTACGTA
Source organism: Imbricaverruca yamaguchii (assembly GCA_034440575.1). Classification (NCBI taxonomy): domain Eukaryota; kingdom Metazoa; phylum Arthropoda; class Thecostraca; family Neoverrucidae; genus Imbricaverruca; species Imbricaverruca yamaguchii. The sequence goes on along the minus strand of JAOTOL010001655.1, from coordinate 3,827,148 downwards.
CCAGTTGAATTTTTTTTTTCGTTTTTGACTACATATATATTTTGCGTATTTGCCAAATTGCAGTTCAAATGGATATTCTGGCTAAGGTAAGCATTTTTTATTGGGGCAAGTTGACTTCCAACAACGTTTCGCCGTCTGCTCTACCCACTGCAAAAAAAGAAATTGAAGACAACTTGAAAACTCAAAATTGTGAAATAAAAAAGTGGGGGGGCAAAAAATTATAGCCCCGGTCGATTTCGCTGTCCTTTCTCATTCCAAAGAATTTGTTTTCATATATCCCCCTCGGGTTCATAAATGAACTCCCCAGAGTAAAACACATAATGTAAGTCGTGAAAAGTCGTGAAAATCTAGCCCCCCTGGTGGCGTGACTTTGGGGAGACATTATTTTCGAGGGTGGACCCGGACCCTACTCGTCGAGCGCTTTCCGATGACACCTCTTTCGTTTTCGTGCGATGCTTAGTTTGGATTTTAGATGGGGGTCTTCAACCACCATCACCTCCCCCCCCCCCCCGAGACGGGGTGTGAAGCTTTGACAGGAAAGACGGCGCGGGTTAACACAAACTGCCTGATCACCTACAGGGATTTCGAATACTTCTACAGCATGCATTTTACAAGCATTAGCAGCATGAATATTGAAAACAGAAATACAAGCACAAATGGCGCTCATCATACCAACAGTTCCACGGCCCTTTAGAAAGACGTCTCAAATATAATTATTTGTATAAGATATGTAACGCGTAAACATTTTAAACTGCTTTGGATACGACATGCGTTAATGTCGTAATTAATTAACATCACGCAATCGAAATATATTAACCCTTCATTAACTGGGGAGGGGTGGCTCCTTGTGAACGAAGTTGAATCTGACCCAATATTGCCCATTGAATGTTGTTGGATTGCACTCGATTGGATTGCACTATTGCACTTGATTTCATTTCGATCTGTCGATTAACTCCATTGTTATGGCTCTAAAAGCCTCATCAGATAGCAGAGCATGTGAAAATACGCCAGCAACTGCCTAAATAAACATATATAGCCATATCACGAGGACACGGAAAACTGTCACCCCGCGCAGATTTCACAACAAATAAATATCGCGGAGGATTGCATTGAGGGAAACCAGCTTCCGGGATAGCTAGCCTGGACTTTCCGACTGGCACCGCAGCCACCAAGGGTGAGTTCCCGGAACACCTAGACGGGCGTCTCTGACCTACGTCGTAGCCACCAAGGGTGAGTTCCCGGGATATTCAGACACCGCCCCGACCAGTACCGTATGGGCTGCGCCGGACGTGGCGGGAGGGACCGTGCCTCCCTCCGAACACCACGCTCTGTCCGCCGTAACTCAGCGGGCCGTTCTGCCAGCGGAAGTCGTAACCCCTGCCGGCTCTGAAATCAAGGCGGCACAGTCTTCAAACGGTCACAGCTATAGAATTCTACACGGTCACAGCTACACAGCCATATCTGGTCACAGCTACACAACTCTCTACACCGTCACAGCTACACAACTCTACACGGTCACAGCTACACAACTCTACACGGTCACAGCTACACAACTCTACACGGTCACAGCTACACAACTCTACACGGTCACAGCTACACAACTCTACACGGTCACAGCTACACAACTCTACACGGTCACAGCTACACAACTCTACACGGTCACAGCTACACAACTCTACACGGTCACAACTACACAGCCACACTTGGTCACGTCTACACAGTTACACACGGTCCCACCCCGGAGCCCAACTTACCATCCAACACCCACACAGTCACACCTGTCTGGCTTACACGGTCATATCTGGCTACACGTGCCCATTAACATCTCATCACAGCCATAGTCACACCTGGCCAGCCTACCCGGTCGTGTCCACGCGATTTTCGATTTTCCACGCCCTGGTGCAAATTTTCTGAACGCCTGGATTAATTTCAAGCAATCGACAGGAAATGTTCGGGCCACGACAGGAATTATTGGTGTCCCAGTGCGGTTTTTTCGGGGGTCCGGCGAGATTGTTCGGGCCCCAGTGCCAGTTGTGAGGACCTACTGTGCTTATTTAGAGCCCCGATGCAAATTGTTGGGAACCTGGACGGGAATTTTGCGGTCCCTGCGAGATTTTGAAGGTTCTGTTGCGACTATTAATACCACAACGCGATTTTTCGGCGCCACGCCATGGCCGTTCGGAGCCCCCGCAATTTAGCCAAGTCCGACGCGATTCTTTCCTGTACCACCTCTCAGGGACGGGGGAATTTTCCTCTCCTGACTACGCCACTGGACCACAACCAACAATAAGAAAGCATTATCAGCTTCTGGCTAACCGTGGCCACAGTCGTCAGCTCATCATGATTGTTGCACAAATCGCCAACAGTGGAGGCCGACAAGGTCATGACATCACCGGCAGCACCGAGGACTCACCAGTGCGCTGAACACACGTGTTTCGTGTTCGCTACGGTGATCGCAATCATTTTCGTGGCCCATCAAAGTAGGAGCCGGACAAGAGGCTAAGCGGTAAACACATGCCAGCAATCCGTGCGATGGTTATAAAATTAATCGGTGATGGGACGACGATTTTGCTCCATTGGCAACGGCGTGAGCGATATGGTAAGCATTTTTGCAAAAGCTTTGTGGCAGATGATACATTTCTTGCTGGTGTTTCTTAGCATTTGTGAAACTATGCACAAATATTTGTTTCGACTTTGTTAATTTGGCAATATATGATAGAAAAAGGAAATAAAGATGTCGGAAAACCAGCTTGTCTTTATTTCCTTCTACTGAAATCGTCAACATATTTTCACCTCCTCTGCTGTTCTTGGTTTCTAATGTACTCGACATATTGCTGAATTACTCAGCTATAGAGATTGGTGACATGCGGGAGGAAAATACGAGAAGCATCGCGTCGCTTCTTCAGAGTCCCTCACTTTGTTGGAAGAGCAACTTGACTACTTTCGAATCACTCTATATGATAAATGTGTTTTTCTTGCCAGAGTAAAGTTACCAGAGTTTGGACAGTGGCTGCAAGTTATTATCGGAGCAGAACTCGCAAAACGGCTGAACAAATCCAGTAAATCCAACAACGAGCTCGCAAACATGCGAAGACCAAAAATATTTCGCCCGTCAGCAAACTTTATTGTGATGCTGAGTGGGCCAAGCCTGTTATCATGATGATGGTGGTAATTTGCTGAAGACACGACATTTGAACACTCGTCTACCGAGCGTGAGCTGCCTATCAGCGGGGGAGGGTACTGCTACCCAATAACCATGGCACCACTAAATAAGAGAGGGAGATGTAAGACATTGAGATAGAGAGCGAGAGAGACAGAGAGAAGGAGGGAGATTGAGAAGGAGACGAGAGGAAGAAGGAGAAGGGATGAAGAGGGAGAGGGAGAGGGACAGGGAGAGGGAGAGGGAGAGGGAGAGGGAGAGGAAGAGGGATAGGAAGAGGGAGAGGGGAGGGGTAGGCGTTGGGTGCCACGAGACAAATTCAGTGATACCCAGTTGTTTTTGGTAACCTCTCGATCCTCCCATACAAGTTGGAGGTATACAGCCGAATCTATTTCTGCTAAAGATGCGAAGTAAATACAATTATTTAGCTGAGGCATGCAACAACAACTTATCCAAATGTCCGTTGACCTTGTAAAATACAGGGTAAAAATGCCAGATGAGGGCCGAACTGTCACAATCCGTGTGAAGAATGGCATCCAAGGACTTGTACAAGCATGGAATTAAATGCTTTGTGATGTCCAGGACTGAACATGATTGCTACATAATTTGAATGAAGTTAGTAAACAAATACTAAAAATCATATGTCCCAAAAGAGGTCCACACAAGGTAAAGAGGAATACGGTTTGGTGTGTTAACTGACGCACGATTTTGTCAAAAATTACGTTTTACTCAAAATATTAGGATCCCGAAAGGTGTAAATACGTTGAGAAAGATGTGCCACAAATTACAGATTGTCACCATGGTTAATATTTTGTGAAGAAAATGCATCTGCCGTGAACATTATTCAAAAGCAATGTATCGAGAGCATCAAGCTGGTTTTCAAGCAAAGAACAAGTAATTGTGAGTAGGCAGAATGCATGTAGAAAATATTTGCAAGCGTCAGGGTGGAATTACCACCATGGTGGAGTTACCACCAGGGTGCTTCGGTAGGCCGAGATGGTCGGAGTCGATAGTACTGCGCGAGAAGAAATGTACGACCTTCAATATACCAGGAGGTGCTGAGTTTACATCAAAAGTAACGTTAGAGATTATGCTATATTACTCAACGTTTCGGCCAGGGGCCTACGTCAGGGGCCACTCCTGACGATGGCCCCTGGCCGAAAAGTTGAGTAATATAGCATAATCCCTAACGTCACTTTTCATGTAAATTCAGCACCTCCTGGTATATTGAAGGTCGTACATTTCTTCTCACGCAATGTCTAAAACCCAGGAGCGCTCAAGAGCCATTCTTCGTTGTATTAATCGATAGTATTGTTCTGAGTAAGTGAATCGGCTCTGGAAAAATGCAATTTGAACGTAGCTGCTACTACAGCATTTCCTCATTTTGCATCACTATCGTCCAGTGGCGCACCAAATGGAGGGGAAGGATGGTGAAGGAGGAAATTGTCCCTTCTGGGGGTGCGGCATGGGGCATACTTGTGTTAAAGACGTACATTCGTTCTGCGCATGCGCAATTTCTTGCGAAAATACTCTTGATGTTGTTCGCATAGTGGCGCTCTTCGCGCAATCATCGCCGCATGACATAGATTGTTTACGTTTTCGCCCCATGATGAAGCTTGATGGCATCATATTCATTTTGTTTTGGCTAGATGATATGGGAGTAGGTGATACTGGCTGTAGCAGGACTTAAAAAATTAAAACAGGGACACAAGCCATAATGTTACATGTACTTTCACAACAAGGGATGTCTGAGTGAGAATTGTGCCTGACCAAGTGTTTAAAAAAAAAAATTCCCCAAATACCACAACATCTCCGAATCATTATATGAATGTCTGAACATTAAAATTGACCATACTCATTATTAAACTGGGGATAGGCAGCATTCATCATGCAATCCCAGTATTTCAATGTAAGTTTGCTGGATAAGCATACCCTGTCTGGATGCCTACATGTTCAAGTTCTGAAGCAGTGTTCAGATTTGTTTGATTTGGATGCCACATGCAAATGGTATGCCTAGGCTTGCCCTTTGTTTTGCAGGGTTGTGGCAATATGGATGCTTGCACACCATACCTGATGAAATTTTATATGAAACATTTGCTGCAAGAGTGCATAACTTCCAGTATTGCTGTACTTTAAGGCATTCACAGCACATGTTGTACATGCATTTTAACTTCATAAAGAAAACAGGAGATATGTTTTGCTAACTTCAGTTATATCAGTTTTCATTCTGCAAAATTTCTGAGATTATTATTTTTCTTAATTCAATTAATTGGCATTAATTTGTATACCACTCAATCCGACTCAAAACAGACTGGCTGTACCCACACTTCGCGGTGAAGGCGGAGACCAACACTTGCCTTCGCATGTGGTGACTTTAGCATTATGTATATGATGCTGCTTGGTAAATAATGCATTTAATGCAAGGTTTGTTTCATATGAAAGAAGAAAAATATGTAAAGTTCCGTACACTTATACCCTTATAATCTGCACCAAATGGACATTGTCCTCGTAGACATCGTTGCGATGTTATTTCATCTTTAATCAAATTTAACGATATATAGCGGCAGTGTCAGATGATCAGGAATACCTTCATTGAAACGAGCAATCAATTCCGAAGGCGTTCCAGGGGGGAACATTTAGTTCCTACCATTCTTTGATCAAAATATGTCACATCATGCTTCCGGCGTTCCCCATGCTTAACCCGTTCCGTCTCGGGGGGGGGGGCTCTTCAACCGCCCCCCCCTCAGGTTTTTCGCGGATAGCGGACGAACGGCTCGCGGCAGCGCGCCCAAATTTGGCATACCTTTTCCCACATCAATTTGACATGCTGAATTTAAACTTAGGTCAGGTCATCTGGGGTCAACGAGTTAATAAAGGTCAAGTGAGGTCACCTCCAAAAAAGTTCAACCAGTCGTCACGCTTTAACGGATACAGATATTTAATGAAACTTTTAGCGTTTGCTTATCTTTGCGGATGCAACAAAACGTACGAGTTGAATTTGTCTTTTTTAGTTTGTGAATACATATAAATTTTGCGTATTTGCCAAATTGCAGTTCAAATAGAGGATTCTGGCTAAAGTAAGCATTTTTATTAGGGCAAGTTGACGTCCAACAACGTTTCTCAGTCTGCTCTAGCCAATGGAAGAGGAAAATTAAAGAAAACTTTAAAACTCGAAAATTTTGAAATTTCAAAAAATTACAATTTTAATTTTGGGGGGCTCAAAAAAATTATAGCCCTGGTCGATTTCGCTGTCCATTTCTCATTCCAAATTTAAAAAAATGTTCATATATCCCCAAAATGAACTTCCCAGAGTCAAAAACATAATGTAAGTCGTGAAAAGTCATGAAAATATAGCCCCTTTGGTGACGTCACTTTTGGGCGGAAGTTCTTTTGGCGGTTGGACCCGGACCATACTCGTAGATCGCTTTTCGATGACACCTCTTTCGTTTTCGTGCGATGCTTACTTTGGATTTTAGAGGGGGTCTTCAACCGCCACTCTCCCGAGACAGGGTGCGAGGATTTGACCGGAAAGACGGCGCGGGCTATAGGGAATTCCGCAGACATAACAACCTTAGAACAAAATTGACGATTACTAACGACCATTATAATGGAGCCTAAGTGATATCAGCTGATACAGAAATCATGAATGTATCCATCACAGGTGGGGCAAAATCTCTAGATAGCATACTTGCTTTGTTCTTGACAATTATCTTCAAGATTTTGCATCTAGCGACGGCGGCCACCATGCGACCCAATGGCATGCTTACAGTTCGAGCACCCGCCGCTAGGTGCAAACGAAGCACCACTAGTAGCGTGGCCGCGCACGTCTATCGGGAGGGAAAATTTCCCCACAGATCCACGCCGGGGCTGGGACAAATTGAGCCGTGGCTCAGAACAGTCATCGCAAAAAATCAGATGCATCACAAAATAATCTGAACATTATTGATGCGACAAACAGATGCATACAACAAACAATAAATCATACCGCGATAATAATATGTAAGGAAATCGGAGGTAGGTCATTCTTCAAATACCTTCCCCCTCCTCTCAGATACAAATTCTAGGTACGCCGCAGTTCTATGATTATTGTGGCATTAAAACGCATACATGGCTTCTTAAATATGCTAACACTTGCATGGTGATATACATCGAATTACGCATAACTTTGGGGCTCAAGCGATGCTGCTCACAATCTATGAATTGAGATGTCAAAAAGGCAACAAGCCAGCATAAGGCAACAAGCCAACATAAGGCAACAATTCAGCATAAGGCAACACGCCAACATAAAAGCAAGATAAATGCGGCGCAACCACTTCTCTTCGTCAGGTATAGTGTCCCCGAGTGTTCCTACTGAAAACAAGCATTTGTAAGATATCTGATTAGCATCTTTTGAGTTTTAGGTCTCTAATAGCACGAGGACATGACAGGCTATACATTTTTCCCTCAACATCCTCATTATGATGACACCTTGGAAAAAGAGGAAGCACTCAATTATCCACAGTATTAGGAAACAGCATGCAAGTGTTCCGGCACGACCAATATTTGACAAAATATTTGATTTTTCTTGGATTGGCCAAGCTTACAACGCTCCAGTATTTTAAAGGCTCTATATTTACATAATTAACACCATTACACAGGGTAGACTTATCATAAGCGATTGTGTACAATCTGAATGAGTCTCCGGGACACTCGAGCAAACGCAGTTTCTTCCATATTCATTCCATAGCCGCAGTAGACATGATTTTGAAAAGACGAAAATGCGGCGGTCCCCATCACGGGGCGGATATAGGAATTGGCATGGGGGCACAGTGCCTTTGGTTTGAATTGGTCTCTAGACAAAGTTCCTCCGGCTGAAACAAAGAAAAAAATAAGTGGATTTCACTTGAGCAGATTGGGGCTTGGCCTTTTCCTCTGAGAGTGGCGTCTCTGACAGATTCGAGGCGGTATACTCGAGTCTTATCCCGGCCGGAGTGCCATTACGCGCTTCAGGAAAATATTCACTAAGCGGTCTTTAATGCCAAGATGGAACTGCACACCGTAAGATGGAAGTCGCCGAGAGCAAATGAAATTGGCCAATCCGGCTCGATCGATGGTGGTGTGGAACCTTTGGGATAACTGCAATAGGAAGGAATCTCCTGAACTGTTCAACCGATCTCAGTAACCTTGCATGAATAGATGGCGGACATAATCAGCCTTCTCGCACACATATCTCGTGTCAGGATATCAGGGAGTATACAGTTCGGGTAAATGGACGTCGAAGAAGCCCAATATTTCGTAAATGAAACGATGTTTTCCTCTACACCATGCGGGACGAATGAGACAGACAAAATCGCCAACAACAGGCGTGAGCGGCGGTACATCTGCCCACGCCGTACGACACAAACGAGACACAAGCTCGTCAATACTACCAGTGGCCTGTGTTACTACGGCATGCGCCGTGCGACATAAATTGCCTGGAATACAACACTTCGCCACATCTTTCCACCTTAGGACGTCGGCTACCAACATCTCGTGCGGTACCAGATGCACGCATCTGGGGATGTCAGACGCACACGAGTTGATGATCTTCCGGTGTTACGACGATGGCGTCCACCGCTATCCCAATGGAGTGCCCGCTCGACTACACGGGGCAGGGGTGATGGAGGGGGTGGAAAGGGGGAGACCGGCCGGCACCGGCGAATCGGCCTGTCGCTCGCTCAGCATTCCCAGCCTGGGTAACTGTCAAGCTCAACGTTATCCACCGACTTTTTAAGTCTAATTCTCACGGAGGATGTGGGAATGAAATGAAAAAGGGTCAGAGGCGCATTATTTGTTGGTTGTATGTATGGTGGTCTTCGTGAACTCTCGTCCCTCAGAACCACTGCTGGAGTAAACGATGGGATTAAGCCTCTTGCGATGACGATTAATTCTCCATGAACCCTTACCGCAGTGTGAGGAGGGGAAATATCCCCTATGATCTGAAAACTCGAAAGCAATATCAAGCCTAAGCTGTCTGTACATGTTCACACATCAAGTTCCTAGCTTATAGTCAAAAACGTTACTTTCGCTCACTATGGCTCGGGTGTGGGTGAACCGCGGCACTTGCACTGGACATTGATTTAAGCCTTTTAGCCCTTTTCATTTCAATTCTCTTAGCAACTTCAAAACTTTCAGTTTTTTGCTTTTTTGTCAGTTTTGTATCTATCGGATTTCTGCAAAACGTTTGGTATAGGAACATGCACCGCATGGGAAAAAGACCAGATTACGTGTTTGACCTCGATACCACATGACTCACCATGACCTCGAGCATATTTTTGCTCATGAGTCCCTTTCTTGGCTATTTTAGGATGCAAGGCGCATGATGGCACCTAGGTTTTGCCTCTGCCCTGATTAAGTGTATGATGCTCGACTGAAATACAAATTGCTCCAAGTAGGTAATCTTTTAAGTTCGGTCGACGTACGATGTCTCTTGCAACACTTAGGTCGGTCAAGGTACTCGACTTCTCCGAGATCACAGAGGGCGGAATATGCCCCTCCTCCCCTCTCCCAGGGGGACGTGTTCGGCTGCCGACCCGGCCCCGCGGTGCGGGCGTTGAGGAGTGTCCGGTGCGTGTGTGGAGTTTCACTCACGAGTGATGAGCCGACGCATCGGTGGTCAGCGTCGTCACCGCCAGGGCAGACAGCACGACTGCGGGTACCTGTCGGCGAACATCGTACCTGTGATGGTGACCAACGACCCTACCTGTCGGCAAACATCGTACCTGTGCTGGCGACCAACGACCCTACAGGAGGCCACAGACAGAGTACCTGTGTTGGCGACCAACGACCCTACAGGAGGCCACAGACAGAGTACCTGTGATGGCAACCGACGATCCGTCCAGAAAGTACCTGTCAGCAAGCAGTGCGCCTGTGATGATGACCGACGACCCTACCGGATGGTACCTGTCGGCGAACATCGTACCTGTGATGGCGACTAACCACCCTTCCGCAGGGTACAGACAGAGCACCTGCGATGGCAACCGACGACCCTGCCGGGGGTGGGGGGTACCTGTAAACGAACAGCGTGCCTGTGGTGACTACCAGTTGGTATTGCTGAGGGGGATGGCTGGCCGCTTTGGTGATAGCCGCACATACAGGCGTCTCTGGATGCCGGTTGTGGTGGTGGAGAAATGCTACCGATGTGTGACATTAAGCGACAATCAACATAAAATTGATGGGCCGAGTGCAGTTTCGTCGGCCCTTTTGGAGACAAGGCCAACGAAGTCAGCCTTTCGTGCTTATATTTTCAGTTGGCTATCCGTAATATCATGCAAGACTGGGAGTGTGAAGCAAATACTAACAGGAAAACCTTTTATTTGCATTTTTTGAAACTTCCATTTCCATTCGCACAATATATAAATCATCAGTTTCTGCACTCAGATATTAAAGTTGTTTCAATGTAAGGGATCACCCATACATTTTGTAAGGATATGGCATAGTCCTAACAGGAGTTACGCTTGATCATGCTTTGATCGAATTTCGAAAAGCTTGCATCTGGCTAAAAACTCAACTCAAAGTTGTTTCAATGTAAGGGATCACCCATACATTTTGTAAGGATATGGCATAGTCCTAACAGGAGTTACGCTTGATTATGCTTTGATCGAATTTCGAAAAGCTTGCATCTGGCAAAAACTCATTTTCCGCGGCCCACAACGTGCTGCGATAGTTCAGATCTGCTGTACGAATGCCGAACAGGTTCCAGGATCATATTTCTTTTGCTTCAATTTCCATAAATTTGAAACCTTCGTTCGCACAGACAACAATTTTCGAAGCTGTACAATGCCACATCTTCCGAATTCTCAACTTACTGTTGATAGTTGAGTTGAATTAAGTTGAGTCTTAGCTCAATTCAGCTCAAGAAGAATTGCGGTTCTCACCATAGCAATCCACTATTTACGGGGCGAAATGGAGGTGGGTGAGATACAACGCGCCCTCCCGATGAGAGGGCTGAGAGAACGAGACACTCGGGAAGGTGGAATTTTGAGAGATAGTTCTATTCTAAGGTCGTGATGCTACAAGCTAAGGTCATTTTAGATCAACCTATGTAATGAGACCCAAATCGGCCATCCTGAGAAAATATTTTCCAGGCGTGATCTGGACTGACCTCACATGTCCCTTGCTATGCAGCAGAGCTTCAGTTATTCTGCACCTCATTTTCACCAGTTCGGAGCCTAGATCACCAAAGCCAGTACATTAGCAGCGCATCCGACTACATTGGACTCACCCGCTACACTGGTGATCTCACACTAGAATGTTCTCCACACCTCTTGTGCCCTAAGCATTTCAGACTGCTATTTATCGAACACCGTCAGCTTCAGGCTGCTCAAGAGGCAGAGCCTGCCGCACCCACTCCCGCGCTTCACGTTGCAGGCGACGAGCATGCACGGTAACGACTGGAGGACACGTCACAATCCGTGTGAGAAAATGACAGTTTTTCATTGGCCAGCGAAAATACAGTGCCGGGAGGTGTCAGGTGGACGGGTGCACGCGTCCAGACCGCGGCTGTAGTGGTCACAGGGATGGGTCCGCTGGGCGTGAACGCCGCGATGGACGGTCCCGGGAGGTCTCAGGTGGACGGGTCCTCTCGTCGGTTGGTTGTTGGCTTTACGACACATCGACCGTTGAGTCATGCAGCATTGCCAATCTCTCACGCCGATTGGTCGCGGGCGAAGAGTAGCGACAGGTGAGACTCGAACCCACAACCTTTCGATTGTGAGACCAACACCTTACTCCTAGGCTACTCGTCCCCTGGGTCCTCTCGTCGAGACCGCTGCTGGACTGGGCAGGCGGGCTGGGTAGCCATACTCGAACGGCCATGAAGGTGAGGGAGAGGGGCCTGCAGGGCGCTGCTCGAGGTCAGCGGCGCTCGCACGCCGGCGCCCATCGTCCGCAACATTCACGGTGCAATGTTGCAGGTGGCGCCCCAGCGTTCGGCTCGTAACACCTCTCGGCCAGTGACCTCGCTCGGCTCACCTCTCTGCACAGCGAGAGCTCTCGGCAACACCTCTCGGCTAGCGACGCTACTCGGCCGTAACGTCGCTCTGTTCGGGCGCGCGCCTACTCCCTCTGGAGGTGGAACACTGACGTCTCTAACCTCATTTACTTGTTTTGTTCCATAAATCGCACCTAATTTTGACAGTTAAGGTACTTAGGAGCCGGCGCCAACCCTCGTCTTGGGTGTCGGCACCCCAATTACTGACGCTAAAGCAACAATGCATATCATCGGCAAAACTAGAAAGATATAACATCTCGTCTCCTGCGACAGAGGAAACAGTTTAATTTCTTCCAATAAACTGCGATTAATTTCACATAATAATTAAGGGGTGTAAATATTTCCAATACATTTTGTAAGTTCAAATATAATCAGCTATCACTAAAAGTAGCATGGATAGAGCATGGACAACATGGATAGCATGGATAACATCCGCTTCCGCCTTCAGTTTACCTCAGAACAGCAACACTAAACAGAACTGACAGCTACACGATGAGCCGTCCCTCCCTGCTCTCCTCACAGTTGGACGAAAAGCGTCAAACAGCAGATCTCCCAAACTAAGGCACATCATACCAGAAAAATGTCGGCCGATAGCCACACCTGTATGCATGCATATCCACGTGCTGGTTACAGCTGCTGGATTCGTTGCAAACGGGGACAAAGTTCGGACGAGTCTACCTCCGTGTGTGCTACAAGCGTGCATCCTGACGTCATGGCCCAGTTGGGCGAGATCCGAGCGCCATGGTTAAGACCGTATAACTGTTTTCTCACAGCATTTAGCACATTAATATATTCGCTCGGAATCAGCTGTGCTCGTCTGAGACTTCTTTTACCGACCTGCATCCCAATTTTCTTCATTTTCTCCTTCATCTTTTAAACAAAGAGAGGGATTTTCGGCGCCATCCCGCGAGTTAGCGGATTTGCGTGTACACTTACCATCTGCTCCCGGGCGACAAAGAGACAATGTGGTCGACCTATTTTCTATGGTCTTGAGGTCGGTCCCAGGGGGAGAAAGCGCTTTTTATTCCGGTCTTGAGTAATGCGATTTGGTGCTCGTCCGGTGCCCGCATAGGCATCTTATGCTGGTCCCATGTCCTATCAAACTGTGAGTTTCTATACCTACCACGGTGGACAAGGCTGTGATACAGGCCATGTTGGCATTCGAATCAATTTTGACCGGGCGCGATCTGAATTCACAGAAGATGAGCATAGCTAATGGGACTCTAGACATTTTAAAGGTCATTCAGTGCGGAATATGATGGACATGACGTCTAACGGTGGCTTACGCACATTAAGGGTCTAAAGGTTCGATTACGGCCTCCTTGAAGTTGAAATTTCGAATGCCAAACTGTGTTAACGCGGGCAGTCTTGCCTCGAGAAATTCTGCTAAACTGGCTCTATCCGAGAAGTCCTATCAAATCGGCCAGTGTTGCCTCAAGATACTCTACCAAACAGTCAGCCTTTCCTCAAGACACTCTACCAAACAGTCAGTCTTTCCTCGAGAAATCCTACCGGGGTTATGCTTCTGCTCAGGTTTGGCTGCGGGAGTTCGGATTCATTCGTGTGACAGAGCTATCCAGGTAAGGACACGGAACATTCCTTTTTGCGGTCTGGCTTAGCTTCTACAAATTAAAACGAAAAGACATACATTTTGGGTTCGGGGAATGGGAGACGACAAGATGCCCTCTATTTTAAATGACCTAGTGGTGTGAGCTGGTTTGTTGTTGAACCAGTTGCCAATTGCCCATCATGAGCTGGATATATGCTGGAATCTATTCTGCTACTGACTGAATCGAGATTGGGGGCGAATGGGCCGGTAAACTTGTAGATATTTGACTTGTTGATTCTTTTTTGCTGTGATGTTTAGTCATGTTGGACAATGCAGGTTATCAGACAAGACTGTCATTGACAGACCTGTCAATGGCAGACCTGACAATGACAGACCTGTCAATGGCAAACCTGTCAATGACAGACCTGACAATGTCAGACCGGTCAATGGCAGACCTGTCAATGACACCTGACAATGTCAGACCGGTCAATGGCAGACCTGTCAGCGACAGACCTGTCAATGGCAGACCTGTCAATGGCAGACCTGTCAATCTATGATAACTCATACCTGACACGGACCAGCCGACAGTCACCTCTGGACCGCCGGGGTGCGTCTGCCGACTACCGCCAGCTGCACGACCAGTCCACTCACCAGCCTCATCCCGTTCCAGCTTGCTCTCCAGCGAATCGCTCAGCACGCTCCCGCAGACAACACTGCGCTCACAATAACGGTCCCACCTCTTATAATCTCACGGGGATGGACTCGGCCGCGTGAGGTCATGTGCTTAACATCTGGCCGGCTGCGGTGAGGTAAGTGCGGAATGCGCCTGAGATTACCGCAGAAGATCTGCGCTGGCGAAAGCGGCTGTTTTACGGAGATTAACGCGGTGGTGTGGGCAAAGGGATGTTCCTGTAGCTGGCACGTGCGTTGTGTAACGCTCAACTCTCCTGCGCATTAGTGTATCGCCAGGATTCCGCGGCAGAGCCGATGGGTCGGTGGTTGTGGTCTGCCGCTCAGCGTTCTTTTACTGGCGGAAGAGCGGGCGGTGGCTTGTCTGCGAGCAGCGCGCATTATGTGTCCGCATCGCCATCCGACCAACTGGCACGGTGTCTGTTGGAGAGAAAGTGACCGAGCGCAGTTCGAGCTCCTGCAAGCATCGGCCCAGGGCTTACTCAGGGGACGAATGCCGACAAAGTCCACCGGGTTCCCCGCGGAATATGGAGTGTATTGGACCGGCGGACAGCGAAACATGAACTCGCACGCCTAGAGACTTCATGTAAAACGTCCATTTGCTCATTTTGCAGGGCGTTCCCCAGCTGTGCCAGCCGGTGCATGTCGCAGCGCTCCAGGCCACCAAACTTGCCAACGCCCCTCCGTCCACCAGCCCCCCCCCCCCACATCATCCTCGACATCTTCAGGAAGGCTCGAATGCATCCCGCGCCGCCGCTCAGCGGATTTTTCATCCAAAAGGAACTTCAAAGGAAAAGACGCCCCTTTGAGACGAAAAGGCACCCGAGCAATATATTCCAGTGTTTCTAATCAATCGCGTTTGGCGAAAAGTGCCCCCATTAAAAGTTCTGCTACTCCTATGGTAGATACACAAAAAATGGAACATACGCACACACGCGTGCAAGACAGCATAATAACGATTCAGCATACAGTATTCATCCCCTGCGGTAAAACGGATTTAGTCGTTAACAATATTACATTTGTGGGTTGAAGCAAGGCCTTCTCAACTTGAGGAAGCATGTGCATGGCAGTAAAGTGCAATTTATTGAGTAATTTTGTTTTGCTCCGATTCACCTAGCCACTATTCCCTGGGACATGTCATCTTTCTTATTATAGCTATGGTCTTCGAATGCAAGCGCATGCACTGACGGAATATAATTAGCAGGTACACATACTGGGCGGTTGTCAGGTGGTTCATTGTTTTCCGTGTTTACCCATGTACATATGTAGTCCGTATTTTATGGTTTTGCATCGTCTATACCACTGGCAACCAGCATCATCTCAGTTCACCAGCATGACCAACCCATTCTCCAATTGTTAACATTTCGTTCGGCTCAGTCCAGATCAGGTTCATCTGACTACAATGACAGTTATTAGCCATTTCTTCCTTTTTCTGTCGGTAATGAAGCTATGAATAGTCTACAATCTCAAAGTTTGACCATGTTCACAAAAAATATTTTGACCTTGCGCTATTGTCATCTACGGGGTACCGAATAACACCTTTCTAAGCATATTCATCGGATGAACATTAATACCAAATAATAAAAACAGCACATCCAAGCATGTCACCTTCAAGGTCGCCATTTGACCTCCGATCAACGAATACTTAAGCATTACAAACTATGGGAAGATTACGGAGCGCTGAATAACATTTTCCTGAATGCACTTATGGGATGGATATTAGCGTCGAATAATCACTCACCGAGCAAGGAAGCAGCACATCCGAGCATGTGACCTTCAAGGTCAACGTTTGACCTCAGGACAGGTTTGATGACATTCAGAAAATGAAAATGGTCCACTTGGATACCGTACGTTGGCCAGACGAGGCGTTGAATGTAGATTATCTGAACACTGATGCACGCATTATCGATACAAGAATCAGTACACTGCGTGACTTGGCCTCTATCGATGACTCATTTCATCAGGTATCACTAGCATCCCACTCAGCAACTCAGAAACGCATTCACCAATATTATCCGATTCGTCGGAAAATTTGACTCAACCTTCACAAGCATACCCGTATATGCCCCACGAAAAGATGTTTCGCTACGACATGATGCCTATGATGGCAGAAGTGGCGACAGAGCTGCCTCTGCCATCCTAGTGATGACAATGACAATGGAAATGGGCCAGAAGTTGAATGGGCGAGGGGATCGCCGGGTTTCAAAATGGGATGTACGACGGAGTGCTTCAAGAGGCTGATAATATCCGAGCGGATGAGGCGGACGTTGATGATGTGGAAGAGGCTTTCACCGACAAGCGGGGAACAAATCTTCAGCACGCGACTGCAAAGGGTGTCGGTCTGCGGGAGGCAGAGCTCCGCATGCTGAAGGCGGTCCGCTGCTGAGGGTCACGGCAGATTGGGGTCAATGTGAAGGCACAACCACAAACGCGTAGGATCCTGCGGGACATCTGGCGTCCAGCAGAGTACGCAGAAACCGCAGCCGCTTCTTATTCACAATGCTACTGTTCCTCGCGAAGTGGTATCCGAATTCGGTTTCAGCACCGCCTAAGTCGCACGACATGGCATTAGAGATGACCGATGGCCCGAGAGTACCTGATCTCATGTGGTCTGATCGTATTTGACCTGATCTTCCTGTTATTTGGCGTTGCTTTCCAAGCAGTCGAAGGCTGAAGAAATCGTTTTATCAATATATGCATTGTCCCAACCTGACATACATATGGTCCGGTAACAAGGTCAGAAGCTACTAAGTTTACAAGGCTGTTAAGGTGTAACGCCAGTCATCGAAACCATTAAACAAAACCTGAAGGTCCATGGTCCAGGGATATTCTAGTTTGAACTTACTTCACCTGACCATACGGCATGACCTGATCTGACCGCAGGATTTTCGACTGTGAATTAGACACAAACATTTTGCCCGAGTGGCTATGTTGAAAAGATCCGAGAAATATGTACATTAATATGTTCAGGCCATTCACGAAGAAAAATATCATGCCATTGGGTTGACATAGTGTGACCAGTAACGACTTCAGCATGATGAAAAACGTGATGTGATACGAGTTCTGGGACATTTTGGCTTCCCGAACGACATTTTTCCTGTGTCTCTCACATTCCTAGCTCGGAAGCTGGTATTCAAGTCTGGTCCGCCCTCACCTACCTCGTCTCGACTTCTTTTCAGTATGATCAATTGAAATACATTCACCAATGTTAATTCTTTAAAACCAACAATGTGGAAGGGAAACAAGCTGTGACATTTTACACCTTTCCTGGGACTTATGTCTTGGTCCGTATTTGGCTTAATATGAAAACTGGGTTACAGTGTATTTATGAGGTATTTATGTGCTTCAGTCTCTCCGTGACCAGGGCTGTCAGACGATGTTTTGCATATTATTTTACCACATGTAGAACGGAAGTTGGAGGGGAATTTAAAGAGTCCTGCACACCGGCTCGGCGAAGGCCGATTTTCCGGCTGACCCGGCAAGGGCTAAGCGCACACATGCATCAAATTTCAAAAGAAGCTTAACACGCAAAGTAAGCCTATGCACTTTAGACTATGCACTTGCAACATGCAAGTGTTGCGCCAGAGGCGACTGTTGCCCGCGCGTGTCGCAGCTGACCGGTGTGTGCCGTTTCCAGCGCACTTGCGCAACCGGCTGAAGAACCGGCCCCGGCTCCGCCTATGGCAACAGCGCCTCGATGTCAGGCGAGAACCCCAGGTGGGCGGCGCCACTCGCAGGAAGGCACGGCAGCTCAGCTGAGGTGCTTCAGCTGACGGCGAGGCCGGTCGACCGCCGCCAGCGGATTGAGACTGATTAGACGTTGGCCGGTGGCTTTAGACTGTGGCTCAGGTCACAGTGTGGCGTGTGAAGCCATGGAATGGAGTGTAATGATGTGGACCGCGTGAAAATGTGACGAGTAAATTGTATTTCCGTGTTCGCTGGGTGAATAGAATGGAGGATTTTATGTTGAAGATGTTCTCGATAAAATACTGCGGTTAATTTCTTCGTTAAGGTGCTCGCAGTTTGTTTTAGGCATCGCACACCCGGGAGTCGCACATTAACTAAGAGCCGATTGCGGTAATAGATATTGGTTTGAGATAACTACTGAGTCATCCCGCTGGCCTCGCCGGTCTCGTCGGTCAGATCCTCACATCCCACTCGGAAGTTGTTGTTAAGTTCCCCTCCCCCTCTAGTTTCCCAAACTAAGAAGTACATGAACGGGAGCCGCGTAGAATTTAAGAGCCTTCCATGGGTAAGGCCCGAAAATGACCTCATTTATATGTTAAAACTGGTGGCCCGTACCCGGCTTCGCCCGGGTTGTAAAACGAATTCATGTAAACTGTAAGCAAGGCGACAATTGTGTTGCTGTGGTGTTTCTTTTTTACGCAATATAGCATGCCTCTCTCGTCTGTCACTCAACGTTTCGGCCAGGGGCCATTGTCAGGAGTGTACGATGGCGATGGCCTCCTGACGATGGTTGACGATGGCTCTCCTGACGATGGCCCCTGGCCGAAACGTTGAGTAATATAGCATAATCCCTAACGTTACTTTTGATGTCAACTCAGCACCTCCTGGTATATTGAGGGTCGTACATTTCGTCTCACGCAATGTCTAAAACCCAAGAGCACTTAAGAGCCATTCTTCGTTGTATTACACTCTCGTCTGTCGGTCAAACGCTGTTCTCGTTGCTCAGCAGTCTCGCGTTCGCGATGAGCCCTGTTACATTTCGCAGATGGTGTATCATCCTTAGGCATTGGTTTCTGTCGGTTTAACATTATCGCATCACTTCGCGGACGGACACATGCACCCGCCACCACTGTCACAGGGCGACTGAGGTAGTATTGATACGAGTCATCGTGGACATCGCATATTGTTGTAACGTCACAGGAATACTCGACGCTGAGTGGTCGAAATTGTGTGTCAGTATGTCAGTGTGTCGACCAATCAGGAGAGAGATCCAAACAAAACTCGCCCTTTATATAGTCAGCTAATTTTGAGACTCAAAATTACGTTTTCTAGGACAATTCACCTTTCAAAAGCATTGCATATCTTCATTTCTGGTACAGACACCGAGTTGAAACGAACGCCATTGGAGAGCTAATTTCACAGCGAATGTTACGCAAATAGTCACATTCCGATTTCGATTCCGAGATCCAGGGGGCGGGGAATCTGCCCCCTCTACAGTTGTAGGCCTGAACGAGCCATACCAGGGGACGAGTAGCCTAGGGGTAAGTTGCTCGTCTCACAATCGAAAGGTTCTGAGTTCGAGTCTCACATGTCGCTACTTTTCGCCCGCGACCAATCGGCGTGAGAGATTGGCGACGCTACATGACTCAACGGTCGATGTGTCGTAAAACCAATAACAAACAAACGAACGAGCCATACCGTAAGAGGATTGAAGCCGATCACTAGACACCCATCAACGACGGCTTGCGGGAATATAGATACCGGCCAGCGACAGTTGGCGGGAAAATAGGCACCCATCAATGATTATAGGCATGACTATAGGCATCCACCGACGACAGTTTACGGGAATATTCTGAGAACGACGCTAAAACTTCCTGGTTCATTAAGCTTCGATTTTACTTTTGCCATTTTGTCAGCGCGGGACCTCGGGCCACGCGCTGCTTACCGACCTGATTTTATATTCACTGGAATCCACACTTCAAGAGCTATCGGCGGCCTATCGAGCATTGCTCTACAAGCTGATCAGAAATTCGAAGAAAAAATGTCACGGAAGACACTTGTACATTTCACGTCTTATATTGCTTAGACTACTCACATGCCCTGATTTCTCCTAATACGGCGTTTTAATTATGTAAGCTCAGACAATCTCGGTGCTTTGCTGGCGGTACTGAGAAGCCTGTGCACACTTCATCTTTCGCTGCAGCCTGTATTTTTGTCGGAGAGATGCAGCACCGCTGCCTCCGCCGCTGGGAAGCGGCTCCAGATCGCCGTGACCAACGCTGACCTTGGAACGACGCAGGTCCGCCAGGCACCTGGGAACGACACCCCATTGTTGTCACTGATGATGCATCGCAGCATCGTATCTGGTGCGTTCCGGCGACTACCCTATCTGCGGCATCGCATCATGTCCGTCAAACTACCGATATCTGTGGGACTATCTTTGGGACTATCTCAGGGATTGTCTGCGGGACTGTCTATGGCACTGCCTATGGGACTATCTGAGGGATTGTCTGTGGGACTGTCTGTGGGACTGTCTGTGGGACTGTCTGTGGGACTGTCTGTGGGACTGTCTGTGGGACTGTCTGTGGGACTGTCTGTGGGACTGTCTGTGGGACTGTCTGTGGGACTGTCTGTGGGACTGTCTGGGACTGTCTGTGGGACTGTCTGTGGGATTGTCTGTGGGACTGTCTGTGGGACTGTCTGTGGGACTGTCTGTGGGACTGTCTATTGGACTGTCTATGGGACTGTTTGTGGGGCTGTCTGTGGGAATGTCTATTGGACTGTTTATGGGACTGTTTGTGGGGCTGTCTGTGGGAGTGGGAGTGGGACTGTCTGTGGGACTGTGTTTGGGACTATCTGTGGGATTGTATGTGGCACTGCCTGTAGGAATGTCTGTGGGACTGTTTGTGGGACTGTTTGTGGGACTGTCTGTGGAACTGTCTGTGCCATGCATTTTCTGTTCATATAACCACCTCAAAACTATTTTCGACCTGGACCATAAAGCCGCCTCAGGATGCACCATAAAGCCGCCTCAAAACACCATAGTATTCGGCCTAAATGTATTTTCAAAAACACAAAAAAGGGGGCGTACCATTATATTATGCTAAGCACTGATGGAGGAACCAACGACCATTTATTTCCTTACTTCCCCGGAATGATTTACCACGGCTACAGCGTGAAATGCCGACAAATGTTCTGTTGTCATCTCATTGCTTCCATTGAAACTAATCCCTTTGATTGGGCACCACAGAAAGCCGATGCAATTGCCCCCCGCGGTGAGAATGACATACTTTTCACTGCAGCTTGTCGAATACGCCTGTCGGACTTCAGCCATGCGGCCATGTCGGCACCTGAACTCAATATGAAGCGCTTAAAAATGTAAATTGAAGAATACACTAAGTAGTGTATTCTAAGTAGTGCGCCGACCTGCTGGGGCTAGCACTAACCCCAGCAGGTCTGTAGGAGCGTAAGAAAGCTGACCGGGGGACAGTTGGTCACCAGAAAGCATCCAACTGTTTTCGTAGGCAAAGCCTAATCCGTAAAACGCCGAGTCCTTCAGCACAGCTCTCGGCTGCGCAGAAGCAGCGCAGCAGCTGTCGAGGTCGCAGCGTGCGGCTGTCTGTAACGGAAAGCACTCTTCAGTTGCGTCGCAGAATATTTCGTCGTGAGTCACCCCGTGGGAGTATTCCCCGTGCGTTGGTAATTCTCTAAGCAAAAATTCCTCATCCATAATGATGCATTGTGGTTGCGGTAAGTCGATAAGCTGCTCAGAGCCGGCCGTGTATTGCGCGAGCAGCAGGTTTTGTTTCGCGCGAGTAGCAAGTTGCCACACACGCATTCACGCAGACGCATCCGGCATCTGTGTGCCCAGGTGGCGCTGGGAAAGGGAGATATTGTCATGTCGTGCTTCGATATTTTTCCCACTTACTGTCACGAAATCAGGTAGTCTGCTTAACTTTTGCCTGTGCACGGCTTTGTGCGACATTCACCAGTACGCTCGGCTGGCATTTTCAGCCAGAGCAAGACGAAAGATGTACTTGCGACGAAATCACGCTATCGACCCTTCCCGCTTATAATTCTTGTTAATGGATGACCTTCCAGGTCAGGTCAATTATCCGAATTGAACACAGACATGTTTTCCAACTTACATTACCAGCTGTAAGCAATATAACCACAAATAAATTGCAACTAATATCATAACCGAGGGTTCCTAGAATGTTCAATTTACCAACGAAGTATCATAATTAACATGTGATGACGTAGTTTGTTGTCCGGGTTCAGTGATGTCCGTTAGTTTGCTGACGCCTCCGATCCATTGAAGAGAAACTTGAAACTATCATTTTCTGGCGTCTGGAGATGCAAATGGGCACTGAACTTGAATCCAGGACACAAAATAACCTGGAGTACGCGTAGCTTAATGAAAGTCTTCCCCAAGTCAAACCAGTACATCCGAAAACTGAAGACATCACGTACCTGCCAAAATATGAACTAGCTGCGGTTTACCAGGCATCCAACGCCCTGTATTTCAGAGTATTATAGACGCATGAACCATATGAGGATTGCGTAAGCACCATTTTCCTACTTTTTCGAAATCAACTTGCCACCGTACAATGCGTATTAGACCCGTCGGAACGACATTGCTCAATCGTCGTCTGGTTTTTCTGACTCGCGTTACCGGTTGTTTTGGCTCCGGCGACCAGGGTTGTTGTCGGCGACACCAGGTCAGCACCACTGCAGGCGTGACCCAGACGAGGCGTGACACAGACGACCTTCAGGCCATCGCAATCAGTACCGTATCGGCCACGCGACAAGCCTCGCGAATGGATATGATATCGTGCTGGTGCGATTTGAACCGTTTGGCGCTCCATTGCGAGCTCGCCGGAGTGACCAGGCGGCATTCGGATGCCAATTTTTGCACACATCGAGGTGTGAAAGTTTGCCTCCCCCGAATCCTTTTCAGCCAAATCTTCCCGCCTCACCATGGCAGTACAGCATTATTCGCGTAGTCAACGCTACACCGTGGTGAATATACTCAACACCGACGTTAAAAAGTGTGAAAATCCTGCGAGCGTAAGCAGAAGTGCGTTGGTGGCCCTAAATTGCGTGGCGCTGCCGACCAAAACCGTGACCAGTTCATCGGCGGTGGCGGAATACTCCGAGCGGTGATCTAGAGCTGCGCCGTTCAGCGCAGTGCTGGGTGGCCAGCGGTGGCGCGGCCTTCTGTGGCAGCCTGTCGCGCGCCGATGTACGACGGCCGGCCGCCGCCGAGGAGCTGGGTGCCGGTTCTCCCACAACCAGTGGCCGAGTGGCGTCACTGGCCGGGATGCCACGCTTCTCGCGCCTGAACGCTCGAGAAGCGCGGCGGCTGAGGCGTCGCTTGCTGCCTTTCGCGCGCGGATTCCACAACTCTGCCGGTTTCACAGCGCAGAGGTTGCTTCCGATTTTTCGTCATACGTGCTATTGCACAGAAATATCCTCAGCATTAAGCATGTTACACGGTGTACTGATCTGCAATAGAGCTGTTAGTCCTTCCCTCCCCCAACCCGTCTGTCTGTTCGCAAATGGTGAAATGGTGATTTGTCTGGTAATCGTTGCATGGTTACGGACCGGTTCAATTTTTTTTTGTCCACGTCCGTCTGTCATATATTGCCCAGGTTCAGCCCAGTTGACTAAGCTTGCGCAATATTCAATGTATTTCGAGAGTTGACACGTTGCGGAGGCCTCAAAAGTCGGTGTGGAAGGACGTGCATCTCTGATGGTGCATGCTTCCTTCCCTCCAAAAGGCTGGTGGTGATTCGCAATGCATTTTGTGTCAGGGGTTGCCCACTCTTACCCACTGAAAACCACAGAGCAACCAGCAAACCACACCCTTCTTTACATTCGCCAAGAATCAATTTGCATTTTTATCACCCCGGCTGTCGTGTGTCACTATAAATGACCAGAAGCTTTGTGAATTGATGAAGTCTCTTACTATGCAACAACAAGATACATAACAGCTAATCGTTACTGTATGCATTTGCATATTTTCCTGTTGTATTTTCTGATCCTGCAATTGAGCAAGTGCCTTAAAGATTCACATGAATCATAACCTTTTTCACGTGGAATCACTTTTTTAATTATCTCTTAAAATAACTCACTTCGACGAGGGGAAAGTTAGGTGGGGTTCAATTGCAAAAAGGTTAGGCATATTTGCGACAAAATAATGGCTTCTCATCAACCAACGGCCTCGAGCAGTCCTGGTCAACCAGTATGTATGCGTAAGCAGCTGCACAAAGCCAAAAGGGTGACGAAGAAGAAAGCCCAAAAAAATGAGGACCTGAAAATTCGTGAAATCCTCAACAAGCAATTTCGCAGAGTGACGGAGAATGACATTAAGATGTTTTCTAAGCAGTACAAGGGAAGTGAGGAGGAAATGGAAGACGTCCGCAAAGCATGGATCGACAGTAAAGGGCAACTTTCCAATGTCATGGAATCCGTAATGTGCGCAGAAGACGAGGACGAACCGAGACTCCAGCAAATCGTCCGAACCCTTGTCCAAAACAAGATGGCTCCTGGTAAGTTCAAGAATGGTCCAGAAAATAAATGGCTCACCGCTAAAATGGCATCAACACAGGCAAGAGGAAGATCTAAGTCTCCTCGAAGGTCATCAAAGAAACATCGCGTTTCCAAATCAAAGTCGCCCGCCAGGCCAAAGGCTGGTCGCAGTAGTCGTAAGCGTTCCACTAGCCGCGGCAGTGCTGGAAAACGCAGACGTTCTGCGAACCGATCCAAGACCGGCAAGAAATCCGCCCGCAGAGGTCGCCGTCGATCGTGAAACAAATTTCAGTAAAATAAAAATGTCCAGTGTAAAATTGTAAGTGAATTGTGAAAGTACTTTATCCTGATGTTCCGACCAAAATGCATCAATATAAATACATGATTGGCACGAAAGTACATATGTATTCTTATATATGATATCCATGTGGGTAAGATATTCCGCATTGTATGGGTATCATATTATATGGTCAGTGAGCATTATTGGAAAAGTGTAAGTTCTTCATTTCCAATGTATTTTAGTGCGTATGTACATGCTTATCCTCATAAGGCTCGGTCAAGATCATCCAGCTGGTGCAGGCGAACTTGCGATATGAATTATTTGATATCCTTGTATTCTTCTTTGAATGAGGTAATAATTGTACAACAACTAATTTGATATCAAGAATGTTTTACAAACGGAAGCATATCGGACGGATCCAAGGAGCACGTGAAGGATGTGTCCCTTCCCCACATGGAAAGCAGCACCCTAGAAAAGAGGAAATGGGAAAGAGGCGTCCTCCCAGAAGTACTGAAGTGCATCCCTCAATTTTCTCAATGGCAAACATTTTTATCAGTTTTGTTTTCTCTCAATCAGTGCCTCTCCTCCAGTCACGTGTATCCGCGCCCCTCCTTTCGATCAAAATATCTGGATCTACCCCTAGAGCAAAACCAGTTTAATGTCAGTTTTGTCTCCAAACGAAAATGCTTTAAAATAGTTTTGCGTCGAAGAGCATCGCTCAGATAAACTGATATATTGGAAGAGAATGCGACAGTGTACGATTTCCTTAGAAATTCCCATTTAAATGTGTCTTTGAATCCCCAGAGTTACTCGGTTTCCCCATTCATAACTGGATCTGCGAGAAAGGCATTATCCGGCTTCATGTGTATCTTTTAGATACCATGGACATTGAAACAGAATCTACCTCCTTCGCTTGAACCAAGCTGAAACTTATCCATGATCTTTAAGTTCAAATGTCGGGAAGTACGTCATGTATATATCCCGGTCGGATTACCACTCATTCTGAGTAGGTTAATTATTTAGGCGTCTCCTTTAAATACCTTGACAATTGAAATACGGTCTACCTCATATTCAGGTGTCTCTTTTAGCCACCTTGAAAATTGAAACACGATCTACCTCACTTCCCTGAACTAAGTTGAAACTAAACTATTATCCTTAATTTCAAACGCCGGGATGTGCATTTTGCATATATGCCGATCGGGTTATCAAACATTCCGAATGTAGGTGAATTCGTTCCGTGATATATCTTCTTGTAAGGCATTGTCAGCTGTAATGTGAAAGGGTATTATTCTTAAATTATAAAATGTGGATCACTTCACCAATTCTTTATCAAGTGGTGCAGGTCTAATGAAGTGGAAATTGGTGCAACCTCTAAAGTGGTTCACAAAAATTACATTTAAAGTCGACGCAGAAGTAACGTTGAAGGATGAATTAATTATCTGTCTGCATAGGATGGCAATATGTGCGTTGGAGATTTTGTCTGGGGAGGTTGTGTCAGGTACGCATGAACCTTATCTACAAGTCCCTATCCATTACCCTTATCACTTTGGCTTTCCATAAAACCATTATCATTGAGCTTTACCTTGCCATGAAGTCGATTATGGATTAACTCAACGGCACTTTCGGAGCCACCTTTAATTCAAATGTGTTAATTTTGTTGTGAGCCTGCATGCATGTGTATTCATTGATAAACGATCGTAATTATCAGTGGTGCCAATTTGTCTCCTTTTTGAGGGTCATTGTTAATCCCCCAGTGTTGATTCCCCTAATAGCATACGTTAGCTTTATGCCGATGGCAAAAAAAAGAAGTTTAAATTGAAACGCACCATGCTGCTTGGAAAACAGGTCATCCAAAACCGCACATCTTTTCTGAAAAGAAACAGATTTCGATTGGATACTCAATTAACTATCAACATTTGCTGCAAAAATCAAAATCTACACAAAAACAAAATACTCAGATTTCCTTTTACTTCACAACCTTCCTTTAAATCATAAAATGTTGAGATTAGCAGATGCTGATACATTTTAATACGAATCGTTTGAAAATTCCGCAAAGTCACTAATCAACAATTGCTTTGTCAGACTGACACTTGCATGCAATACTAATGGCAAGCAAAAGCGTATAGAGGTTGAACTAGATTCAGGCAATTTTATTAATGTCCAGTCATTCTGAAGCTTGCATCCAATCCAGTTGAGTCCACAACAGTCGCATTGTTACCATTAATATTGTGAACATACGAATTACTATTGCATTCAGTATTCCATCCATCGGATCGGTAGTTTGATATTTACCTAGGTACCTACATGCGCAATGTACATACATTCAATATTGTTGTGGGGCACCACAGTCCTACCGGAGCCATCCCAACCTTGACCTAACCAATTATAATCCCCTGTTGGCTTCTCGGTGGTGTGTGTAAACTTGCCTTGTGGATACCATAAGCTGCAACAATCCAGATAATGTATACAGCTGCTGCCTTCCGATATCACAAATATTCGGTAATATTGTGCATTAATGTGCTTTGGGAATTTTGGAATTTGTTTTCGAATATCATGTTTATGAACGTGGTACGAAAGATGCGACCATTTGTTTTCGACTCTCGTGCTTCCCTTTCAGTTGACGAGGGCGAACATTCCTATATTGTGTTCAGCCATGCTGTGCTGCTGCTATCTGTACCATAGTCGATCCATCATTGATGTGGCGTTTCTAAGACACGATCAAGGGGAAACTTAACACTCCATCCAGTTGATTGAACACTTCTTCACATGAAAAATGCCTAATTTACACCTTTTTCCACATATATTGCACACACTATTTATGAGACATGAATATGGGAGGAAGCCTGATTCTGCCGGGACAGATGGTGTGGCTTAGGACATGACGTACGCGTGGCGTAGCCTACATATTGCTTTTGCAACTTATGACTTGCCCTATTATAATAGACTAGTTTATATTAGTGCAGATAACATTACATTTGATTAGGATAGGTTATTATATTTCATTATTACCTCCTGCACTCTTTTGTCATGAAATTCTAGAGCAGAAGCTTCCAAAAGCAGAAGACAGCCGAAACAAAAATGTTATCTGCATGACTTACCCGAGTTTGTTCATGAGTGTGGGGATGGTTTCGTTTTGCGCCAATTGTTGCCCAGTTTCATGCGATAATATTCCACGTTCTTTTCAAAGCAATTAAGTGAGTGCAGACTTGTTAGATGTCAGTGTTCTTCCGATCGAAGTGATTTGTCCTGATTGCTTGAAGGCCTGCAGGTTTCAGGAAGATAGTCATCGGTGGGAATGTTCTGAAATGTTTCGTGTCGATCCGAGATACACAACCTTCTTAGCAAAGTGGCAAAGCTGTACAGATTGCGATACGAGATCCGTGTTCGTTCATTCAAAAACTACATTGGCAAGGCCAAAGACCCACAGCCTGGATCGTCTCATTAAGGCACGTAAATCGCTTGTGGCATTAGCCAATAGAAACCTCCGTTTCACGTCTATGATGTTACCACATCATAATGACGTGCCTATAACGTCATCGTTCAGATTGAAAAGCAAGCATCAGCGCCAAACATTAGTGGTTACATCTTCTGAATTACGTTCATAAACATCGTATTGTAAAAAACAAATCACGAACACCTCAAAGCGCAGATTTACCAACTATATATTTTCATATAGATTTCGTCATATGGCTTCCTGGATAATATTTGATAGCCAGTTTTACAAAAAGATATTTACAGATATATCCAGATTTACAGATAATCTGTAAATATGTATATTTATAGATAGTCTGTTCGCATGAAACCATGCTGTAATTTTGTGAACTAACTCATCTACCGTAATGTGTAATTCAAAATTATTATTAATCGCAATAGTTTAGGCAAAAACTTACCACATTGGAAACATTGGAACGATAGTTAATATATAGAACAAATAGCAGAGGTGCAATAATCAAACCGTAATGGATACCTTTGGTGATACTTTGTGGTTCGTAGGGGATTGCATATATTTTTGTTCTTCAGATATATTTCAGAGGCATAAGTTTAGCAGCTGATACACAGTATTTATCCCAATGCATTAAAAGACTTGCAGGAAAGCATTTATGATTTCTGTGTTCAACCCCTTTAAAAGTCCAGATACAGGGTACAAACTGATTTTTCATTCACATGCGATTCAGTTACCTTATGAATTATGGCAACTAACATGTATATGCTATGGTTTTTCGGAATCCAAATTCCAATGGCTGTATATTATTTGCATGTGCAAAGGATGATTCACAAGTATGTATCTTGGCTGCAAAATATGGCAAACGGCTTGACAAGGTGCGTCCATCGTGGAAAAACCCGCACGGAAGCGCACCAAGCGGGCAAATGTCTGTATCGGGGAGATCAAATACGTGCACCAAATGCACAAAAATAAATATGAGGTACTAAAATAAGAGGCTTAAGGGAAGCACATCTTCTACATTAACACGTCTTTCACTTCGAATCAACATAAAATGCATGGCGGGGATGACCAAGTGGTTATGGTGCCAAGCTGTTAAGGTGCCGGGTTACGGTAATGAGGAGAGCGCCGCTGCGTAGCTGCGACCGGCGGTAGGTGAGGTGTGGGAGGGTGCGGCTGTGGAGGTGGAGATGTCAGTGCTGGTGGTGCTGCGTGGGGAACGCTGTCCGATGCCACATACCGACACACCTCTCTCTCGTATACCCACTTGGGGAACTCGGGGTCGGTGGCGGGATGCGCCGAATCACAGGCTGCACATCTCCTTTCGGAGGACCTTCAGCCGGATGCCGTGTCGTGACCGGCACACTGACTACATCGTAGTGTTCGCGACGTACGTGCGTATGCGCCACGACCGTAGCGAACGCAGCGGCGGTGCTGCAGCGGTAGAGGCACGCAGAGGCGTACATCGTAGGTCCTGTCGTGAATGTGCACGTGTGATGTCAGTTGCAGTGCGTTGAATGTCGGAACTAAGATTATGTGTGTTGAACGTGTCTCCCGTCTAGTGTGATCTACCGTGGCCGTGCCGTCTAGGATGGTCGAGGCGTCGAGCAGTGTGGCAATGTTGTCTAGCGGTGAGTTATTGCAGTGGTTGAAGTCAGCTATGGGACGCCAATGTATCCCCGGCTGGTGTTTTGTGTACGATGCAGCGTTAAGGAGCAGGGCCGGCTTTTGAAGGTGTGTGTGTGTCTGGAGCTGTTTGTGTGTCAGCGCTGTTCTGCGTATAGAACGACGATGTGGGTGGAGCGTCTGTTGATCGTGAAGTGTAGTGACTGGATAATGTGGCAGTGTCTGCGCGGGAGTGAAAGATGACTCTCACGTGATGGTGTGGCCTGGCTCTGCGGCCGTGACTAGGTAGGCGCATTTTGTGGTGCGGGCGATGGGTGCCATTGTGGGTAACATGGTGTATGGGTAGGCCCCGACCCCAGTAGTGTTCCTCATGACTGAAAAAATACCCGAATTCGTTGTATCCATGAAGCGAGTTTTCGCCGTCTGGCCCCTGCCCCGGCCACAATGACGAGTGCAGTGGGCTCGTCACCGTTATACTTCCTCCGGGTCTGGGGGTGAAGGTTAATTTGGGGACCGAAGGAAGTTTGGGATTTGGTGTGCGAGGTATTCCCAGGAATCTCAGGACGGCAGGACCGCTCGTCTAGGGTGCCTGGAGCCAAGATAACTAGGGACAACCTGGAGAGTTCTTGTTGTCTTCGCTGCTTCTAGCGCTCCAGGTTTGTCTGGTTTCTCAAACATGCCTTATTTCTTTTTAGTCTAGTATTATTTGTCTGATTTATTGGACCTTCCTTAATGTCTTACTGCTTGCTGACTTCGTGCTTGTTATTCTGGTTCGTTATTGGTTTTACGACACATCGACCGTTGAGTCACGTAGCGTCGCCAATCTCTCACACCGATTAGCCCGCGGCGGAGATTAGAGACAGGTGAGACTCAAACCCACAACCTTTCGATTGTGAGACGAGCAACTTACCCCTAGGCTACTCGTCCCCTCGTGCTTGTTATTCGGCCCACCTAAAAAGCAGTAGACAATATATTCTGATTCTGCCTCGATCAATTTTAGTAGGTGTATTTACTTAGAGGTTACGTTGTGCCCTTAGTATCCAGTGTCTGGTGCTGTCGGGCCGCTAATCAACCGACACTCGATACCCGAATCCAAATACCACAAGAGGAAAATAACAAAGGTAAACAACGAATAAAATTTTTATCGGAGAAACCGAAATTTTTTAACAGCGCCATATTTGTCCCAGCATATTGCTACCAAATTTGTTTTTGCGCGAAGAACTCTGCTGCCAAATTAAATTCGGTTTCTAATGGGATGTAAGGATATCTTGGTAAGGATGTCAGGTTGGTGTCTGAGGTCGATGTTTGAGGTCCGTGAGAGTTTTTGTTTTATCATATTGCACGTTAATTGTTTATCGATTCGGTGTGAACGATGTGTTTCTATAGAAAGGCCCCTTAACCTGGATTTTCTTACCCCATGTATTTGGAAATTGGTGAGTGTATCTCCCCTGGCCCATTCTTGCCCTCTTGGTTGCGTTTCTGTGTGATTTTTTTTCCACGGCCGTTGCGTGTCGTCAAGCCTTTTGTCATGCTTTTCGGTCTGAATGCACAGTAGTGTATCATTGGTGAATTAAAATAATATACATACATTGCAACTTGGATTAAGAAAATTACCATAGCATGCACATGCAAATGGCTCTGGTTCATGATGATGTGCCATGTAGGTAGTACCTTTTATTATTGCATCTAATAATCATTTTTAATTACAAATTGAAGTATATGAATTGAAGAATCAGGCCATGAATGATGCCATAGGTAGGAAGGTAGAATTTAACTGAGGGATACTGTAGGTATCACCAGGGTGGGAATTAAGGCACTTCTTAAAAGATTTCATCTCTTAAAACATTTTTTTTTCTCACTAGATTCACACTAGATAGAATGGGCTCCACATGTACTCAGACACAAACATGCAGAAGGAACAAAAATGCTTTGTACCATAAAGAACACAGACAACACCCGAACACACACCACACTACCATCACCAGAAATGCTGACAACATGCCAAACCTCGTGCCTGCACACTGAACAGTGGCCTCTGGTCACTACGAATTCTGCTGATGCATCTCCAGAAACCTGCTTTCGAGCCACCCTATAGTGGAAAACTGACTGTTTTAAGAGACAACTTCCTGAGTCTCTGAGGCTGCCGATCGAAATTTGCTTTGTTAGCATTTTCTGTTCTGGAAACTGTTTCAACCAATCAATGCAAGGTATTTTTTAATGATGTCATAACCATTAGCAACTTTGAACACATGTTTAACAGTGCCATACTGCAAACACAAGACCTTGACTGACCCTTTGCCTTCTGACTGTCGCATGCAAGGTGTTGGTGTCCAGTCCATATCATGAAGGGAATTGGCTGTGTATGTGGGCATGTGTGTGTTCTGAGCTGAGGGTTAATTATTTGTGTTTGTTTTTCATTTGGCTAGCCTTGTACTGAGACCAACAGTGAAAGGAAATCGCATTGCTCCTGTGAGTTAAGTGAGACAAAGCTGAGCTGATAATCACAACTCCCTGTCTTGTGGTGCTGTCCACTGTTCACTTTGTTTCTATGCTTTGATGTGACCAAAAATGATGTGTATTACTCATGCATAGTACATAGGTACTGACTAGGTACATATGATTTTCCCATCAGTTACCAGCAAATAGATTCCATACATGACAAATATGTCCATGAAAATATACTCAGGTATCAAAACTGTGCTCACCAGAAGATGAATAAATTCTCCATGGATATGAGTTGCCATGCAGACTGGATTTGATGACACCATTCTCAAGCAGTGTTATTGGGCATTGTTGCTGGGGATTTGAATGAATGACAAATAACAAATAAGGCATCTGCAGAATCATATCCCAACCAGCCAATTTATAACTTCAATCAGCTGTAAAATTGGATAAAAGTGCAGTAATATTTGATAAATTTTGATGTATTTTAACAGTCATGGTGACAGTTCATTGTCACACATTCAGTCACACATTCATTGTGAGTGCTTATTGCTTTCAGATGGTGTGTGCCTCTTCTTTCGATCATTCTGAGGAATTCCACTGACCAATGAGTTTGTTCACTTTCAATCTCCTTGTTAGAATGTGTTTGTGTATGCCCATCTCTTGTCAACATCACTAAGCTGTGATGTGCTACCAACCAGTATGAGCTGATTACTCCCAGTACTTCCAATAATTGTCCATGCATTTTATAGTGAACTATATAAGTTATTTCTCATGGAGTACTGATCTGTCAACAATAACATTAGCAGAGCATTCACATTAATGCTTGCACTTGTTTACAGGTGTGGTCAGCATGGTCACTGCAGCACCTGCTGGGAGTGACAACCCAGCCGAGCTCCTCAAACTCCACCATGTATGCTGTTTGAGCCAGTGCAGATGGAGTTCAGGCTCGCACGTGCCAGTGCGGGATTGCCTAGGGCAGACCAGAGATGCTTGGTCACTTGGCATTATTGTCAAAGTCATTCCACATGCACCCAAAAGTGGCGTCCAAGCAGTAATGATGAGCGAGGTGCTGCCGGACGGCACCGTCGCCAGCCCGCCCATCCGGGTCTGGTTCTGCGACGGCTACTGGCAGCGCGCCAGGGAGCTGGTCCGAGAGAAGGACGTGCTGTGCTTCTGGTCGCCGACGGTGAGCGCCTTCATGGGCGACTACCTGCTCTCCGGCCAGGGCATCATGGTGGTGGCCGACCGCTCCGAGCCGGGTCGTGCCGCGCTGTTCCGGCTGACGGGCCGGCCCGGCTGCCGCACCTGCCAGCCGCACCCGGCGGCACACGGTGGGCCGTCGCGCGCCAAGAAGCGGCGTGTGGTCGTACAGGACAGGGAGGCGCACGCTGCCACTACTGCACCACTGGCGACCGCCTCTGTCGTACAGGACAGGGAGGCGCACACTGCCACTACTGCACCACTGACGACCGCCTCTGTCGTACAGGACAGGGAGGCGCACGCTGCCACTTCTGCACCACTGACGACCGCCTCTATCGCCGAGCCAGAGCTGGAGCCGGCGCAAGAGCCGGCGCAAACTGCGGAGCCACGGAACGTCGCCCACGAATCCCACACCGGGCAGAGATCGCCCTCCCCCGTGCAGCCGGCGGATGACGCGTCGCCAGCGTCTGGAAGTCCGGACTCGCCGGTGCTGCCGGCTGTGGCGGCCGAGTTCATGCTGCGCGTGCCGGCCAGCGACCCGGCCAACCCGTACACCCTGCTGTCGGCCGTGGGCCGCGACGACCCCGACCTGCGGCGGCGGCCGCACGTGATGGGCGTCATCGTGGCGGTGCCGCAGCCGGCGCGCCGCACCCGCCGCGGCCTGATGGTGATGGCCGCCATCAAGGACCCGTCGTGCTGCGTGGACACGTCGCCGCGCCACGACCTGATCGTGTTCGTGTTCGTGGGCTCGAGCGCCGAGCTGCCCGACGCGACGCCCGACCACGGCTTCCAGCTCGGCAACGTGCTGCGCGTGCGGCACGTCAAGATCGAGCGGCGCAACGGCAAGCTGGACGGCCGCGTGTTCCAGGGCTCGGCGGTGGCGGTGTTCTCGAGCGGCGTGGACGAGCCGCTGGCGCCGCTCGGCACGCGCTCCGGCGCCAGTCCGCTGACGGACGCGGAGCGTGCGCGGCTGGTGTGGCTGCGCCGCTGGTGGCGCCACCAGCGGCGCTGGCAGGCCGTGCTGGACAGCGCCACCGACGCCACCATCGAAGATCTGCTGCGGCCCGGTCTGTACCACCTGCACTGCGAGGTGGTGTGTCTGACGGACGCCGCCGGCCGGCGCCCCGCCTACCTGCACGTGCGCGACGGCAGCCGCACGCGAGCGCTGTTCGTGGAGCCGAGGCTGGATCCGGACAGCGGTGCCAGCTCGTCACGTTCCCCCGAGACGCAGCTGCTGCGTGGAAACGCCCACAGCCTACACGTGCGCGTGGCGGACCAGCGGTGTGTGGCGGCGCTACAGCAGCTGGTCGCCGTGCAGCGGCTGCGTTATGTGCAGCTGCTGCGGATGCGGGTCGCCAGCGCGCTGGTTGACAGCGAGACTGAGGCGCTGGAGGTGGAGCTGCGGCCCGCCGACGAGCCGCTGGTGCTGCAGCTGGAAGCCGAGTCGGCGGCGGCCACGCACATCCGCCAGCGACTGGAGACGGTGGACGCTGTGGAACGGGTCAGCCCCGTCAGCCCAGGCGGACAGGCGGCGCCAACAGAGCGGAGGCAAGCAGCGGCGGCTCCCACCCAGCCGGGGCAGGAAGTGGTGTCTCCCGGCCAGCCGGGACAGGAAGTGGTGTCTCCCGGCCAGCCGAGGCAGGAAGTGGTGTCTCCCGCCCAGCCGGGGCAGGAAGTGGTGTCTCCCGCCCAGCCGGGACAGGAAGTGGTGTCTCCCGGCCAGCCGAGGCAGGAGGTGGTGTCTCCCGGCCAGCCGAGGCAGGAAGTGGTGTCTCCCGGCCAGCCGAGGCAGGAGGTGGTGTCTCCCGGCCAGCCGAGGCAGGAAGTGGTGTCTCCCGGCCAGCCGGGGCAGGAAGTGGTGTCTCCCGGCCAGCCGAGGCAGGAAGTGGTGTCTCCCGGCCAGCCGGGGCAGGGAAGGCAGGAAATGATAGCTCTTGTTCAGTCGAAACAAGAGGCAGGGACTGGGGAAGAGGCTGCATCTGTTTTGGCCGTCACCAAACGTGTGCTCGAAGATTCGACACCGGGATTGGTGAAGAAGGTGCTCGCCCTGATGCCTCGCGTCTCTGGCCACGCCCACTCGGAACAGGCCGCCCACACCGACCGACCAGAATCGCCAAGGACGGTGAGCTGAACTTACTGTATTTTTATTCTTCATCGACCATGATGCATTTTCGAGTCTTCTCAATCTCATTCGAGGCCGCTTGAGGCACACAGCACAACCAAGGAAAAATATAATAAATTACGTTAATTTAAATCAGTTTCTTTGTTACAAACTGCCAAATTTCACTCAATACAACGAAGAATGGCTCTTAGATGCTCCTGGGTTTTAGACATTGCGTGAGACGAAATGTACGACCCTCAATATACCAGGAGGTGCTGGGTTTACTCAACATCAAAAGTAGCGTTAGGGATCATGCTATATTACTCAACGTTTCGGCCAGGGGCCATCATCAGGAGTGATATAAAAAATGGCAGGGTTAACAATTGAAAAAACGCGGGAAGAAAGCGTGCAAAAATACACGTGAAACACAGAAAAGCAACTCCATTGATGCAGACACAACAAGAAACTCCAAACCAGAAATCAACTAGGTCAAGATAAAATCCTCTGAGGAAGCCCGGGCCGATGGTCCATATACATATCGACACATATATAGCCATATATCGAATGTAACGCTTAATACATAAAATATAATTTATGTTCATGTAATTTTATGTGATATACCAAGACGTCGTTTGCGTGTTTAGTTGCGGCCGTAGATTATGTAATTTCACGTGTATTTTTGCACGCTTTCTTCCCGCGTTTTTTCAATTGTTAACCCTGCCATTTTTTATATCACTCCTGATGATGGCCCCTGGCCGAAACGTTGAGTAATATAGCATGATCCCTAACGCTACTTTTGATGTTGAGTAAACCCAGCACCTCCTGGTATATTGAGGGTCGTACATTTCGTCTCACGAAATTTCACTCAGTTGAATTAAAGTTGTCTTTACATTCAAACCTTCACTGTCCTTTAAACTAAGCGATAGGACCTACTTGACTTATTCCAGCCCTGTCTGTTCATGAGTCCTATATCTGAATCATAGGGAGAGTCCTGTGCGATGTTTAAGCTTTTATGTCTTGTAAAAGAGCTCTGGTTTCTGTCCTGCCTGATGAAAGCAGTAACTCCCAGCTGTCCTGAGCATTCCAATTTTGTCCCATGTTAACAAATATATGGCATTGAATCTGGTGCAAGTGGACCAGTTTACACCTGTAGTTGTTTTCCAAGCTAAAAGTTGGCCTATATTGTATAGCAATTTCCTTAAATTTTGCCATGTTATGTAAGAATATATATCGGCAACATGGCTTAGCCTTCGCAGACAGTGCGGCAGAACTTGCTATCGTCGTAAGCGGTCCATCAATTCGACCCTTTCCACTGGCTCCTTTTGTAGGCGGCGTTGCGTAGCTCCGTCCTCAAACTATCGAGAGTTAATGAGAACATTTTTGGTTACCTAAATCGGTTCACTTGTTGAACATGCTTCTCTGTCGCTCAGGTAGATATTAGGCGACGAGTCTTCCATTGTTAAATCGATGCGCCCCGAAACTTAATAACCAACCAGTTGGTCACCTTGCAAGTCTAGTCAAGGTCTATGCTGGAGTGAATCCAGGACATGGCCGTTGTACTCACAGCCTGGTCTTCCCACGGATTCCGATAGGAGACTTGTGTGTCGTATGAACCGGCCGGTGAGGATGTGACGGATATGTGTTTTCCGACAGGAGGCGTGTGCGTCGTATGATCTGGTCGGTGAGCAGATCAGCCTGCTCGCCACGCAGCAGTCCTCGCAGGACGCCAACACCGAGGGATTCGTCACGGCACCACAGTCTCCGTCGGCGGCGCTGGCGTGCCCCAGCGAGCCTTCAGCTCCGGTGGCGGCGCCGGCCGCTTCCCCACAACGAGCGGCGGCGGCGCCGGCTGCCTCCCCACAACACGCGGCGGCGGCGGCCTGCCTCCCCACAACACGCGGCGGCGCCGGCTGCCTCCCCACAACCGGCGGCGGCTGGCTCGTCGCCACCCGTGCTGAGAGTGCTGGACGCGCGGCTGCCCAGGTGCTCTCTCCAGCAGCTGGCCGACTGGCCGGCCGGCCAGCCGTGCCAGCTCCAGTGCCGCGTGCAGTGCCGCCGACTGGCGGCCGCGCCCGGCGGCCTGCTTGACCTGCTGTCGACTGTCTGCACGCGCTGCGACATCCAGCTGAGCGGCGATGCGCTGCCGGCCGTGCGGCTGTCGCCGCGGCTGGAGCTGGAGCACCACTGTCCGCGCTGTCGGCGGCCGGTCCGGCTGGTGCTGACGCTGCCGCTGCGACTGCGCGCCGCGCGCGGCCGGCTGCGGCTGCCGGCGCTGCTGACCGGTGACCCGGCCGAGCGGCTGCTGGGCGCGCCGGTGCGGCCGGCCGCGCTGCCGGCGCTCTGGACTCGCGTGCGCCGGGTCGCCGACGCGCTGGCTGGCTGCCCGCTGGCGCAGGTGGGCGTGATCCCTTGCGCGCTGCCCGACGGTCAGCGGCAGTACCTGGTGATAGGCATGGTGCCGGCGTCCGACTAGTCAGACCATTCTGTCCGACCATGCTGTCCGACCATGCTGTCCGACCATTCTGTCCGACCATTCTGTCCGACCATTCTGTCCGACCATTCTGTCCGGTCATTCTGTCCGACCATTCTGTCCGACCATGCCGTCCGACCTCGACCGGTGCGTTCCCCCCGTCTCACCGCCCCCACCGTTCGTGGGCGTGTGTCGGGCCGTGCGGCTGGCGAGGATCTCGGTGCCTCGTTGTGTGTCGGCCTGTTTTCGTTGTCGACAATTGCAGAGCCTGATCGTGTGTTGGCTTGTTTCCGTTCCCGAGAAGTGCAGAGCTTTATCATGTGTTGGCTTGTTTCTGTTGACAATTGCTATGTTCTCATAATCCACAATACAGTGCTGGTGCATGTTTACGGGCATCAGGATTATCTCTGGACGAATTGGTGAGAACAATGTTATGAAACTTCAGTCTGTCTTTCACCGGTTGTATAAATTTAGTGTAGTACTTAGCAATGCTGTGACATATCGGATTTCCAGTGCCTGCCAGCTCAGATAGTCTATGGTATGGCAGATATGGCAGATATGGCAGATAATACTCCGGAATTCATGGAAGTTGTTCAGGGCCGTAGCGTTCGACAGCCTGTATTGATTGATTATTTGGGCGTAAAGGCGCATCAACTGCTACTGGTTCTGTAGCGCCCATTCGAAAGCCTGTACTTGTGGGCGCTAAATGACCTTGTAGTCGGCGCGCCCTTAAACCCAAATAATCAATCAATCGAAAGCCTGTACTTCAGGGAGATGTTCAAAGCGGAACGTAGCGCGGCAAGACCGTACATGCCCCGGTCGGTTTTCTGGGCACGTGAGTACGCCGAGCACAAGCGTGGCGCGGACCGGTCCCAGGCTGTGTACGTACTGGTTGTGGCTCAGCTAACTCACAATTTGAGTAAGTTGTTTGATACACGATTTGGGTTCTTGATTATTTCGGTTGGATACTTTCGAAAACAAGAACTGAAGAAGACAAGCTGAGTTTTTACTGGCAAGTCGACTGATCATTACAGGGAGGATTGTTACAGATGTAGTTTTCTGCGCGGCCAACGTGGATATAAAACCAAGCCAAATATCCAGAAAAAAACAAGGCTGGATATCTCCAACCAAGCTATGGGAGGTGATTCTGTCCTCAACATCGTCAGCTTGCGTAGGAGAATTGGTAACTTAGTACCAGGAGGAACCAAAATAGGTGCCCGAGCCTCCGTGCATCTCCGGAATCTTCAGTAGACTGCAGTGACGTATTTCAGCTTGCCTGCCTGCCTCATCTGACTTAACCCAACCTAGCCCACGTTTGCTGGATCGCTTAAACGTATGGACATAGGCGCAGCCAAGGAGAACCCGACCTCCTCCCCTTCAGAAAAAAAAACACCAGATCAAGAAAGACATTTCGAGATTTTCACCACGCAAAACCAGAAATGTTCGCCACTCTAAGCGTGTCGGAAATTTTTCCTGTTCCATGCAATTCTTCGCTCAACCCCCATAAGAAAATCCTGACTGCGCAAAATCCTGACTCTGTCTTTGGGCATTCTATGGGGTAAAGAATGCGGACAGGGGTGTTGTTTTATTCATTTGTGAGGGGGAATTGTCCCCTCAATGTTGGGTTTGCCGCCCAAATAACTAAACTTTGAACATGAGACCCTATGGATTGTGCTCCCAAATACGTTTGGGCACTCCCCTTGCTTTTATGTATCTCCCAATCATTTACAAAGATCAACACCCTCGCATACCGATGTTGGATCGAATGAAATATGCGGATGTTAGATCGCGTAAATCGTACGAGTGCTTAATCGCGTGAAGGTTACAGATGGTCGGTTGGGTAAAACTTGCAAATGTTGTATCCCGTAAATACTGTAATGCTATGAACTAAAAAATGTACACCACCCTGCAAAGTATTGTCTATAAACGGAAGGAATTTCTCTCCGTTACCGTTCTGCCACATGGGCTACAAACGTTCTCACTTTAGTCATCACCTGATATGTCGTCACCTTGATTCTCACAAGCGTGAGGCAGAAGCGGAGGGAGGCGGTATACGAGCAGTAAGGCGATCGCCGACGTTAGCAGTAGGGGTGTACAAGCAGTAAGGCCAAGTGGAAGTGATCGCCGACTTCAACGTGCCGGGGGAAGTCGTGATTCCGAAGGTAGGCATATCCGATTTTCAATGACGGAAAATTATTGAAATTTTCTGACCGAGCTGTGACAGAGATCGTAGTGTAGCTGTAGGCGTGCAATTCGTTCAGATATTTTCCGAGGATTTTCGATAGAGGAATTTGGTACACTGTTCTCATATTCATTGTAAGTTAGGTGGGTGTAATACAACGAAGAATGGCTCTTAAGTGCTCCTGGGTTTTAGGCATTGCGTGAGAAGAAATATACGACCTTCAATATACCAGGAGGTATTGAGTTTACATCAAAAGTAACGTTAGGGATCATGCTATATTACTCAACGTTTTGGCCAGGGGCCATCATAAGCACCCCCACCATCTTTCCAGTCATAATCTCACACCCTGTCTTGGGGGTTGATACAACCTGTGCTCCAATCTCTAAACTAAGCATGATACAGAAAGGATAGGTGTCATTGGAAAGTGTGCGAGCGCCGAGCGGGGCCAGAAAACACCACCAAAATTTCCTCCCCCAAAAAAGTCATGAAGCCATGGGCTTAGGTTTTCATGACCATCATGTTTTTAGCTCTTGGGAGTTCATTTTGGGAAATACTTTATTAAAAATTGGAATTAACAAAGGAATGCAAAATCAACCATGACCCTAACATTTTTGCCCACAAAAAAAAAAAAATGCCATTCTTTTATTTAATTTCAAAATTTTGAGTTCTTGCTTTTCTTTAATTCTTATTTTCCTAACAGGTAAATCAAACCAAAAATCATAGTTCAAAGATTTTGTGTATTCCTACTCAATTGGTTTTCCAGTGGTGCTGGTGTGATGCTACATGTATTTTCCTCTTAAAATGTTGACTTTAACAATTTCATCTCATCCTTCATGATATAATTATTATAATAGCTATCCTCACAAAATCTTCCTTCAAGTCAGCAGAACTGTGGGCTGTATAAGTGGTATGTGATCATGACTTATCAAGTGCTGTCAGCTTTCTCAGTCCATCAGTACTGCAGTGTGCTGTCATCAAGCAAGGGCCATGCAAGCAGAGCTGACCCAGGTCATTTAAATATAGGTGTCAACATGGTGCCCATTCCTCCCACCCATTTACCAAGTGCTTTCTTTGTTTTTTGGGTATTGTCATAAAAGGTTGTTTTATTTTTGTTCACAATACGCAGTTTACGATGGTGACTAAGATGAAGTGACCACTTATCTTCTGTGCAAATTGATTTTTTTTCATGAAAATGTTTTGGCTTAAAAAACCTAAGCTAACCTAATCATCAATATCCTATGATGGCCTTTCCTCAATGACCAGAAGAAAAAAACAGTCAATGCTAAAGTGCAACAATACTGAGTTTTCTTATTTTTTTACATAACAAAAATATGTATTTTTTTCTTCAAAAGCAGGTTAGGGCCTGGGTCAGGTTTCTTTGTGAAATTTGAGAATTTTCAGAATATAAATTGCTTGGCATTTTTCTCATATTTTCCTTTTAATTTCGTTTTCTCAAAGGGTAGATTAGGCTAGTTGGGTTAACTTTTGTCTCATTTTTATTTAATTTTTTAATGTTACTTTTTATGCTGTTCCCTAACTTAAAGCCCCTTTTGACATTATTTTGCTCACAACCTGAAAAGCAAGCATTTGCACAGACCTTAAGTAGTCCCATCATCTTAATCATCTTCATAAACATTGTATTCCAAAGAAAGATATAAAACACCTTTTAAGACAAATTTACCTATTTTTGTACCATTATTTTGGATCTGAGCTACCACCCACATTGTGTGTGTGTGTGTTTGAGACACCTGATTTATCGTGAGTTCCAATGAGAGAATTCCTGTTGGTGGTTGCTGGGCATCATCAAGCTGGCTATTGATACAACTGCCACTGGG
Organism: Imbricaverruca yamaguchii; assembly: GCA_034440575.1. Taxonomy (NCBI): domain Eukaryota; kingdom Metazoa; phylum Arthropoda; class Thecostraca; family Neoverrucidae; genus Imbricaverruca; species Imbricaverruca yamaguchii. The sequence goes on along the minus strand of JAOTOL010001655.1, from coordinate 3,784,937 downwards.
TGCTGGGTGGTGTTCAGCTGGCCATTGATACAGTTGGCGTACAACATTCGACTGATGGACGGCATTCGTTCTTCACCAACAGGTGCCATGTACACCTGTCTGTGTCGGAGAGTCACTGCGGCGGCGGCGGTGGCGGCACGCCGACACCCACTCCGGTGGTGCGCCCTGTCGACGTCACCAGCCGCGCGCGCGGACGCTGGCGACGCCGGGAGCGGCTCGGGTCAGCCGACGGCCGACCCGCATGTCACCGACGGCACAGCCACCCATTTTGCCGCGTCCGTGAAGAAGTTCGAGGAGATGTTGCACGAGGTGCCGGAGCCGGCGCACAGCGACGAATCGTTCCTCTCTCTGCTCAGGAGGTCGCCACTCGTGAAGGTTGGTTTGCGGGCCTCGTGCGGGCGCGGCGTTCTTGGCGTGAAGTCTACACTCATGCAGGAGGAAAGATTGCTGATGTGTTGGCTCTTTCTCGTGGAGTCACGTCAGTTGTGCCATTTTGGTGTGTTTTTAACATGTGGATGTTCTTCGGAGCTGGGAAGATATGTGTATAATTGCGTGCTGACATGGCTTCCTTATGCCGTCGGTGTGTCACGCTTTAATTTGACCGATGCTGACAGTACTCAGGTGCTCTGCGGTGCTGGCGTGCCACCCTATTGGGCTCTGCATGGTCCCCAAACTGGTACACTCTCCTCCAGCCGAAGTGACCCCCACACGTGGTGTGACGTCAGATGGGGGACCCGGCCGGCAAGGTGGTCGAGGGCGAGGTCATCCACACGGTCGGCGACGACCTCTACATCGACTTCGGCGGCAAGTTCCACTGCGTCTGCCCCCGACCGTCCAGGAGGGGAGCGTAAGTGCACAGTTGACCGGTCCGGTAACATCGGCGGACCGCAGCAGATCGCCACGGAGGGTGAACGTGTGCTGGCGTGGGCCCGTCAAGTGCTTTAGTCGTAGTCTGGACTTGAGAGTATTTGTGGTGTGAGGCATTGCATTGCTGCCAGACCTCGCCTCCCGACTTTCCTTGTTACAACGCCGCACACTGTAGCCCGGCTTCTGGCTTCCCTTACTACGACGCTGCCAAGTGCTGCAGCCGCTCATTTTGTATTAGTTTGAGATGAAGGCTATATGTCTAAGACGCTTGGTTGCACGTAAATCGCTAAGTAAATGCGAACTGGTCATATAACTGTTCAATTTATGTTAGCTGCAACATCATGATTCAGCATTTGGTTAAGAATTGCATAATTGATGTCAAGTGGTTGGTCATATACTTCACATGTGCAATTTTGTTCATTAATTTATTCATTGATTCATATATATATATATATATATATATATATATATATATATATATATATATCTGCTGTGATCTTTCTGCCAAAGAATTCCCTTTCGTCTTAAGTGTTGCTATGCATTGCATTCCCTGCTTTGGTTGTTCCTAGTATGTCCCTGAGCTGGTGCTCATCTACATAAGATGTTCTCACTACACTGCAGTGCTGCACTAGATTGTTGTGGGTCTTGCACTGCATACCATGCTTCTAGACTACTACACCACTACACAGGCAGTTTTCCGACGTCACTCTTCTGACAGAGAAAATTCGTGGAATCCAGCATCTAATGAAGTCTTGCCTTGATCTGTTACACATGTTTTACTGCCTGAATTAACTCATGTCATACGACAATAACCACTGCGATAACAACTTTAAGTTTCATCTTTCTGGATTTGTTTTCAGAGGAAAGATGGCATGTCTCACCTTGATTCCCTTTTACATGTTCGTAACATGGGAAACATCATCACACGTGTTGATGTATTCGCCTGCATATTTTCCACTGTACAAAACCATGAGTTCCAGGATGTTGTCCACTATGATGTGCACAACTGCTAGGTTGTTGCTGTGCATTGCATCATGCTAGTGTCTTGTGTTTCTGTTCACATGGAGTGCCTGCATCATGCCTCGTGTTTCCGTTCACATTGAGTGCCTGCATTACGTTAGTGTGTCTCGTGTTTCTGTTCGCAGGGAGTGCCTGCATCATGTCAGTGTTGGAGCTTAGGGGCGCATCGACTGCAGAGGTCATGCAGCCATCATGTCAGTGTCTCGTGTTTCCGTTCGCATTGAGTGCCTGCATTACGTTAGTGTGTCTCGTGTTTCTGTTTGCAGGGAGTACCTGCATCATGTCTCGTGTTTCTGTTCACGTTGAGTGCCTGCGTTGTGTAAGTGTGTCTCGTGTCTCCGTTCGCAGAGAGTGCCCGCATCATGTCAGTGTGTCTCGTGTTTCCGTTCGCATTGAGTGCCTGCATTATGTCAGTGTGTCTCGTGTTTCTATTCACGTTGAGTGCCTGCATTATGTCAGTGTGTCTCGTGTTTCTGTTCACGTTGAGTGCCTGCATTATGTCAGTGTGTCTCGTGTTTCTGTTCACGTTGAGTGCCTGCATTATGTCAGTGTGTCTCGTGTTTCTGTTCACGTTGAGTGCCTGCATTATGTCATTCTCGTGTTTCTTTCCGTTGGTGCGCTTATGTCAGTGTGTCTCGTGTTTCTGTTCACGTTGAGTGCCTGCATTATGTCAGTGTGTCTCGTGTTTCTATTCACGTTGAGTGCCTGCATTATGTCAGCGTGTCTCGTGTTTCTGTTCACGTTGAGTGCCTGCAGTATGTCAGCGTGTCTCGTGTTTCCGTTCGCAGGGAGTACGTGACCGGCTCCAGGGTGCGCATCAGACTGCAAGACCTGGAGCTGTCGTCGCTGTTCCTGGGCGCCAAGAGAGACTTGACCCTGCTGGAGGCCGACGCCACACTGCTCGGTCTCGTATCCAGCCCGCAGGGGGTCCCTCAGGGCCGGCCCGAGTCGTAGCCGCCGCCCACGCCCGGCCCGCCAATGCCCCGTGGGTGGTTGTCGTGACGTAAGTGCTCAAGGGCGAAGTCGTCATCGGCGAACTCGGGAGCCCAGCCCGCCAACGCCCCACGGGTGGTTGTGATGTCGCCAGCCCTCAAGCCGAAGCCGTCGTCAGCGAATTCGGAAGCCGAGGCCATGCGCTGCTCGGTCGAAGAATAAGGCTAGCTGTGCATTTACAGTTACAAGTAGTTGTATTATTAGCAATAAGTTCAATTTTAGTTTTGGAGAACTAATGGGATCAACATCAAAGGAATTAAATTCAGACACGCATAATTAATGTTCGGTTTTACTCCCATGCCTCTGCTGCCCGCATCTCCAGCGCAGTTGGCTTTCAAGGCACCAGCTTGAAGCCGTCCTAGTCGTGGGTGTGCCGTCTGCACAAGGTCACGGGTTGAGGTAAAGCCTCCGGATGATGTTTCGTCTGCTCGTTGTATGTTTTTGAGTATGACGTATGCTGTATGACGAACGCGCTGATTGCTGTGGTGACTGCAGTTTACCAGGCCAGTGTATGCTGATGGCCATGCCATGCCCGCCAGCTGTGGCCGCGGTATCCGGTCGGTGTGGCGAGCGCACGAGGGCCGCGCCGCACCCGACGGGCTTCGGCCGGCGGGCGTCGCGGCGGTGCCGGTAGAGCCGAGCGCAGCAGTGGTCTGTACAGTGTATTGTGAACAGTGTATGTACAGCGGCGCACGGTGCGCTGGCGGCACGTGCCGCGAACACTGCCGCCGCGTGGCGTGACGGTCCGGACAGCGCGGCGGCACCGGCTCGTCGCCACACGGTCGGGCGGACCCCCGCTGTGGTTGCCACAGCGGGTCTGCACCGCCGCTGCATCGCGGCCACGGCCAACAGCTCAATATATCGCGACGCCTGTGTCTGAGCGAGCTGTATCGGGCGGCAAGACCCGCCTGGACTTGCGTGCTGTCTCGTAGGCGGTCGACGTCACATGCTCTGCCGACACTCGTGTCAGCCGCTGGTGCTAGTCTCTTGTTACGCGGCTGGTGCCAGTCACTAGTTACACAGCTTGCACCAGTCACCAGTTATACAGATGATGCCAGTAGCTAGCTATACGGTTGGTACCAGTCACGCAGCTGGTTCTGATCACTAGCTACGTCGGTACCGCATGGGTAGCCAGGTTCTGCGGCCATTTCCACGTAATCACATTCTCTGGTGGTGTACTTAACAGCACAGTCCCACCTATTATCACTCACAGCATCACCATACGTAACAACACCCCCCACGCTCCACTCCCCCCCCCCCCCCACTGTCGTCCAACATCCATGCGGACAGGGCGAGTGCAGTCCGTTTGTACATATCTCTGTTGAGACGACACCGCACGTCTGCTGAACAGCTGCGGACACCGGCCGGCCGACAGGGGGCCGGTGGTCCGACGCCACGTGCTACACCACCGGACCGCTGCTGGCAGCCAGGCTGCCGAGTCGTTGGGCGGTGGCAGCTGTGGGGTAGGTGGTGCAGCAGCTCCCCGCGGTGGGGTCCGTCTGGGAGCCGACTGCGGCTACACGGAGCCGACTGCGGCTACACGGAGCCGACTGCGGCTACACGGACCGCTACACGGAGCCGACTGCGGCTACAGGAGCCGACTGCGGCTACAAGCCGGTGGCGGCTACAGAGCCGTGCGGGGCTACACGGAGCCGACTGCGGCGGCTACACGGAGCCGACTGCGGCTACACGGAGCCGACTGCGGCTACACGGAGCCGACTGCGGCTACACGGAGCCGACTGCGGCTACACGGAGCCGACTGCGGCTACACGGAGCCGACTGCGGCTACACGGAGCCGACTGCGGCTACACGGAGCCGACTGCGGCGGCTACACGGAGCCGACTGCGGCTACACGGAGCCGACTGCGGCTACACGGAGCCGACTGCGGCTACACGGAGCCGGCGGCGGCTACACGGAGCCGGCGGCGGCTACACTGAGCCGGCTGCGGCGGCTACACGGAGCCGACTGCGGCTACGCGGATCCGACTGCGGCTACACGGAGCCGACTGCGGCTACACGGAGCCGACTGCGGCTACACGGAGCCGACTGCGGCTACACGGAGCCGACTGCGGCTACACGGAGCCGACTGCGGCTACACGGAGCCGACTGCGGCTACACGGAGCCGACTGCGGCTACACGGAGCCGACTGCGGCTACACGGAGCCGACTGCGGCTACACACTGGGCTACAGCAGCGGTAACGATGCGGCTACACGGAGCCGACTGCGGCTACACGGAGCCGACTGCGGCTACACGGAGCCGGGCGCGGCGCACTTCTGCTCGTCGCTGCCGTCGGAGCACTGGCTGACGCCGTCGCAGAGCTCGCTCAGCGGCAGACACCGGCCCAGCGGGCACCTGTGAACACGGCGGAGCGTCAGCCGACGTCCGCCAGACGGAGGGACAGCGCCCACTGGCCGCGCGGTAGTGGGAGAACGTCCACCGAGCCGTGACAGTGGGCTTGTGTGGGAGGGAAGTGACGTCTATCGGGTCCACCAATTCATCATCATCCGTTGGTCCTCTTAGTGCGCCCGTGCTGGGGGGGGGGGATGTTCACTGAATAGTGAGACCGTGATGGGAGGCCCGCGATGGACAGGGATGACCGCCAGGCCGTGGTTGTACATCTGTCTAAAATGTAATCGGTGTCCGCTCACTAATGGCGAGGATGCTGCAGACAGGTGCTACAGCTCAACAATGGCCGGGATGCTGCAGACAGATGCTACACCTCAGCAACAGACTGCCGGAACTGTGCTCTAGATTTGGTCAGCAATGGTGAAATGATAGGACCGACATTGTGTCCATATTGTACTTACTTCCACAAATGTTACTCGTCTGTTTTGCTGGTTCAGAACGAATCCTCTGGAAGACCATTTATTTACCTGTGGTGTTCGCATATTCCCAGTCCAAAGATTCCTCCGGGAGTCCATATGCATCGCATCACGGATAAACAGCACAAGTTAACCTTGACAGCCCGACACAACTGACCTGCGACCATCTCAAGCATGGTACTCAGCCCCAGTAATCTGCGACCGTCCCGGCCACGGTGGCTAGTGGTTATTGCCCACGCTTTTGTTGGTTTGCGACGCGTCGACGTTCGGGTTACATTACATCGCCAATCTCACACTGACTAGGGCAGGTGATCAGTTATTCGAGTCCAAACTGTCGTTACTCGAGGGTAGGGACAGGTGGGACTCGAATCCATAAACTTTCGTTCAGGAGACGGGCACCTTATCCCTAGTCTACTTGCCTCTCTCGGCCATATCGACCTGACGACCACTGACCTGTGTCTGCCTCAGCCATGATGACCTGACACCCACTGACCTGTGTCCGCTTCAGCCATGGTGACCTGACACCCACCCACTGACCTGTGTTCACCTCAGCTACACGTCAGGTAGGGGTACCAAATGTCCCGGGATCGACTCTAGCGCCACTCAGGACATTTCCCAATCCCGCGGCCCACCGGCGAAACAGTGTGGGCGGCGCCATTAACCGTGAATGTGCATAAAGTGTGTCGTGAACCAACCAATAAACCAACAAACAAACAAACACCTCAGCTACAATGACCTGAAATCCACTGGTCTGTGTCCGCCTCAGCCAATGATGACCTGACATCCACTGGCCTGTGTCAGCCTCAGCCATGATGACCTGACACCAGCTGACCTGTGTCCGTCACAGCTGTGACGATCTGATACCCACACGCTGATGACCTGACACAAACTGACCTGTGTCCCAGACAGCCATGTCGCTGTGCGGCCGGTAGTGGTCCCGTGGTGACCTTGTCGATCCACTCAGAGTAGCTGGCCACCTTGGTGTAGACTCCGGGTCGGCCAGCACGCGCGCAGCCGTACCCATTGCTGGTGATTCCGGTCAGCGTCCACTCTCCCGACGGCTCCTGCAGAGTGTGGCCGGTGTCAAGGTGGGGGTTAGAGTGGTCGTCCTTAACACAGGTTATGAGTGGAGCGGTTTTGTTGTCGGAATCTCTGAGGATTTTAGAAGACCCGACGAATTACTCGTGCCTTGTAGATGTGATGTCGCGCAGAACGAAGTTGAGCGAAATAGATTATATTCCAAGTTAATTGATCGGTAAAATGAGAAGCAAGCTGGCCAGGCATGTTTTTTTTTACTCATTCATTTATCCTTTTAACTATAAGGTAGGAATTTTCAAACAATTTTGATTCAAGTTGTCCAGGGCCTGAATGGGTTGCAAGTATATATATATATATATATATACTCTGTCTGAAAATTGATGGTGCATCCTTGTGCTGAAAAGCAAATGTATGCGCTTCTACTAAAGCTGTAGTATCACAAAACGCCAACTGAAGTTCTCAATGCATCCGACTGTCCCAAGCCGTGAGGGCGAACCACAAAGTTGTGAATTTTCGAGTTGAGTGGGCAAGCCGGCCCACGGCCAGACAGCATTATTCCGTCGTGCGTGACTCGACGGGGAACAGCGGCACGCCGTCCGTCGGACATTTCCGTCCCGCCGCCAGATACGAACTCGCGAGTCGCCGGATGAGGAGACCTTTCTGACTTCCCGCCCTCACCATTCGGATTTTTTTAAACGACGGAACCCCTCCTGCTAGCAAACTAAGGGCTTTGTTGAACTTAAGCTAACTGCGGATGAAGGCAGTTATGCAGATACAGATGAGGAACTAGATTGTGTTCTGGACAACAACAAAAAATGAGCATGGTCGTCTTTGGTCCTGTCAATGCGACGTCATAAAGTAGATTATAGGTGTGCACACTGATTGTCAAAATGAATGAGTGAACATGATTGAGAACACATGTAAGCTTGGCCATCGTGTCTTCAAGTTTGTCGGGTCACGTTAACCCACCCATGGCCTAATTAAAGGCTATACTAGGTGGTCAATTTTGTATGTGTGTGCGTTTGCGTGTGTGTGTGTGTGATTTCCTCTGCTCGTGGTTGGATTCTTGTGCGATGCCAGCGTATTCCTGGGTCCACCCGACGCATACCAGTGACCTATAACGTGACCACGTATCGTACCTAAGGTCACAGGATGACCTGTATCAAGTCTCGTTTTCAATTTTGTTAATTCGTGACAATTTCTCGGTCTTTTTTGCTGAAGTAAGAATAGACATTAAATTCGAATTAAATACTCAAAATGGCTCTTCAGTGATCCTCGAACACTGCACTGTGTTCAAAGCCAGGTGAGGAACGTTGTACAGCGTTGGATAGGTACATAGCGTGACATGCAGTTTGGCAGAGTTGTACATGCGGTTTGGCAGAGTTGTACATGCAGTTTGGTAGAGTTGTATGCCCTTAAGATGAAGGTTTGAATTATTTTCCTTCTCTTGGTTGCATTTACGACTGTGTGATGCCGATTTTCATACGTGGCGCGTGATTTGGCTGACATATGCACCGTGTGTACGATGCAGAAGGCCTGAAGTGTGACGTGAAGGCCTAAAGTGTGAAACAATCTAATGCTACCTTGTTCGGCCTTCACATCTGATTTGACTACGTGCATTTAGTATATGGCAAGGGCAGTATGGCCCTTCTATATGAGTATTCACATGAAAGTTAAAAGTACATCTGTACGAACCGTTTTCAAACAAATTTTATTCAGCTGTGTGTGATCCGGGAACGTTCGCTCTATTTTACCTGACCGTTGAAGTCGCCGGTAACTTTAAGGCCAACAAAATTTCGCTGAGTGTTGACTTAGCAACAAACGTAGGACGTAGGACAAATCTACGTTCAATTTAGCTGAGCTGAGATCAGCTCAGGTGGACTAGGTGGGCTAGCTGCTTGACTTTGTTGTAATTCATCCATTGTTCCCCGAGCCATGCTGTTGGGTCTGAGGTCTCCCCCACCTCGCGCAACTCTGGGAAATTATTCCAGCGACAGCAAGCTCATAATCCGGTCATGCAATGTTCTAAGGGCTCCGTATTTGGGTTCCATCGCCAACTGAAAGGTGCTGGAACACCGCCAGCCGACAGATTGTCCCGTCTCGGTGACCCGACCCAACCTGACCCAGCCACTGACCTGGCACATGAGCGGTCCGCCGCTGTCTCCCAGGCAGGCGTCGCGACCTCCTCGGTCGTACCCGGCGCAGAACATGTTCTCGGTGATGCGATACAGCGGCAGGAACACGGTGCGCTTCTTGCACTCCTGCGACGATATGATCGGCAGCTGCACCTCTTGAAGCGTCTCCGCTGAAAGGAGGATGCCACGTGATACCAGCTGCTGAAGACGGATGCTTGATAGAGAGCCGCGTGGTTTCCGTCGGACTAGATTTCCACGGTATGCGTTCACTGCTGCCATGATGCATGCGTGTGGCGGCTCGGTCAATGATGTGCAAATTGGTCTCGTAGTGGAGCAAATCAAGTCTGACTCACTTTGCTCACGCCGGTTACTTTGTCATGGATTTAGGTAAAGGATATCATTATGGCAATTGCTGCACCATATAACCTCAATGCAAAATGACGAATGCAAACATGAGGCGGAAGATGTGATCGACGTTTGTGACGTATGTAGCCTCACAGACCCACTGCGATTACTTACGAAATATTCTGCCGGACTCGAACAGCTGGCCCCATCCGACAACGGTGCACAAGGCGCCGTCTTGGATCGGTGCGTCCGGCGGTGGCAGACACACTGGCCTCACAAAGTCGCTCATCCTGTACACAGCCAGAGTGCATTGGAGCGAAACGGTGCGTATGTACAAACGCACACACACACACACACTCGCAGAATGATTATATATATATATATATATATATATATATATATATATATATATATATATATATATATATAGTGTAAAATAATTGACAATGTGGTCTGAAAATTCACAGTTAATGGAATTGTGCTATTTCATCCTTGTCTTAGGTTTTTACCATTTTGCCACATGATGTGTGGGCAGTTATTATACACATGGCAGCTAAATAATGTAAAATGCATGTGACTGAAGTGAAACATGTGTATTACAACAGCATTCTGCTTTTTAATCCTTAAGTGGATATCCCTTATTTTCTTCCAATCTTTCACTATTCCCAAGCATCTTCTTTCTTCATCCACACAGTTATTGGTGAAGTAATTTTAGGACACTGTATATATATATATATATATATATATATATATATATATATATATATCCATTTATGGGCCAATATGGGGAATTCGGTTCACTTACAGGACCGATCTACAATTAGCGGCTGGGGTAAACTGCTGTACAAGTGATCCAGATATCCAGCGACCAGCGTGGATCACCATGAGTTGGACTCGCTAGACTGAGTCATAAGTTTTCTCGCATTACGAGACGGGTGCTAATTGAGGCACTCATGTTCCCTCACGTAAGATATTGTGTGTCTGGGGAAGTTGTAGCAAGGCCCAGAAACGACGCATACAAAAATGCATAAACTTTGGTGCAAGGATTGTCGCCGGCTTGCACTACCGGGATCATGTGTCGCCAACGTTGAAAGAACTAGGATGGCTGAAATTGGACTTCATATCCGAGGCAGATGCTCACTCAGTTTTCAAAATTATGAACGAGTTCACTGGCTCAGAACTCATTCGCGGTCAACTTAACTGTCGCTCAACTGTGTCGCAACGGAGCACCAGAGCCATGGCTAACGGTGAGCTCCAGGTACCACGATGCCGCACAGAATTCGCGCGCCGCTCCTTCATACCGAGAGCTTGCCGAATGTGGAACAATCTGCCTCCGGATGTGAGGAATTCAGGCGGCTACAGTGTTCAGGCGGAGGCTTTCGGTCATGCTGCGCATGTCTAGGCTCTAATTTTCGTGTATGCTCAAATTTCTAGTGTTTCCGTGTTATGAGTGTATGATCGTGACGATGGTGTGTACGGCACATTGGTGCACCTGTAACGGAGACTGAAAAACCCTGCTCGGGAGGATCCGAAAATACATTACATTACATTGCCATGGACTGGCCACCACTGGGTGCGGATGCCGGTCAATGCGCCAAATTCAGGCTGATGCTCAGCAGAAGGCCTGTGTGCGCTGTATCGGAAACATGATCGAAGAGGCTTTCCATCTACTCCAAGTGATTTCCTCGTGGCGCTGCACTCTGATCAGTTGAAGCACTATATCAGAATGTCCTCGACATATTTCGTTGTGTGTGAACACGTACTGCGCCCGCCGCAACAGCGCGATGTCACGGCGCTACAATCGGCGACCAACTGAACTACTACATCAGAATGTCCTCGACAGGTGTCGCTGCACGCGAGCACGTACTGTACGGGCTGCGCCAGCCGCAGCAGGGCGATGTCGTGTACGTAGCCGACGTCCTGGTAGAGCGGGTACATGACGATGTGCGACACCGCGTGCAGCTTCTCGTGGGGCGAGTGCAGCGTGCTGCCCCGCCGGTAGGCACCGAGCCTCGCCAGCCAGTAGCGGCGGGTTGACCTGTCGGCAGGTGGCGACGGTCACGTGCCGCACAGGGTCAGTCGGTGTCAAGGCCACGCGGGTCGGATGACGTGCAGCGGCGGCGGGAGCCGTCTGTCTCGCATGGGCGTGCCACTCTGTATCATTGTCGGCAGCGTTCACGTGCAGCAGTGGTGCCGTTTGTATCAGACGAAGCTTCCACGTGCAGAAGTGGTGCCGTTTGTTCAGACGTTGTGAAGTGGTGTTGGTGTGAGTGAAGCTTCCACGTGCAACATTGGTGTCGTTGGTGCCACATGAAGCTGTTTGTTTGTTTATTGGTTCCACGACACACTTTATGCATCATAATGGCGCCGCCCACACTGTTTCGCTGCCACATGAAGCTGTCTCGTTGAGCATCCGACTGCTGCCATCAGTGTGTCAAATGATGTATCATTTATGTTTACCTACTAGCGGATCAAAGGGAAGCAGTTCCGGCTATCACTTCACCCTCCCCAGCCCCCAACTGAAAAACCTAGAACAGTGATCTGAATTCTGGAAGAGCTACGAGCACTTGATGAAGAAAAGTTTGCTTTACTTTGTTTCAGGTGATACAATTCCATGTATACCCATTGGTTGTTTTATCGAGGAAAATGGTGCGCTGTTGATCGCCTGAAGGTATTTGGCTCGTGCCAAATAGGGTTGGTCCCATCGAAACCTGGATGCTGGGCAAGCCACGAATTGATATGATATATAGCATACATCCTCAATATACTCAATTTGTCGGTATGATATTTAGGTGAAGATGACTGGATCATCCAGCGTATAAGGACGTAGGAAGAACGAACGCCACGGGCGTGATACATTCAGTTCTGATGGCGCAAACCAGCAATGGTAATTACGCCCTCTTTCTCCACATACACACACCTTTCTCGATTCCTCCGAATGTATGAGTGACATAACAAAATAATGTCTTCGACAATATTAACGTGAAGTAGAGCTGGGCAAAAATCATCATTGTCTGTGTCAAGTTGGTGTACCGATAAACAAAAGCGACGGATGAAACGCCGAAAATCCCCCAATGGATAGTAATTGCAGCTCAGCTACGGGTGCAATTTCAGTTTCATTCTCCGAACACGCTCCCCTCCTACATCCCCTCCTTACTGTGCAAGAACTTCCAGTCGGGTCATGTAGATCCCATGTGTGTCCCGGGTCATGCAAATCCCCGTCCCCTCCAAAAACACCCGTTATTTAGAAATAACCATGATTTAGAGATGCCCATGATTGAGCGGTCACATCAAATGTCAAAAGCGCAGCAGTACCTTCGGTAACTGTGATTCCCTGAGGTAGCATTGGTTACCTGAGGCAGCAGTGGTTACCTGTGCAAGTATTAGGTGGTACCTGAGCAAGCAGTGGTTACCTGAGCAAGCAGTGGTTACCTGAGGAAGCAGTGGTTACCTGAGGAAGCAGTGGTTACCTGAGGAAGCAGCAGTTACTTGAGATAGCAGTGGTTACCTGATGAATCAATGGTTACCCGAGATAGCAGTGGTTACCTGAGATAGCAGTGGTTACCTGATGAAGCAGTGGTTTCCTGATGAAGCAGTGGTTGCCTGATGAAGCAGTGGTTACCTGAGATAGCAGTGGTTACCTGAGATAGCAGTGGTTACCTGACGAAGCAGTGGTTGCCTGAGGTAGCAGTGGTTACCTGAAGTAGCAGTGGTTACCTGAGGTAGCAGCAGTTGCCTGATGAAGCAGCGGTCACCTGAGATAGCAGTGTCCGGCGGAGACGAGCCAGCGGTCCGAGACGAGCGTGGCTCCACACTGGTACTCGCCGTCGCGGTACATGGCCGCCTGCCAGGGCCACGCGCCCGGACTGGTGTTGCCGCCGCCCACGATCCTGCACGCGGACACTGGTCTTTAGACGTGCACCGGGTCACAGCAGTAGACGACACAACACACGGGCCAGGGGCAGTTCCGGGTCACATCATTAGACACTATGCACAGGTCAGTGGCAGTCCTAGGCCACAGCACTAGAAATTATACACAGGTCAGGGGAGTTCCAGGGCACAACACTAGACAATACACATGAGCCAGGTGCAGTTCAAAGCCATAGCACTGGACACTATACACAGGCCAGGGATAGTCCCAGGCCACAGCAATAGACACTATAAACTGGCCAATGATAGTCCCAAGCCACAGCACTAGACACTATGCACAGGCTAGGGAAGTCCCAAGCCACAGCATTAGATACTATACACGGACCAGGGGCAGTCCCAGACCACAGCACTAGACACTATACACGGACCAGGGGCAGTCCCAGGCCACAGCACTAGACACTATACACGGACCAGGGACAGTCCCAGGCCACAGCACTAGACACTATACACGGACCAGGGGCAGTCCCAGACCACAGCACTAGATACTATACACGGACCAGGGGCAGTCCCAGACCACAGCACTAGACACTATACACGGACCAGGGGCAGTCCCAGACAACAGCACTAGACACAATACACGGACCAGGGATAGTCCCAGGCTACAGCACTAGACACTACCCAGATACCTTTTGGACGTCCGCGGTTGTTGCGCATTTGCCAGCACCGAAATCCAAGATGTTTTTGCTCCCTCTTTGTTCAAGTCCCGGATCCGTCTATATAGTGATTGAGACAGCTTTACGTTCTCTAATGCAATTTCAATGGTTTAACACCATCAAATAAAGGCTGCGGGTTGAATATTATAGTTGTATCCCATAGCCATCTAACGTGCCTGTGATGCAACATCTGTGTAAAATCGCGTAGGAACGATTTGGCGGTGGAAGCAAATGCGCCTGTCGTAAGCTCAGCCTCCCTGGCGCTGTACCCTCTGTCTAGCGCTGTACCCGCCGCATATGGCGCTGTACCCACTGTCTGGCTCTGTGTCCAACGTGTTTAATTATGTACACATCGTGCCTGGCTATGTACCCATCGTGATTAATCCTGTACCCATCGTTCCTGGCTCTGTGCCCGGTGTGTGTAGCGGTGTACCCACCGTACATGGCGCTGTGCTCGCCGCACATGGCGCTGTACCCACCGTGCCTGGCGCTGTTTAACCCTGGGTCTCAGACCGCACTGCAGCTTCTCGCAGGTGACGTGCAGCGCCGTCCGCCGCTCACACTCGTCCTCTTCGAACACCAGACCGGCCCTGCGGCACACCCCACAGGTGTCACACTCCTCCTCGAACACCAGACCGGCCCTGCGGCACACCCCACAGGTGTCACACTCGTCCTCCAACACCAGACCGGCCCTGCAGCACACCCCACAGGTGTCACACTCGTCCTCCAAAACCAGACCGGCCCTGCGGCACACCCCACAGGTGTCACACTCGTCCTCCTCCAACACCAGACCGGCCCTGCAGCACACCCCACAGGTGTCACACTCCTCCTCCAACACCAGACCGGCCCTGCAGCACACCCCACAGGTGTCACACTCGTCCTCCAACACCAGACCGGCCCTGCCACACCCCACAGGGCCCCTCCAACACCAGACCGGCCCTGCAGCACACCCCACAGGTGTCACACTCCTCCAACACCAGACCGGCCCTGCACACCCCACAGGTGTCACACCCCCTCCCCCAGCCGGCCACACCACAGGTGTCACCCTCCTCCAACACCAGACCGGCCCTGCAGCACACCCCACAGATGTCACACTCGTCCTCCTCGAACACCAGACCGGCCCTGCGGCACACCCCACAGGTGTCACACTCCTCCTCCAACACCAGACCGGCCCTGCAGCACACCCCACAGGTGTCACACTCCTCCTCCTCCAACACCAGACCGGCCCTGCGGCACACCCCACAGGTGTCACACTCGTCCTCCTCCAACACCAGACCGGCCCTGCAGCACACCCCACAGGTGTCACACTCCTCCTCCAACACCAGACCGGCCCTGCAGCACACCCCACAGGTGTCACACTCCTCCAACACCAGACCGGCCCTGCAGCACACCCCACAGGTGTCACACTCGTCCTCCAACACCAGACCGGCCCTGCAGCACACCCCACAGGTGTCACACTCCTCCTCCAACACCAGACCGGCCCTGCGGCACACCCCACAGGTGTCACACTCCTCCAACACCAGACCGGCCCTGCAGCACACCCCACAGGTGTCACACTCCTCCAACACCAGACCGGCCCTGCAGCACACCCCACAGGTGTCACACTCGTCCTCCTCAACACCAGACCGGCCCTGCAGCACACCCCACAGGTGTCACACTCCCTCCAACACCAGACCGGCCCTGCAGCACACCCCACAGGCGTCACACTCCTCCAACACCAGACCGGCCCTGCAGCACACCCCACAGGTGTCACACTCCCTCCAACACCAGACCGGCCCTGCAGCACACCCCACAGGTGTCACACTCCTCCAACACCAGACCGGCCCTGCGGCACACCCCACAGGTGTCACACTCCTCCCAACACCAGACCGGCCCTGCAGCACACCCCACAGGTGTCACACTCCACACCAGCGCCCCCACACACCCCCTCCTCCAACACCAGACCGGCCCTGCGCACACCCCACAGGTGTCACACTCGTCCTCCAACACCAGACCGGCCCTGCAGCACACCCCACAGGTGTCACACTCCTCCTCCAACACCAGACCGGCCCTGCGGCACACCCCACAGGTGTCACACTCCTCCTCCAACACCAGACCGGCCCTGCAGCACACCCCACAGGTGTCACACTCGTCCTCCAACACCAGACCGGCCCTGCGGTACTACCCAGGCGTCAGGCCAACGGTCCACCGAGAATACCAGACTGGCTCCGTGGTACAACCCAAGGGCAATGACAACGGTTCCCCGGGAGCACCAGGCTAGCTCTGCGGCATGGCAACGGCCCCCGGGAACACCAGGCGCTGCGGCATTCTCCAGACGTCAGGGCAACGGTCTCCCAGCCTCGCTCTGGCGGCGACATCAATGACCCGATCAGCACACTGAGACGCCGCTGGTGGTGGTCACACATCACCTGATGTGAATCACACCCCAGAGGCGTCCATGAGCAGATCTCAACACACTCGGACGCCGCTGGAGGCGGTCACATCACCTGACGCCTAGCATAGCCCAGCGCTCGGGCGGCCCGGAAGTGAGCACTCCAGCTGTGAAGCCGCCAGCTGTTTGTCGGGACGGAATGGACAGTCTTTCAGGTGAGCACGTGTGTCATTGCTCGGTGGTTATGTTTGCAAAGTGGTTGCAAGTGCAAAGCAACGCGAATAACCGAAACGTGGTGGTTGGGGGAGCCGGCTGTGTTTATCTGGCCACATTCCTTCTTCGACTTGGAGAGGAGAGCGGTGGCACAGAAGACTGCATAGGACGCGGAGCAATTGGTGTCAGGTCATCATGACTTAGGCGGACACAGGTCAGTGGGTATAGCTTTGCAAGGAGAATCTTAGATGAGGCGTGGCGGGGTCACCGCGAGGAATATGAGAACAACACCCATCCCAGACTTCGTGGCACGTGACATTACTTCTATGGCCTTGCATGGACGGATTTGATTATCATTTCCTCGTCGTGGCCACCCCGCCCCCCATACGAAGGGTATCAATGGCGACGTCCATGGACGAGAGCTCGTACAAGGGATTGCCAAGTAAGATTACTTACTTTTGCGACTCGGGGAGGAGGCCATTGGCCGATAGGAGCAGCTTGTAGAAGTGATCTGGCTCGGTGGCGGTCGGGTCCGACCGCACGGGACTGACGTCCTTGGCGTCCCTGCAATGGTGCACAAGTGATGCAGCCGCGAATTTGCACCACCATCAGTTCCTCACTGGATTACGCTGTCCACCGCCTCCATATGCGAAAGCGCTAACAGCGCGGCGCCTTATATGAATGGTTTTGCTTTCGCTTAGGCGCGGAACAAACTGAGCAGACGTGCTAAGCCATGCATACAAAGGCATTAAACAACAAACAAATTGTACTGGCATTGGCGTAATCGACCTGCGGACGGGCGACGTCAAATGCTGATACGTGGTCCAGCCGAGGCAGAAGAAGCACCATACTGCGGGCGGCGGCCACCTTGGTCCACACGTGACTCGTCTGCCACAGGTATCCGGTCCTTCCTAAGGACGTGCCAGCGTGCGACGTGCGTGCGTGTCTCAGGATCTGCCAGACGTACTGCCGGCTGCGAGGGTGCCAGCTGTCCACTCACTGGTAGGTGAGCGGCGCCAGCTGTCCACTCACTGGTAGGTGAGCGGCGCCAGCTGTCCACTCACTGGTAGGTGAGCGGCGCCAGCTGTCCACTCACTGGTAGGTGAGCGGCGCCAGCTGTCCACTCACTAGTAGGTGAGCGGCGCCAGCTGTCCACTCACTGGTAGGTGAGCGGCGCCAGCTGTCCACTCACTGGTAGGTGAGCGGCGCCAGCTGTCCACTCACTGGTAGGTGAGCGGCGCCAGCTGTCCACTCACTGGTAGGTGAGCGGCGCCAGCTGTCCATCGTAGCGGCAGCTTCTCGCCGTGTGAGCGGCGCCAGCTGTCCACCACTGTAGGTGAGCGGCGCCAGCTGTCCACTCACTGTAGGTGAGCGGCGTACACGTAGGTGAGCGGCGCCAGCTGTCCACTCACTAGTAGGTGAGCGGCGCCAGCTGTCCACTCACTGGTAGGTGAGCGGCGCCAGCAGTCCACTCACTGGTAGGTGAGCGACGCCAGCAGTCCACTCACTGGTAGGTGAGCGGCACCAGCTGTTCACTCACTGGTAGGTGAGCGGCGCCAGCAGTCCACTCACTGGTAGGTGAGCGGCGCCAGCTGTCCACTCACTGGTAGGTGAGCGGCGCCAGCTGTCCACTCACTGGTAGGTGAGCGGCGCCAGCTGTCCACTCACTAGTAGGTGAGCGGCGCCAGCTGTCCACTCACTAGTAGGTGAGCGGCGCCAGCTGCCCACTCACTGGTAGGTGAGCGGCGCCAGCTGTTCACTCACTGGTAGGTGAGCGGCGCCAGCTGTCCACTCACTGGTAGGTAGGCGAGCGTCCACTCACTGGTAGGTGAGCGGCGCCAGCTGTCCACTCACTGGTAGGTGAGCGGCGCCAGCTGTCCACTCACTGGTAGGTGAGCGGCGCCAGCTGTCCACTCACTGGTAGGTGAGCGGCGCCAGCTGTTCACTCACTGGTAGGTGAGCGGCACCAGCTGTCCACTCACTAGTAGGTGAGCGGCGCAGGTCCACTCACTGTAGGTGAGCGGAGCTGTCCACTCACTAGTAGGTGAGCGGCGCCAGCTGTCCACTCACTAGTAGGTGAGCGGCGCCAGCTGTCCACTCACTGGTAGGTGAGCGGCGCCACTGTCCACACTGGTAGGTGAGCGGCGCCAGCTGTACCAGGGCGTTCTTCTTGTGGGCTGTCCACTCACTGGTAGGTGAGCGGCGCCAGCTGTCCACTCACTGGTAGGTGAGCGGCGCCAGCTGTCCACTCACTGGTAGGTGAGCGGCGCCAGCTGTCCACTCACTAGTAGGTGAGCGGCGCCAGCTGTTCACTCACTGGTAGGTGAGCGGCGCCAGCTGTCCACTCACTAGTAGTGAGCGGCATTCACTACTGGTGGTGAGGGAGGACTGTCCACTCACTGGTAGGTGAGCGGCGCCAGCTGTCCACTCACTGGTAGGTGAGCGGCGCCAGCTGTCCGCTCACCAGTAGGTGAGCGGCGTTCACTCACTGGTAGGTGAGCGCCTTGCAGACGGCGCGGCCGAGCGCGCGCATGCCCCAGCTGCGCTTGCTGCGGCGCACCACGCCGTCCAGCTGGTCGACGCACAGCCGGCCCCAGACGCCGCGCTTCCTGACCAGCAGCAGGCCGGTCGACTGGTACCGGTCGGCGTCGACCGCGCGCGCGCTGGCGGCGATCGTGACGCAGTGGCGCTCGTCGGCGCCGTCGGCGCAGTCGAAGCGGCCGTCGCAGAGCGCGCTGCGGTCCACGCAGTGCTTCGCCTCGGGGCAGATGAACTGGTCCGGCCGGCACCACTCTGTGGGGAGGGGAAGGCAAAGTGGTATCCGGCCGGCACCACTCTGTGGGGAGGGGAAGGTGAAGTGGTATCCGCCCGGCACCACTCTGTGGGGAGGGGAAGGTGAAGTGGTATCCGCCCGGCACCACTCTGTGGGGAGGGGAGGGTGCAGTGGTATCCGCCCGGCACCACTCTGTGGGGAGGGGAAGGTGAAGTGGTATCCGGCCGGCACCACTCTGTGGGGAGGGGAAGGTGAAGTGGTATCCGGCCGGCACCACTCTGTGGGGAGGGGAAGGTGAAGTGGTATCCGGCCGGCACCACTCTGTGGGGAGGGGAAGGTGAAGTGGTATCCGGCCGGCACCACTCCGTGGGGAGGGGAAGGTGAAGTGGTATCCGGCCGGCACCACTCTGTGGGGAGGGGAAGGTGAAGTGGAATCCCGGCGGCACCACTCTGGAGAGGGGAAGGTGAAGTGGAATCCCGGCGGCACCACTCCGTGGGGAGGGGAAGGTGAAGTGGTATCCGGCCGGCACCACTCCGTGGGGAGGGGAAGGTGAAGTGGAATCCCGGCGGCACCACTCTGGAGAGGGGAAGGTGAAGTGGAATCCCGGCGGCACCACTCCGTGGGGAGGGGAAGGTGAGTGGTCTGGGAGGCGCTACTCTGTGGGGAGGGGTAGGCAGGTGAACTGGCCTGTGGACGGGTGCACCTGCTCAAACGAAATCTAACTCGGCACAGTAAATGTCATGCTATGGCCGTACCGTGTGGGTTAACTAGCACGACTCCACTACCGGACAAATGTGATGCCGACTACTGAGGTACCTACCTAACCATCACTACCGGACAAATGTGATGCTGGCTACTGATATACCTTTCTAACCATCGCTACCGGACAAATGCGATGCTGGCTACTGATATACCAAGACCAGTAAAATGATGGCGTCCCACCACAAATCCACTCCCTGACACTGTATCACTACGAAAATGTCCTCACGCTCGCGTGACCCGGGAAGTGGTGCGTGCCTACATCACCGACTACACTACACTACACTACACTACACCACACTACACAAAACTACCGATACCCCCACCGTCTAAACCGATGCGTATCACCGTCACTCTCGATACCGCCATCGCCATTTGCGACGAACATCAACGGCAACAACAGCGGCGACGCAAACATCGCCATCATCATCATCATCATCAGCGTCACCACCATCAGCAGCAGCAGCAGCAGAGCCGCAACCCAGCAGAGCCCGCAACCTCCGTGGTACAACCCTGGGTTGTACCACGGAGCCAGCAGCAGCCGCCGCTGGCCCGTCTCGCCGCTCACCGCAGAGCTGTTCGTCGCTGGAGTCGCCGCAGTCGACCACACCGTCGCACAGCTTGCGGTGCAGCGACTGGGCGCGCAGCCGGTCGGCGCACGTGCAGTCGCGCTCGTCGCTGCCGTCGGCGCAGTCGATGATGCGGTCGCAGCGCGACGTGGCCGGCACGCAGCCGCCGAGCGTGCGGCACGCGAAGTCGGACGCCACCAGGCAGGCTGCCGGTCGGACAGACGGTGAGTCGGTGACGCGCGCGCGAGACGAGGCGGGCGGCCCAGGTGGGGGCACGGCGTGACGTCTGCGACGTCTGTAAGCGCGTCCCCCTTGATGGACTCGTACAGTACCAGGTTGCGATGCAATGCGTGTATATCGTTACGAATTACAATGTTCACATGTCTATGACTACTATGGGCGCAAAATGACCGTAGATGTCGACGCGCCCCTAAACTCGAATCCACCACCACATGTCTATGACTAGCTTTGCTCGCAATGAGTTAAAACACGCTGTTCACATGAATAACGCATGAACGAATTCACAGAAGGCTGCTAAATCAGAAGATGCTTTCAATAGTTTCGCTGGAATCGGCCGGCTCGTTACGAGTACTTTCTTGGCGGTTAGTTTTGGTGATGTTTTTCCTTCATTCAATACAATACCAATGTTAGAAATACCAGGCCAAGTAGTACAACTTCGTCCGCAAGTAAATTAAAGCTGGACTACCATCAACAATGCCAGTACTAGCACCTGCCTTGATAGCTGCAGGGAGGATGGCTCAAACAGAAGAATATGCTGGCGTCACCAAATCACCAGAGATCACCCCACAGCCAGAAGTAGGACCGGAAGTAGCCACGTCAGATGGTCTTCGAAGTCAGCTGCGGTGTTCCGTCTCGTCTTCCGGTCTCGTTCGGCGGTCGTGTCGTCAGTGGGTCTGGGGTTGAGTCGTGTGCGGCACCGGACTCTGTGCCTGTCCGTGCGTGTCCGATGAGGACATCCAACTTACCGGGACCTGGAGAGTCTCAGCCATCGAGCTGTTGTTAGTCAGAAATGGAAAATGTGCATCCTCCCCCGAAGGTGGGCGCGCTCCTCCGGCCGGTAAATTGCTACTCTCCGAGAAGACTCGACTGCACCCTCTAACCTAGAATTGTTTAGCCAGAGGCCTCCCTCTGCGAAGAAAAGGCGTCCCATGGGAAGGAAGGATGCCTTTTGAGAAGGCTCGACTGACCCATTTGATTTTTACAGGTGTCTCTCGGAAGGCAAAGGCACCACTCCAGGTACTTTCGCAATGGCGCCCTCACCCTCGGACATGTGGCCCTCATGACAATCCCCGGATCCGCCCCTGGACCTGCAGACCCTCAGGGATGGAGCTGCTGTTAGTCGGAAATAGGAGGAGGTGGCGTTCTGAACTCTGCCGTCAGTAGTTGTCCTGTGATGGGATCCAATCTACTGAAGCCATGCGGGATCCTGCGATAGCAGGGGGCAGGAGGCGGAGAAGCGGTGAAACCTACTGAAACCGTACGGTCTCCTACGATGGCAGGGGGCAGGCAAGCCGAGGTGGTGACTTTGAAGCCATGCAATAGTTTGAGCCAGGATTGGCCTGCCGTCTCGCCCCTACAGGTGCGTTCAGCAGCGGCTGCCGCGCGACGGCACCTCTGCCACCACTGACGTCACCTCCCACTGACGTCAGCGGTGGCCGGCGGCACGCATCGTACGTCAGCCGTCGGCGGCGGCGGGCAGCGGACGGGCTAGCGAAGCGCGACACTCACCGGGCACCGTGTGGTTGCGCAGCAGCGAAGCGAGGGTGGGTCGGGTGGGGGTGCCGGCCGGCTGCTGCGGGCCGGACGTGCCTATCTCGTTCTCGACCTCGGCCGCCAGCTCCGTCGTGGCCGACTGTGGCCGAGTGAGGGCGGACGGTAGCCGGGTGAGGGCGGACGGCCGGCCGGTGGGGGCGGCGGTCGAGACGCTGGTCGCCTCGCCGGTAGTCATCGCCTGGGTGACGCCCGACTCGTCCGCCGCGATCGAGCCGACCCGGTTGGTCTGAGCGGCGGCGGCGGCCGGCCGCCGGTGGAACTTGGCGAATATTTTGTCCAGGATGTCCTGCACACTCTCACCCTCGCGGTAGCGGATGACGTGCACCGGCGAGCTGTTGGGCAGCCGGGTGGTGTGGCGCAGTGCCAGGTGTCGCCGCCGGCCGGGACGCGCCGCCACCGCGGACTCACCTCCGTCCTCGTCCTGCCGCTCGCCGTGGAAGCGCATCAGCTTGTCGGAGAGCTTCTCGCGCGTGCCGGCCGCCGCCGACTGGCCGGCGGCGATGCTGTGCGGCGGCGCGCGCGTCGGGAAGCCGACCAGCTGGTGCAGCCGGTCCGACAGGCTGCCGGACGCCGGCGCGCGCATCTCGTCCAGCAGGCCGCCGGCCACCTTGACGCGCGTGATGTTGGCCAGCGCCTGCAGCACGGAGATGTTGAGCGCGTGCGGGATGAAGGGCCGCCGGCCGCTGACCACATGCGGCAGCTGCTCCGCCAGCGTCTTGCCGCTGCGGTTGGCGCGGCGGCGGTTGGCGCGACTGCCGTTGACCGGCAGGCTGGGCAGGCTGGGCAGACCGGCCAGGCTGGGCAGGCGCAGGAACTTGGTGTTGTCGCGCTGCACGTCGGCGGGCGTGCGGCTGCGCTCGTGGCCCAGGAACTGCACCATCAGCTTGCGCCGCACCGACTCGTTGTTGAGCAGCAGGTACAGCTGGCGCTGGTTCATGTTGGCCACCAGGGCGGGGTAGCGCAGTGCGATCAGCCGGAACAGGCCCACCAGCTGCTCGCGGCTGGGAATTGGCAGCCCCTCGGCGGCTGCTGCCGCCGCTGACGCTGCTGCTGCTGCTGACACTGACACTGCTGCTGGTGGTGATGCTGGTGCTGTGGGAGACGCGGCGCTCGGCTCGGCGACCACAGCAGATGGCGCGGCCGAAGCGGCGGCTGCGTCCTCGGCCGCTGCGGGAGGCGCCGACGTGGCCTCCGTCGGCCGGCCGAAGAAGGCGTCGTCCAGCGGCTGGGTCGGTGTCGGCGCCGGCGACGGCGTGACCCGACCGGACGCCGACGGCGGCCGCGGCCGTGACGGGCGGTACACGCCCGAGTAGGAGGTCACCGGCTGGAGGGCGGGTCGCGTCTCGGGCGGCTGGGTGTGGCGACCGGCGGGCGTTACGTCCGCCGGCACGCCGTTCACCACCAGCACGCGACGCGTGCTGGCGTGCCCGGTCGGCGGCGTCACTGGCGTCCGCGTGGCCGGCGCCGGCCCGAACGCGATGCCCATCCTGTCGACGCCGCCGGGCGCGTCGAGCAGCGCCGTCTGCGCGCCGGAGTTGATGATGCGCCACTGCGGCCCGGCAGTCTCGGCAGTCTCGGCAGTCCCGTCAGTCCCGGCAGTCTCGGCAGACTCGGCAGACTCGGCAGACTCGGCAGACTCGGCAGTCTTGGCAGACTCAGCAGTCTCGGCAGTCTCGACAGTCTTGGCAGACTCGGAAGTCTCGGCAGTCTCGGCCGTACTCTGCTGGCGAACCTCGGACGTGGTGACCTCGGTGCGGTAGCGCACGCCGGAAGGTGCGGTCGCCCGCCGGTCGGCGAGGCGAGCGGTGGCGCTGCGGGCCGTCGTGGGCAGCGAGCTGGCGCTGGCGCTGGCGCTGGCGCTGGCGCTGGTCGGACTGGGCCCCACCTCCGGCTGCCGACCGCCGTCCGAGGTGGGCTCCGCTGACGCGTCAGTGGCGCCTTTGGGCTTGATTCTGAACGTCGTCTGCACGGACATGCGTTCCGGGATGGGAAGGGGGCCGTCGGGAAGCTGGGTGCGCCTGCCGGTGTCGGCATTGGAGAGGCTGTGTTGAGGCAGAGGGTGTGCTGTGGGACGGGGGGCAGGACGGAGGTCGGGACGGGGATCGGGACGGGGGTCGGGACGGGGGTCGGGACGGAGGTCGGGACGGGGGTCGGGACGGAGGTCGGGACGGAGGTCGGGACGGGGGTCGGGACGGGGCTCGGGACGGAGGTCGGGACGGAGGTCGGGACGGAGGTCGGGACGGAGGTCGGGACGGAGGTCGGGACGGGGATCGGGACGGGGGTCGGGACGGAGGTCGGGATGGCTGGTGGCGACGGTGGGCGCCGCGTAAGCGATCTCGGCGGCCGAGATCGGCTGCGCTCTCGTGTCACCATTCACCTTCCGATCTGGTCCAGGGCCAAAGCTCAGAGGCTTCTGGGCGGCCCAGGGACTGCCGGTCGGAACTGGGCGGAACCCGGCTTCGGCAGGCGGCGCTGAGTAGCCGGACGAACTTGTCGCTGGAGCCGGGCGCTGCGGACCGGCCGGTCTCCGGTGCACGCTCGGCGCTGGAGGGGGTTGCCGGGGATCGGCCGGTCTCCGGTGCACGCTCGGTCGTTCCACAGGGGCGGGCGACTGCGCGAACGCCGGTATGATGGGGTTCCACGGGCTGAAGTCGTACAGAGGCGCCTCCGGGCGTTCCGTGTCGTCTCCGGGACGGATGCCGCCGACCGGGGCCGCCGCGTCGTCGCCGACGGAGCCCCGTTCGGACAGCGCCGACCACCGGTCCCAGGCGTCGGACTGGCTGTCGGCGGCGCCGGCGGCAGTGCGGACGGCATGCTGAGGCGCAGGCTGAGTCCGGCTCGGCCCAGGCGGCAGGTTGCCGAAGTAGGCGGCGCCCACCTGCACGTCGGTGTAGATCGGCTTGTGGCTGGCGGCCGGCCGGCTGTGGCCGTTCGCGGACTCTGAGTGGTCCACGTAGCCCACGCGGTCCACGCCGATGGCCAAGCCGGCCGCCAGCAACGGCGCCAGCTCGGTGGCCACGTCGTCGTAGTAGTCGGTCGCCGAGTCGTGGTCTCCCGGCTGATGGAGCTCGGCGGTGTCCGGCGCAGCTGCGGTGACGGGTGGGCTGGTTGGGATTGGGTGTGGGGTGACGGGTGGGCTGATTGGTGTTGGGTGTGGGGTGGCGGCGGCGGCGACATCTGGCGACGCAGGCGGCTCGGTGTCGGTCGGGGGCGGCTTGGTGTCGGTCGGTGTCGGCTCGGTCGGCGCCGGTTCGGAGACTGCCGCCGCGGTGATGGTCTGCTCGCTGCCGGCCCGGTCCGGCGCCACCGGCTGCTCAGTGGTGGCCGGTCCAGTCGTCCGCCGTACGGTCACGTCTCCCAGCTGCTGCCCGGGCCGAGCCTTAGTGACGCCGTCTCCGCCGTCGCCTGTTGAGAGCCGCTCGACAGCGTCGTCGACGCCGGCGAACCCGGCGACGGCCACCTCTGGCTCGGGAGACGCACCGTTCTGCTCGACGTTCGGCGCCTTGGTCGGGTTCGCCGTTCCAGCGTCGGTGTCGACGCCGACGGCAGCAGATCCGATCGGGGAAGGGACTGGCGCTGGACGAGATGGCGGCTCGTCCGCGGCAACAACAGGTGGAGGACGCGACGAAGGGAGTTGGGTGGGCGGGGCCGTTTCAGCTCGTGCCGGGGGCGCGGCGGTCGATGAGGCGGTGTACGGCGGGGCCGAGGACGCCTTACTCCTGCTCTCCTGCACCCTACTGCCGCCGTCGCGCGAGATGAAGGGAGCGTTCAGTACCCCGTCGTTGTGGTCACCTGCCGAAAGGTTAGTGCGTCACGTTGCTGCAACAGACATTAAAGCAGTCGTACTCTTGAGTTCAGAGTGACATCATGAGCAACTGGAATGTCCTTCACAAGCAGCTGACAGGGCACTGTGGGCGGAGACAAGGCACTGTGAGCGGAGAGGCACTGTGAGCGGAGATACAGAGCGGAGAGGCACTGTGAGCGGAGAGGCACTGTGAGCGGAGAGGCACTGTGAGCGGAGAGGCGAGAAAGGCAGTGAGCAGGACACTGTGAGGAAAGGCACCGTGAGCGGAGACAAGGCACTGTGAGCGGAGAGGGCACTGTGAACGGAGATACAGACCGGAGAGGGCACTGTGAACGGAGAGGCACTGTGAGGAGAGGCACTGTGAGCGGAGAGGCACTGTGAGTGGAGAGGCACTGTGAGCGGAGAGGCACTGTGAGCGGAGAGGCACTGTGAGCGGAGAGGCAC
This sequence comes from Imbricaverruca yamaguchii, assembly GCA_034440575.1. Taxonomy (NCBI): domain Eukaryota; kingdom Metazoa; phylum Arthropoda; class Thecostraca; family Neoverrucidae; genus Imbricaverruca; species Imbricaverruca yamaguchii. The sequence continues at coordinate 3,758,405 of JAOTOL010001655.1, read as the reverse complement.
TGTGAGCGGAGAGGCACTGTGAGCGGAGGGGCACTGTGAGCGGAGAGGCACTGTGAGCGGAGGGGCACTGTGAGCGGAGGGGCACTGTGAGCGGAGAGGCACTGTGAGCGGAGAGGCACTGTGAGCGGAGAGGCACTGAGAGCGGAGGGGCACTGTGAGCGAAGAGGGCACTGTGAGCGGAGGGGCACTGTGAGCGGAGAGGCACTGTGAGCGGAGAGGCACTGTGAGTGGAGAGGCACTGTGAGCGGAGAGGCAGTGTGAGCGGAGGGGCACTGTGAGCGGAGAGGCAGTGTGAGCGGAGAGGCACTGTGAGCGGAGAGGCACTGTGAGCGGAGGGGCACTGTGAGCGGAGAGGCACTGTGAGCGGAGAGGCACTGTGAGCAGGGAGGCACTGTGAGCGGAGAGGCACTGTGAGCGGAGAGGCACTGTGAGCGGAGAGGCACTGTGAGCGGAGGAGGCATGTGAGCGGAGAGGCACTGTGAGCGGAGAGGCACTGTGAGCGGAGAGGCACTGTGAGCGGAGAGGCACTGTGAGCGGAGAGGCACTGTGAGCGGAGAGGCACTGTGAGCGGAGGGGCACTATGAGCGGAGAGACACTGTGAGCGGAGAGGCACTGTGAGCGGAGAGGCACTGTGAGCGGAGAGGCACTGTGAGCGGAGAGGCACTGTGAGCGGAGGAAGCGGAGAGGCACTGTGAGCGGAGAGAGCACTGTGAGCGGAGAGGCATGTGAGCGGAGAGGCACTGTGAGCGGAGAGGCACTGTGAGCGGAGAAGAGAGGCACTGTGAGTGGAGAGGCACTGTGGGTGGAGAGGCACTGTGAGCGGAGGGGCACTGTGAGCGGAGAGGAACTGTGAGTGGAGAGGCACTGTGAGTGGAGAGGCACTGTGAGCGGAGAGGCACTGTGAGCGGAGAGACACTGTGAGCGGAGAGGGACATGTGAGCGGAGAGGCACTGTGAGAGCACTGTGAGCGGAGAGGCACTGTGAGCGGAGAGGCACTGTGAGTGGAGAGGCAGTGTGAGCGGAGAGGCACTGTGAGCGGAGAGGCACTGTGAGCGGAGAGGCACTGTGAGCGGAGAGGCACTGTGAGCGGAGAGGCACTGTGAGCGGAGAGGCACTGTGAGCGGAGAGGCACTGTGAGTGGAGGGGCACTGTGAGCGGAGAGGCACTGTGAGCGGAGAGGCAGTGTGAGCGGAGAGGCACTGTGAGCGGAGAGGCAGTGTGAGCGGAGAGGCACTGTGAGCGGACAGAGCTGCGGCGGCGGGCAGTTCTGCGCGCTGTGTACGGCTCTGCGGCCCTGCCGTGACCTCGATGAGATGAGTCTGCCCGTTCCAGTGACCTCGGCCACAGTTGAGTTACCTGGGATGCGGTCGGCGAACGGTGTGCTTAACGGTCAGCGACTGTGTCGCTTCGATCTCCATATCGAGACGGTTATTTGGGCATTTCCCTCGGTTACTAGGGCCTTCCCCCGATCAAGGTGCTGAAGGTGATGCAATGCTCGAATGAACAGCGATTTTTAAAATCTGTTTTCAGCAGTTCTCCGATTGCGTTTGTGACATTTTGATACAATGATGGACCGCGTTGTTGTCATTCACAGCCTACTTAAACCAAGCACCTCCAACAATGCACGTGTTCACTCATTCGTGACCTGCAGTCGGTCGCAATGCAAGTTAAATGTCACGCAAATTATCTGTGCATGCATCGACTCTATACGGCTCGATGAACCGGAAGCAGACTTAGATCAAGAATACCTGCTACTAGCTCCGGGAACTGCTCTCAGGTCATGGAAGCCCGTATCCTAATAATGGGCTTGCTGGAGCTGTGGAGAAACTCACGCCGGATCTCGATGCTGTCAATGTCGACACTGATCGATCGGAAGGCGCGAGGCTCCAGTGACATGACCTCCTGGGTCACGACGTCCCTCACGGCCTCCTCCGTATTCAGAACCGACCTGCAGCACGGTCAAACAGCCCATTGGAAGTTTTACTCAGGATTTGGCGCCATCGTTTAACGGGACCGACACGAGGATCAGCACACATCTGGCCACATCGGGGCGATGGTGCACACATCTGGCCACATCGGGGCGATAGTGCACACATCTGGCCACATCGGGGCGATAGTGCACACATCTGGCCACATCGGGGCGATAGTGCACACATCTGGCCATATCGGGGCGATAGTGCACACATCTGGCCACATCGGGGCGATAGTGCACACATCTGGCCACATCGGGGCGATAGTGCACACATCTGGCCATATCGGGGCGATAGTGCACACATCTGGCCATATCGGGGCGATAGTGCACACATCTGGCCACATCGGGGCGATAGTGCACACATCGGGGCGATAGTGCACACATCTGGCCATATCGGGGCGATAGTGCACACATCTGGCCACATCGGGGCGATAGTGCACACATCTGGCCACATCGGCCAACACAGGGAGCAACTGCGGAGCTGAGCTGCCTGCGGCTACACGAGTCACGCGTGTAGCTTTTACTGAACGGAAAATTGGCTGGCCGACCAGCATTCAACGGGGTCATGGTCTGCCAACGGACGTCCCGCCACTCATCTAATGCACGGACGGTCCCACACAGAGTCACGGGTGAACATCAGGCGTGCACTTCGTGGCAAGGGTGCTCATCGTGGCGTAAAATAGACCAATTGCCGTCATATGCGCAATGCCACCCTTCTTGTGCACGAAAATGATGTTCGACCAGCTGCCATCCGAAAAGGTAGCTGCGGTGGTGGTGGTGATGATGATGATGTGGCAACATGTTCACTATGCGGGTCAAGTAGCAGTCGAAGTAGGCTTTGCGCATCCCTGCTATGATGGCGTATTGCTGGCATGCTGTGTCTGACATAGGCACGGAGGTGTTAATGGAATAACAATCCCTAGTCAGATACGAAGACGACATCGTCTGCTTCAACAATGCGGGCAATTTTGATTGTGTTGCTAATCTGGAAATGGACTCGGGACAAAAACAAAGGCCATCATCAGCGTCATGTCGGCATTCAGCCTCGATCCATGTGAATCCGGGCAGGACATCCACACATTCCGCACCTCCAACTTCCATTGTCGAACATTCACCGTCCGCGGTTGTCAGATTCCACCTCGCATGTAATTTCTCATATGCTGATTGCCTGGATGTGGTTGGTGGGTTTTTAGAGCTAATGGATTCATCAACTGCGTCAGTAATGCAGCGTCCACAACGCTGACTGTCTGCCTGGGGAGTGTCCGATGACGCCTTACGTGGGGATCTTCCTCCTGTCCAGGTGGACTCTGAAGAACACGGTGAGCGAGTCGTTGCCGAACCTCTCCACGGCTGCTCGTCGGAACGCCTCCGACAAGTAACTGTTTCCGTACAGCGTCTCGATCTGCCAGAACGGGAACACACCCGTCACGAGAGATACCACCGCTGAGTTTGTTTATCGGTTGGTTCACGACACACTTTATGCACATTCATGGCTAATGGCGCCGCCGACACCGTTTCGGCGGTGGGCTGCGGGATTGGGAAATGTCTCGAGCGGCGCTGGTGTCGAACCCGGGGCCTTCGGTACCCAGAGCCCAACACCTTAACCACTCGGCCATCCCCGCCCCACCACCGTCGAGGCAGAGCAACGGAAACACACCAGTCACGAGGGATACTTATAACCATCGTCACGGAGCGAAGGTTTTCTGTCTTCCCTTCCTGATCAATTCGCCACCACAAAGATGCTGGTCTCTGCGATTTGGATTAAATTGGATTGGATTGTGGCTTTACGACGCCATCAGCAGCTGAGGCCATACAGCGTCGCCTGCCTCTCACCCTGGCAGGAAGGGCGGGCATCGCGGGGAATCGAACCCCGTACCTCTGGCTTGCCAGACGCTCGGCTTAACCACTGAGCTAACGACGCCATTCTGCGATTTGGATTGGACGGCTCAGGTGTGACGTGTTTCAGCTGTTCGCCATCATTCTCGTTAGCATGCAATGTCTTTCTAGCAACGAAAACGCTGACACACAGTTTTATTCTGCCGGGAGCCCCAAATCGTGCTCCCGCCGGTAATTGCTATTTTCCATACTCGCCGCACACGGTGGTCCCCATTATTCAGCCACTGTACGCTTTGCGTGCATCCAAACAGGCCGTTTGTCGTGTGTTTTAAGCCGGTTGGTTGTTCAATATTCCGGTGCAGTGGCTCCGAGACGAAGAAAAAGTGTCGAGACGCGTCGACCCAACAGGCACGGCGGCGGGTGGGGTGACCGCCGGGCATCGTGGCGGTGGTCCGACAGGCACGGCGGCTTCTGCCGAGCGGACGGGGTGACCGCCGGGTGTCGCGGTGGCGGCGGCCCCGCAGAGGCGGCGGCCTCTGCCGAGCGGGCGGGATGTCGGCGCTGCGCCGTTACCGCCACCACCGTTATCGCCGGCGGCCGGAGGTACGTGACCGTGGCCGGCGCGGCTGGCGTGGCCGGTGAAGTGTGGCGGCATGTCATTAGACGCCCCCTCCCTCGCTCCGCGCACACCACGCTACCACCCTACACGAGGCGCACTCCTCCCGGTCGACGCCCCGCTCCGGCCATGGGTGCTTGTCGGCGACATCACGACCGGGGCCCGGCCGGTGTGTCGGCGGCGGCTGACGAGACCGGTCTGTGCCCCGGAATGGGGCCGTCCCGGGCGCCTGACGTGACCTCTGACCTGCATTCAGGCTTCCGTGGGTGTCGGAACCGCCACGAAGCGGCTCAGCAAGAGACGTACGGACCCGCCTCCCTCGTCCGTGGCAGGCTTCACATGTGTGCCGCTGTGGTGACCGACTAACCGTCACACTGACCGTCTGACCGTCACACCGACCGTCACACTGACCGCCACACTGACCGCCACACTGACTGCCACACTGCCGCACACTGACCGCCACACTGACCGTCACACTGACCGCCACACTGACCGCCACACTGACCGCCACACTGACCGCCACACTGACCGCCACACTGCCAACCACACTGACCGTCACACTGACCGTCACACTGACCGCCACACTGACCGCCACACTGACCGCCACACTGACCGCCACACTGACCGCCACACTGACCGCCACACTGACCGCACTGACCGCCACACTGACCGCCACACTGACCGTCACACTGACCGCCACACTGACCGCCACACTGACCGCCACACTGGCCGTCACACTGGCCGTCACACTGACCCCACACGACCCACATGACCGCCACACTGACCGCCACACCTACCGCACACTGACCGCCACACTGACCGTCACACTGACCGTCACACTGACCGCCACACTGACAGCCACACTGACCGTCACACTGACCGCCACACTGACCGCCACACCGACCGCATGACCGCCACACCGACCGCATGACCGCCATACCGACCGCCACACCGACCTCATGACCGCCACACTGACCGCCAAGGTGACGACATTGTGACAGTAGCATGGACGACTGTAGCAGCGACCTGAATGACAGTAGCCAACGTCGCCCACGCTCACAATCGGTGGGAAATCTCGCCGTCAGTCAAGATGGCCGGCTAAGATATCCGAAAAACAAGTACTTGCCCGCAGCAGCCAGCGAAATCACGTCAGGAGGCTAGTGGGTCACACGAATCTCTTCCGCTCCGTGGAATGTTGGTATTTCATGACCGCTTACGGTTGAGCACCTCTTGCACAATAAATGCAGTCTAGGAAGCGGATAATTGTGTCCTGTCACGACCTCCTATATCGTGATGACCGAGAGGTCGTGCCTCTCCAGTCAATGACCGTTCCTCATTTCGGTACCACTACTGAGGGGGCTCGGGCGCCTCTGGAGGGGGATCGGCCCAGTCGTGGCTCCACAGTCCGCAGTCAGCAATGGCCGCGGACTTCCAGTCAAAATTCCCTTTAGACGAGGCCCTGTGTCTGGCACAGGCGTGAGTGCACGGTGTATGGCGTGCAGTTGCCATGGCACTACAGCACATGCATGAGTGCAGAGGATGGCGTGCAGCGGATGGCGTGCAGTGGATGACGTGCAGTGGATGGCGTGCAGTGGATGACGTGCAGTGGATGGCGTGCAGTGGACGACGTGCAGTGGATGACGTGCAGTGGATGGCGTGCAGTGGATGACGTGCAGCGGATGACGTGCTGTGGACACAGTACTACAGCATGGCGGCTGCAGCACTAACCTAGCCCAAGTTTGCATCAAGTTGCACACTATGCTAGATTGACCCTTTAGCAATACCAACTTTTAAATTCGCAAGAACAGCCTGTCGGGCGACATTCAATTATCTGGTCAGAACATGAGAGGTGCGCGGATTGTCAGACCATCGAGCCATGCTGAAGCGCGCGGCGAGCAGCGGTGGCTGGCAGACGGAGCCGAGACTGGCCGATGTGGCCGCTGTCAGACGTGACGCGCTGAGCAACAACGCCGGCAGCCACCGATCCTGTTTCGACTGACTGTCAGCCGGAGGCGCCGCGATGCGAGTGCAGCGACCTCCAGCTGGATTGACGTCGCTGGAGTCGCTGCGCCCATCAAACGATGCCGGTGGCGAACGAATATTCAGTCGTACAGCTCACACACACACGTCGACTCTATAGCTCTTACCATTTTCTTGTAGGTCTCGGCCTTGAGTTTGAAATCGGCCGAGGCGGGGTTGCCGAGGCTCGGGTGGAAAAAGTCGCCGCGAGCTACTCGGAATTTGCCCACGTACTCCATCTCGTCTGCAAGCACGTCCACGAGTTATAGGGACGCAGTCAGTGGTGAACACGAGGAACACTGGGCGCACAATAGTAATGCACTTCCCGTGGCACTGTGTGTCTGACGGGCGGGAGGGAGGAAAAACACTGCGAAGTTTCAGGACGTTAGGCGGCTGACGCGTGGCTCGATATCACTGAGATGTAAACGTGTGACGCTTCGGTGTAGGTAAACATGCATAATATACATGCTGAATAGTCATGCATATTGAAACGTTTTGTGTACAACATATTAACTATGCATAACGTCGTCAAACATGTGACGCTTGACATTAGCGTCACATGTTTGACGACGCTGACGCGTCGTCAAATCAAATCATCAAATCAAATCATCGCTGACGCGTGATTTGACATCGCTGCGACGTCTCGGTACGCCATTGAACTGCGCCGGCTCCGTGTCTCCTCTTCCGTTCCCCAGAACTTACATTTCAATGCCTCGCTGTCGTCAGTGGTCATAACTGAAAAACACAACACAGCGATGTGAGAGCCCAGCCAAGCGGCGGTTCCCCGTCGACATGAGAGACCGCGCACGGCTGGCGCCCGTCATTCCAGCGCGGGTTGTGGTCAATCAGTATGTCCGAATTCAAGTCATTAAATGGCCTGTTATCTTTCGCCATCGTTATTTTTTTTCATCACGTGTGCACAACATTTGCTATCCAACTTCGAAGAAACCCCGCCGTCATATCAGATGACTATAATAGTGAAATAGTCGGAAAATGTATGAAAATATCGTTTGTACGCCGTTAGGAACTTCGCTCCGACGCACATTAGCGTCGCAAGGCCAACGTCCCGGTGACAATAGCTGTCATTAATGCCTACCTGACGCACAACTTTGACTCGACAGGCGCCTTTTTTACTGCCACCACAGCGGTGGTCTGAGACATACCTGAGCTGACATGCGGCTGTAAACACTGAATACACTGCTGGCCCTACACACACCTCTCATCCGCCCCGACAGACCACCTCTGAACTGACAGAGCAAACACATACCTCTCATCTGCCCCACAAACCTCTGAACCGACACACGCCCTGACCTGAAGCGCATGCCCCGATCTGAAACACATGTCCTGATCTGAAATCCACGACGACCGGACCCATGCTGTTCACCCAAGCATACTGTCGGTCTGATGGATCATCGATCTGACGCGTACACTATTGATGGATGCACACTTCTGACCTGACATGTACCCCGACCTGGGACGTACCTCCGAGGTAGGCGGCGATTGCCACTACTCCAATCACGGCGATGATGATGGTCACTATGGCAACGCTCAGACAGACGCTGCAGAACGACCGGCGGAAGTACTTGCGGTGCCCTCGGAAGTACAACTGAAACGGCGTGGTGAGCGCTCGTGAGGAGGCGACAGGTGCGCACCATCTGCACACTGTACAGGCGCAGGTGCAGGCGCAGGCGCAGGCGCAGGCGCAGGCGCAGGCGCAGGCGCACCCACCACGCCAACAGCCAACAACAGCCAACAGCCAACAGCCAGCTGTGCAGACTTTCAAATTGACGGGAAGTAAACTAACGTAGGTCAGATTTGACACAAATACAAGACATTAACCTGCAGATGGTTAAATCGAGCTGATATCAATTGTGGGTTTCTACCTCATAGCTGGCGAGGCTTCAATAATATATAATAGTGACACTTCATGCCATCCCAGTTAACGTTTTAGAGGTGCGGTGCAAAAGCCTGTGGCGGACAGTCAACTTCGAAGGCGCTGTACAAGTTTGGGCCGGGCAGTTAACCTTAAAAATGCTATAGAAAACTTTGTGCCGGAATGCCCAAGTACCCCAAATACATGCAATGTTCGACTAATATGTAAAAATGTTGTACGCTAAAGACTCACTCCAACAAAATATGGGAAGGGGGCAAATTTATGCCTTGGAGCTTTTAGAGGAACAGGTCTCCAGTGCTCGACCCACACCCTCCCCTCCCCGGCAGATGGCGCACATGCTTTATGACGTACAGTTTCAGCTGCCGTCTACCTCGAAACACCGTCTGTGGTGGCAGATTGCGTTCTGTGCAATAAATATAGAAATGGATGTTTGCTGCCACGACAGAGGAACACCCGAGCGTGTACTGAGCAGATGGACTTTGTACACAGATCACGACCACAGGCTAGATCAGATCATGAGCACAGGTTGAAAAACCACCCGCTTAAGGCTTGGGAGATAAGCTTTTATCATTGATTATCTCATTGCTCCACTTCATTTCTCATCTTTTCAATGCGAAAGAGACATAGGGCTGACACTGTGCAGAAACGATCTGTCTCAGTTCGGTACTAAAGTAAACATGTAGCTACCTAACCAGAAACAACAACAAGCACCAACTCCTCATTAGCCTCAGCTTTCTGTCCTGTTCACACAATTATTTCTGTCTCACAAGCCCATTAATAGTCCCTGTAATATTTGAAACCAACATAATTTACGTTTTTTGCGGTGGACAGATTCCAACTTTTCCGCATCCAACCGTGAACCTGGTGGATGGGCGAGAACGAGTGGCGTGACATTGGTCACGCCAAGGGGTCACCGCTGTCTCACCTCCTGAGAAGCGCCCGACGCCGAGTCCGCCCACGAGTAGGGCCCCATGCCGCTGTGAGGTGCCGGGTTCACGTAGTGCATGTACTCCGGCTGCGAGACGTACGACAGGCTGTCCCCGCTCACCTGGCAACACAAAGGCAACGTGGGGTCACGCACGGTCATACTTCAGGTCGCGTGCAGTCACACGTCAGCTGACGACGGGTCGGCGAGCCTGGTCACGTGGGGCCATTCGCTGGCTCCTATGGGTCACGAGACGGATCACATCAGGAAGATCGCCGGTCTTATGTAGGCATACGTCAGCTGACACGGGTCGGTGAGCAAGGTCACATTGGGCCATTCGTCGGATCCTTTGGGTCACGAGACGGATCACACCAGGTAAAGTGCCGATCGCACAAGGAGGCCACGTGCAAGTTGGCGCCAAATTGTGACACATCAGAAGAAGTTGTCGGAACTCGAGAGGCCTAGCGTTTCCAGTGTGTACGGTGATATTTGCATTCATAGCAGTCTTCGCAAGCTTTGACATGGTACTATAAGCCTGTGTTACTTGCACCAGGCTATCACATGGACTAACCTGTCACACGCCTGCGCCAGGCTATCATTCGGGATAGCCTGTCGCACGCCTGTACCAGACTAATCATTCTATAAGCTTTTGAGGGCACATATCTATATGCATTGTTGACATTGCAACAGCACGACGGTGCGGATTACTCGGTCAGGAAGCTACATCCTACTGAAGCAGCCGGAAGAGCGGATATGTTCCCGAGACCCTGACATAGCCGCGCTGCTCCACAAGTCACCGTGTGGCCGTCAAACTCGCCCCGACCGTCCGCAATCGTGCACATAGCACAGACGTCCGGCGTGCTGTAAACGTGACACGCGTCACGTGCATTTGCACGCGGAAAAGGGCGGCTCACACGAACTGTCTCGAGCCCGTTGCTGTCGCGCACGAAAGGAAATAAAGTGCAGTCTGGATGATGATATCGATCAATCTGGACAGCGAGATCGGCGCCGTGGTCAAGCGCAATATTGTGCGGGCGTAGCCAGCGCTCGGTCGTACGCTAGTCGGCCATGCGCAGTCGCCGCTTGTGACGCGAATATACGGAGCGCCGTTATGTTGTTAGTTAGTTATTTTGGTTTTAGGGCGCACCGACTACTAAGGTCATTTTGCGCCCATAACTCTTGTAGCTAACAACGTGCAGTATCAAACTTCACATCGTGGGCAGCCGTCCAACTGGTCCTACTGTGGCACAAAGTGTGCATGCCGTGTATATCAGCGAGGGGTATATAATGCGGAGAATGACACTGCAGATCAGAAGTCCATCAATCGTCCCGAATGGACAATGCTCGAGTTATCGGAGAGAATATCGCAAATGGAATCAACCTGACACAAAAGTCAAACACAAAATGGCGTCTATGCTCATCAGTGTAATGAGGGCACGATATTAAAACGTGGCGAACTGTTAGCGTTGCACAACATCTTGAGCACAGGGGATTGTCGCCACCGCATGATAAATAACCATGCGTAGCATAAGCATGCCCAATACGGAGCCGGCGGCTCATTATGTGACCTCTTCCTGTCGACGTTTGCAAGCCTACAGGACGAGCCCCACAGTCTTAAACGTTGTTTGACGGTTCGTAGTTTGTTCGCCGACGTCGCGTCCCACATAGCCTGCCACTTGTCTAGGAGGAAGCTGGACACCTCTCGTTGGTGATCCGTGGCAGGGGGTGGCATTGATCGGGAGCACGGTGCATTTGCTGCTCGTTTCGCCGCAGCATCCGCCAACTCATTTCCGGAGATGCCAACGTGGCTCGGAAGCCAACATAGAATAACTCGTCGGCCAAGGCGCTGCACATCGGTAAGACGGCTCACAATATCCCGCAGAAGGGCGTTTGATGGATAAAACGTGTTCAGGGCCATAAGACTACTTAAAGAATCGGTGAATATAACATGTCGATCATCCCCAGACACTTCGATATAGCACAGAGCTTTCGTAATAGCGACAAGTTCCGACGAGTAGACCGATGCGTACGTCGGGAGCGAAAATGAGCAGAAAACAGATCCGCAAACAAAAGCGCTGCCAACGCCGTCCTCTGTGCGAGAGCCGTCAGTATACGTGGCTATCCGTTCCTGGAATGTTTCCATATGTTGGAGAGCCAGTGAGCGAAATTCTGCTGGAGGGATATCGGATTTTCTGATTTTCGCGAGAGATAGATCCACCTACGGTGTAATCAGCTCCCATGGAGGGGTCTCCATGTTCTGGACTGCACGAATTCCCCGGAGCCGCTATGTTGCTACCAGTGTCGGTCATGCCCAGTCGCCGCTTGTGACGCGGGGTCGCTCGTAACACGCGTATACAGAGCGCCACTGTTGTATGACGCCGGCGGCAGCTGCAGTCCGCTGTTGCCTCCAAGGCTAGCGAGCAGCACTCGCTGCTGGGCGGCCGGCACCGCCTCCGGCAACGCCCCCGGCACCGCCCCCGGCACCGCCCCCGGCACCGCCCCCGGCACCGCCCCCGGCACCGCCTCCGGCACCGGCCGCCCGACAGCCGACGCCATATGGTGTCTCCGGCTGGCCGATGACTCGCCACCGCCGCCTGCGCTGGCCCACGAGTCTCCGCCAACGTCTGCTGGCTCCGGCTGCCACTGTTTTTGCCGGTTGCGGTGACTGAAACTGGTCTCTGAATTGGTGTGGTGAATGCTGTGATGTAGTGTAGTGTAGTATGGTGTAGTGTAGTGGTGTGTGCCGCCGCTGCGGACACACACACACACACATCACTGTCTAGCTGTGTGGTTTTGATATCCATCTCATGCTGCACCACAACGAGCTTACTGATTTATCTGACGAGCGACGGTGAATACCGAACGCACCTTCTCTCGTGTACATACGAAGAAGAACACATTACTTGAGTGACTGACCCCCGTCAAGCCACGTTAGTTTTTCACGCAACATTTCAAATGCTGTCACTCTCACTTTGAACGCTGATTTTCACCACCTTCGATTGCAATGTTTCCTCTTGGAGAAACGACCTTGGATAAAGGAAGTGTTCGTTGCGGCATGTGGTGTGCCCGCAGAGTTAACCATGGATATAATCTGAAGCGGACTCCAGTCGACTGAGATCCAATCTCCACGGCGAGGTTGGTGCGGGCGCGCAGATCCGGCCACTCTGTTCTCCAGTCCAAGGTGGCTAGAAATGTTTCACGAATGCTTATAGTTCAGAGCTGTGCCGCATCTGATGCCACTTCAGATTTCCTGTTCGTTTTAAAGCCGGTGGTACACACACACACATTATATATTATGTATTATATTATTATACATATATACTATATTGTATATATATATATACATATATATATATATATATATATATATATATATATATATATATATATATATATATATACTTATGCCGTTGAGTATACATATATATATACACATCGACCGTTGAGTCATGTAGCATCGCCAATCTCTCACGCCGATTGGTCGCGGGCGAAGAATAGCGACAGGTAAGACTCGAACCCACAACCTTTCGGTTGTGAGACGAGCAACTTACCCCTGGGCTACTCGTCCCCACTGCACCATGGGTGGAAAATCGTATATATCCTATGGTTCTTGGACACCGCTAATGTTGAAAAGCACCACTGAGGTTGACATAGAAACATCTGTGCAAGCATCCTTAATAATCCAAAACCTCTCCTAGTTCAACATCACAAAAGTCCAAGGTCATTTTCCATTCTTCCACTAATGGGCTATAGCTTGCTTTCGTCATGTACTCTCGCCAGGGCTCCCCTCGATAGTCATTATTTATGCTAAGAAGGCTCAAGTGAAGGCTCAAGCGACGTTCACGCTTCTGATCTGCGCCGTGGCGAAACAGCTACCAATTTGATGGCACTCAAGAATTAGCTTCTCGCCGGCGAATGGTAACCCCTCCGAGGGGCGTCGCCAGCCCCTCCGCGAGCCATCTGAGGGGCGTCGCAGGCCACTCCGCGAGCCATTTGAGGGTCGTCGCAGGCCCCTCCGCGAGCTCTCGGAGGGGTGACGCCAGCCCACTGTGGGAGCGAGTACGCCCGAGTGTGTGAGCTGTTGAGCCCGGCCATGGTCATCCCTTGTGAACTACAATGGTGGCCGCCGCCGATAGTGGAGGCGTCTTCACTAGGTCGGCCCTGCCGCCGCCAGGGTGGAGGCGTCTTCACTAGGTCGGCCCTGCCGCCGCCGGGCAGCGCCCCGCGGCCCGCCCAAACGCACCGCATTGTTGGGAAACATTCCAGGCGGGTGGCTCGGCGAAGGCTCCACGTGGCACGCGGGGGCACGTGGGGCGTTGCGCACGGATTGATCGAGATAATAATCGATGTCCTGGAATGGTTTGAGGGTGGCACACGTTGAACGTAAGGCAGCTCTACACATTGGTCCTGTCCTCTCGTCTGTCTCACGCGACTACTCCCGAGGCGCCTCCCCTATCTCGCCCCAGGTGAACACTTGTCTCGCAACGCTGCATGGAAGCAGAAGGGTTGGCGCGTGACCCAGTGTCCAAATAACTTGCCACAGTTTGTTTTGGTGCTCCGCGCGATCATACAGCACTCCTTGCAGCAAAGAGAGATATTTGGAATCCGCTAGGATAGGAACAAATCGCGGTAGCGTTCGATTTCAGCCCAAGTTCTTGTGTACAACTCTATAAATCTAAGATGTGCAGATTGCATGAAATATAATACAATTGTCTTACTATGGGAAGCTAAGTTGAAGCGTCTTGTCGCCAGAGTCTGTGAAACTGAACAATGAAGCAATTCGAGAGGGCAATGCTATGACGAGGAAGTTGTACTGGTGCTCAAAAGAAAATGTGCTGCAGATTATAATTTGTGTGTAATTACGGATGATGTGAACAGAATCCTGTCTGCCCTTTCTTTGCCTTTGTGTTGATGAATGGGCAATAATTGACCAACTTAGAATAAATGAATGCTATTTAGATTATTGTTACTTGCAAACTTGAAAATGAAACAATTTACTCATCCAGGTACAGACGGTTAGCCGTGCTTTTTAGAGCAGACATTGAGGTTTGTGTGATAGCATTCTTTTACAATCGCTATCAATGTCTTTAGAGGGTAGACAGTAAATTCCAGTGCAAGCTCGCTCGGTTGATGAACATGGGCGGCCTGTTGTCCCCTTCACCCTACCCGCATGTGGCCCATATATAATCTCGAGAAAACCGCTGAACGTAACATTGTTATAGTCGTCCACCGTCCACCAGGTATCACTGTCTTCCACCGACCACCAGGCAGTCCCGTCGGCCGTCGACCACCGACCACCGACCACCAACCACTAGGCAGCCTCACCGACCACCGACCACCAGGCAGCCTCACCAACCACCGACCACCGACCACCGACCACCGGGCAGTCCGTCGGCCGTCGACCACCGACCACCGACCACTAGGCAGCCTCACCGACCACCGACCACCAGGCAGCCTCACCAACCACCGACCACCGACCACGGACCACCGACCACCGACCACCGACCACCGACCACCGACCACCGACCACCGACCACCGGCCGCGACCACCGACCACCGACCACCGACCACCGACCACCGACCACCGACCACCAGGCAGCCTCACCAACCACCGACCACCAGGCAGCCCCGCCACCGACCACCGACCACCAGGCAGTCCAGTCGGCCGTCGGCCACCGACCACCGACCACCAGGCAGCCTCACCGACCACCGACCACCGACCACCGACCACTAGGCAGCCCCGCGGGCCACCGACCACCAGGCAGCCCCGCGGGCCACCGACCACCGACCACCAGGCAGCCCCGCGGGCCACCGACCACCAGGCAGCCACCGACCACCGGCACACCGACCACCGACCATCAGGCAGCCCCGCGGGCCACCGACCACCACGACACCACTGCGGGCCACCGACCACCAGGCAGCCCCGCGGGCCACCGACCACCAGGCAGCCCCGCGGGCCACCGACCACCGACCATCAGGCAGCCCCGCGGGCCACCGACCACCAGGCAGCCCCGCGGGCCACCACCACCAGGACCCCCACCGACCATCAGGCAGCCCCGCGGGCCACCGACCACCAGGCAGCCCCGCCAACCACTGACCATCAGGCAGCCCCGCGCAACCACCGACCACCAGGCAGCCCCGCGGGCCACCGACCACCGACCACCAGGCAGTCCCGCGGGCCACCGACCACCAGGCAGCCCCGCGGGCCACCGACCACCAGGCAGCCCCGCGGGCCACCGACCACTGACCGTCAGGCAGTCCCGCGGGCCACCGTCCGCGCGCGCTGGACATCGCCAATGACACCATTGTGGTGGGCACAATCGGGGCGGCGCGCATTCAGCGGCCAGCCCCCGTGCAGCCAGGAGCGATAATTGCCGAGGACAATGGTGTGGACCACGTGTCGGGCGCCGTGTGTGTGCCGCCGTGGTGCCGTCACCTCGGGGACGGTACCCCACGGCGGCTGCGGAGGCCGGCCACGGTCGACACTGTTTGTCGGCTCACAAGCAGCGGTGATACATTGCCGCGTGCCCTTGCGCGGTCGCGCCAGTGCGGAAGACAGTGGGTGGAGGGCCTCGGAGGACAGAGGAGAGCGGCAGAAGACGGCCAACCAGTCGGCCAGCAGCTATAGCACGTGGCAGACGGCTAGCAGCTATGGTTCGTGCCAGACGACCAGCAGTTATGGTCCGTGCCAGACGGCCAGCAGAGCGGTTAGTTGTCCTTGTCGAAAGCAAATACAGTTGCGTATATTAAAACTTGAAGGCAGCTAGAGGTAAATTAGAGGTGAAATAGCAAGCAAAACCATGCCCATGATGTGTTCTCCGGAGGCTCGAAGAATGGAATTATCCCAATAGATCTGGGATTAGCTTAATCTGCTTGCTGAGACAGGCAATAAATAGAATCATAATAAATATAATAAATATAACTATGGTGTCGGCATCCAGTGGAAACCCATTAAATATCGCCTCCATTCCATTACTACGATGTATAAGGCTAGAGTAGTCTGGTTAAGCTACCCAGAATACTTGGGTGGATATTTATATCCCATTTGATGGGCGCACGTTCCTCCAATGTTTGGTAGAACTGGAATAATCATATGTTTAAGCATGTGATCCCCATGGGCCTTTCAGTGCGCCATTAATATATTAGTTTTAGCCTTGCTGGATCCTTATAATATTTTGTGTTACTTTGGACCTCTGGCATCGACCGACAAATGTGATCCTGCCCTATTCTGCAAAAAAATATTTTATTTCTTACAGTTCCCATTTCAACGTCATTTTGCTCTAACCCCACAGGCTTGTTCTCCACGGCAACGCCACCCAGCTCAGCTTCGTCTGACGACGTCAACTGCGCGAAAGCTTTCCCACACCACGCCGCGTTCCGCAACGAAATTGCCGGCTCTAAAAATGGCCGATAGCACCGATGTCCGATTCATGTGATTGTCGGCCACTTCCCAGGTAGGCAGCGCGGCAGACCGAGCTGCCGCCAGTTCAGACACCGTACCGCCACTGATGGACAACTGACCGCTCAGGTGAGCAGTGTGGCGGAGCTGCCGCCAGTTCAGACACCGTACCGCCACTGATGGACAACTGACCGCTCTCAGGTGGGAGCCAGTTCAGGTGTGGAACGACGTGCCGCCAGTTCAGACACCGTACCGCCACTGCTGGACAACTGACCGCTCAGGTGAGCAGTGTGGCGGAGCTGCCCCAGTTCAGACACCTACTAACCTAGGTCCCCTACCGCCACTGCTGGACAACTGACCGCTCAGGTGAGCAGTGTGGCGGAGCTGCCGCCAGTTCAGACACCGTACCGCCACTGCTGGACAACTGACCGCTCAGGTGAGCAGTGTGGTGGAGCTGTCGCCAGTTCAGACACCGTACCGCCGCTGATGGACAACTGACCGCTCAGGTGAGCAGTGTGGCGGAGCTGCCGCCAGTTCAGACACCGTACCGCCACTGATGGACAACTGACCGCTCAGGTGAGCAGTGTGGCGGAGCTGCCGCCAGTTCAGATACCGTACCGCCACTGATGGACAACTGACCGCTCAGGTGAGCAGTGTGGCGGAGCTACCGCCAGTTCAGACACCGTACCGCCACTGATGGACAACTGACCGCTCAGGTGAGCAGTGTGGCGGAGCTGCCGCCAGTTCAGACACCGTACCGCCACTGCTGGACAACTGACCGCTCAGGTGAGCAGTGTGGCACCAGTTCAGACACCGACAGTTGATTAACAGTGTGACAGTTTCCTCCACGGAGGCTCCATCTCGCCATTCCTCATGAGCGCCGTCCACCGACATTACAGTGACTGAGTCATGCCACTGAGGGAACAATAAGCCACGCCACTGAGGAAACAGTGAGCCATATCCAGGTGAAGCCATGGCTTTGATGGGTAGTTGGGTAGGTCGAGGTTGTCTGCACACTCGCTTAGTACAATTGGAACCGCTGTAAGGGACCGGGTCCTAGCGCTCTATCCATGTAACAGTGTAGCAGTGTAGTAATGCAGCAGTGCAGCAATGTAGTAATGTAGCAATGTAGTAGCGTAGCAGCATAGCAGTGGTGCGGTCCGTGCGGCAGCGCAGTGACGCGCTCCTACACCATGCGTGGAGCGTTGCCCGTCGACCGGACACGGTGCGGCCGGCCACCAGACCGACAAACGGCCGCGCTGATATCCGGTCGACGCTCCGTCTTCACGGGGCGCTGGTGCGTCACTGCCTGCCGCCACTCGTCACACCCGGCCGGACACCGACAGCGGCGGCGCCGACAGAGCGGCCACCGCCCGCTCTCGGCGCGTCATCCTCCCACAGTGGCCGGACCCGGCTGGCGCGCGCACCAGCTCAACCCTGTCCGGCGGTGGCGGCGCTTCCGGCGCGCGGCGGCGATCGTGTGGTCAGCGAGCCGACTGCGGCCCGCCGGCCGCCGCCAGGTCAATGACCGCGCGGGCGGTCAACCGGCGCCGACGGTGGCGGACGCTGTCCGCCTCCAGCAGCACTGACCACCACAAGAGGCCGCTGCTGTCCCACCTCCAGCACCACCGGCCATCACAAGAGGCCTCTCCCCCCACCACACACAAGGCCCCCTTCAGCACCATCGGCCATCACAAGAGGCCGCTGCTGTCCCACCTCCAGCAGCACTGACCACCACAAGAGGCCGCTGCTGTCCCACCTCCAGCACCACCGGCCATCACAAGAGGCCGCTGCTGTCCCCGTGGACCATCACAAGAGGCCGCTGCTGTCCCGCTTCCAGCACCACCGGCCATCACAAGAGGCCGCTGCTGTCCCGCTTCCAGCACCACCGGCCATCACAAGAGGCCGCTGCTGTCCCACCTCCAGCACCACCGGCCATCACAAGAGGCCGCTGCTGTCCCACCTCCAGCACCACCGGCCATCACAAGAGGCCGCTGCTGTCCCACCTCCGGCACCACGGACCATCACAAGAGGCCGCTGCTGCCCCACCTCCAGCACCACGGACCACCACAAGAGGCCGCTGCTGTCCTCGCCTCCAGCACCACCGACGCCCACGCCGAGGGCTGCCAACACGTTTGAAAATGTACCTATTTACCGCCTCGACATGCTTCCAATGATTGATCAATGATAGTGTGCTGTGCTTTCATGCTAAAAATCAAGCGTGTCCGAACAGCCCATTCAATCCAAAAACACGATTAAGTTGTTATTGTTGCAGCGCGCCCGATTCCAAGCGCATACCTGAATACGTTCGTCCATGTAGGCGGCTGGCCGGCGATACTGCACCACAGTTGAATGACACAAATCTACTCAGCCAAGATCTCAGTGAGACTCAGTGATACACAGCAAGACACAGTGAGACACAGTGAGACTCAGTGAGACACAGTGAGACTCAGTGAGACACAGTGAGACTCAGTAAAACTCAGTGAAACTCAGTGAAACTCAGTGTGGCTCAGCAGAGATCTCAGTGTGGCTCATCAGAGATCTCAGTGCGTTTTAGTGTGACGTAGTGTGACCCAGTGTGGCTCAGCCAATATCTCAATGCGACTCGGCGGGAGCTGGAGGTGGGAGCGGGAGGTGAGGGAGCGGGGTGTGGGCGCTGGAGGCGGGCGAGGGAGATGGGCGCTGGAGGTGGTTTGGCGTCGGCCAGTCGCCAACTATTCGGAGGATGGCAGACGTGTAGCCGACAGCTGGGGAGCTGGACAGACGTGTAGCCGACAGCTGGGGAGCTGGACAGACGTGTAGCCGACAGCTGGGGAGCTGGACAGACGTGTAGCCGACAGCTGGGGGGCTGGGCAGACGTGTAGCCGACAGCTGGGGAGCTGGACAGACATGTAGCCGACAGCTGGGGAGCTGGACAGACGTGTAGCCGACAGCTGGGGAGCTGGACAGACGTGTAGCCGACAGCTGGGGGCTGGAGCATGGTGGACAGACGTGTAGCCGACAGCTGGGGAGCTGGACAGACGTGTAGCCGACAGCTGGGGAGCTGGACAGACGTGTAGCCGACAGCTGGGGGCTGGACAGACGTGTAGCCGACAGCTGGGCGGCTGGGCAGCAGACGGCCCCGCGCTAATGTGTTGGCTGAGTTACTGTCAGGGCCGGCGAGCGGGGCGCGCGGGAGGCGTAGGGCGTGTGTCCCCGGTGTGCCACCTGTACGCGCACACAGGTCGTCGTGCAGGCGCGTGGGTCAAGGAGCACATGCCAATGGTACAGGCGTAGTCACTGTGTCTTGGGCTGTGTTCAAGGTTCTATGACCGCGAAGCTCTCCGGGTGCTCATTGATCTATGAGTCAGAGTACTCAGGGTACTCTCCTTAGTCAGAGTACTCAGGGTACTCTCCTTAGTCAGAGTACTCAGGGTACTCTCCTTAGTCAGAGTACTCCGAGTGTTATCCTTAGTGTGGGTGCTCCTTAGGCTATGAATGCGAGTACTCAGAGTGCTCCTCTTAGTCAGAGTACTCATTAATCCTTAGTCGGATATTCTACGAAAAGCGCGCGCTGGATATGTCTAAGGTGAAGCATTTAGCATGGCCGGAGCGAGGAATTTGGGTGGAGATCATCACCTGCACGCCAAAGGCGGGCTGACCGCCGTTGTAGATGTGTTTTCGGCAATAATCCGATGTGTTTGTTTCAATGCGGGGAAAACAGCTGGCGGTGTCGCTGAGTTATGCCGAAGCTGCTGACTGGCTGTCCGTAATCTGTTGATGGCCGTGGAATTTTACCGGTGACTGAGCATCAAACGGGGAAGCCGGAGAACCTTGTCGGAGAGATTTGCGACTTGCGCGTGGTTAGCTTTCTACAAATACCCTCAGCTCGGTAATTTCTTCCGGTGAATACTGGACGTGATATGCTGTTTATGTACCCCTGGCATAGTATGTCCAGTGAAGGGTGAACTAAATCTCATCACATCCTCTTTTCAGGTCGCCGCCCAGGCGTGCATTCTGGAATCGGCCGCGCACGAAAACCAAGCAGCCAGCACCGAGGTCGAGACCCACATGTAAGCAGGCTGAAACAAAGTGCAAGTCGACATCGAACGACGTGCTTCCTGAATGCCGACAAGGGCACACTAAGTAGTGCGGAATATCGTAAATAGGTGGCCCCTTTCATTTTGACTTAAAATATAGTTGTGTATTCAAATCCTGCTTCCTTAGGTCTCTTGTGTCAGGGACAAGCCACTCAGGGTCAAGCCAGTGTGTGGGGATAGGATGCCAGTTTCACGCCAATTTGTGTGTGTGTGTGAGTAGGATGCCAGGATCAAGCCACCCTGACCCAGTGTCACGTGCTCTGTGTATGGGTGATCCAATGCCAGGTCACCCTGACCCAGTGTCACGTGCTCTGTGCATGGGTGATGCCAGTGCCAGGTCACCCTGACCCAGTGTCACATGCTCTGTGCATGGGTGATGCCAGTGCCAGGTCACCCTGACCCAGTGTCACGTGCTCTGTGCATGGGTGATGCCAGTGCCAGGTCACCCTGACCCAGTGTCACGTGCTCTGTGTATGGGTGATGCCAGTGCCAGGTCACTCTGTCCGAGCTTGGGCTCGAGTCGCGTACTGCTGTGTGGTTTACGTTTGCTTTGTTTACATGATTAGTGCACTGTGACCAAGTGGAGTTCAGTTCAGTTTGAGAAGTGGAACAGTGTTGTGAGCATATGGGAAAGGATCACCAATGGTCGTAAAAGAATATGATCAACGGTGTTTCCATCAATTACAAATACATTGGGAAGAGTGTCAATGCATAAATGTGGTTTTGTTATCGCACAAGTCCTGTTATAGTGAATGACTTCGTTAATGAAGCACGTCAAACACAATGACAGGAATACGTTCACAGCATGTTTACATAAGAAGTGATGCATCACCCCTCCATACATATAGACTGCAGCACCAGTTCAGTAATACCGATTCGGCGGCTGCCTGGTAACGCACAACTGACATATAATTCCTAAGTGTGCTTAATCAACTCAGTCGGAGCAGAGCCATCCGAAGTCTTTTCTCAACCCTTGTCTCATGATATGATAATCCCTGCTCAGACACTTTGAACCTGAGTCCCGTCAAATGTATCGTGTGGTATGCGTTTACCCGGCTGTGACTTACTTGGGGACGTTTGGGGAGTACCCACAGACGCCAGCTACTCACAGCGCTATTGCTATTGTGTGGTCGGGCGAGGTTCCCTAGCTTTCTCTGCAGCTACTCACAGCGCCCCCTAATGTGTGGTCGGACGAAGTCCCCTAGCCATCTCGGCAGCTACTCACAGCGCCCCTATTGTGTGGCCATGCGAGGTTCCCTAGCCATCTCGCCAACTACTCACAGCGTCCTTAATGTGTGATCGGACGAGGTCACCTAGCCTCCTCTGCAGCTACTCACAGCACAGTGTGTTCGCGCGAGGTCCCCCGCCAGTTGGACAGAGAGCTACTCACGGGCTCCTTGGCGCGGCCGGCCGACGCCGGCTCGTGCAGCTCCGGGTCGTACATGCCGCGCACGCTCCAGACGCTGGCGGCTCGACGCAGCGGCGGCGGCGGCCGCTCCGGCTCTGGGCTGACGCGCGCCGCGCCGCCGGCCGGCTGGTGCAGCCCGTCGGCGCGGTACAGGCCGTGCGCGTGCACGGGCACGGGCGCCGGCAGCTGCTGGTCGCGCCGGCTGCGGCCGCTGTGCAGCGACGTGCTGCGCGTGGTGCGGCCCGAGCGCGAGCTGCCGTGCGCCGAGCCGGGCGTGCTGTCGCTCGGCGAGTCGTACTGCGTGACCGAGGACGACTCTTCGGCGGGCGGCTGGCGCTCGCGCCGGCCGTCCTGGTGGCGCAGCATCTGGCGCGCCGCTGGTGGACGCGTCACGCGCTGAAGAGGCGGGCCGCCGACGGCCCTGCCGCTCTCACGCTGAGTCCGTGGCTCTCACTGTTGTTGTCCCACACTGTGTCCGCGGTCGGGCTCAGGTGGCTCCGGCCCGGCTCCTGGCGGCTGACTGGCAGTTCACGCGACCGTCTGCCCGACTAGTTCAGTCTGCCTGGCGACTCGTCTTGCCGTCTGCTTGCTCTGTCGACTCGCTTGCCCGTCCTCGGCCGCCCCAGCATGTGGCCGCTGGCTGCTGCCGGCCTGGCTCGGCGTACAGAGGGATTTTGCACGGTGACACACGTGATAATGTCTGAGTGTTCGTCTGTCCAACGTTGCGAGTGGCTTGCTGCTCTGATGGCGGCGATAGGCGAGTTAATTGGGGTATAGAGACCGGTCGTGTTCACTTGGGAATGTTTTCCAGCTACAGCTTGCTTTTAGGTCAAAAGTTGAGTGTTGAACTCTGATGTTTCTGGGGCAGTCACTAGCAATTTTTCGAAGCCGCTGATAAGATTTGCTCATATTACGTGTTAAGGAATGCGGTTCAGAGGCAGCGACTTTGCAGCAACAGCTTTGAGGAATGTTGATGCGAAACGATAACACTGCAAATTGTGCGCTGCATGCAATTCGAAAGTATGTGATGAATATCAAACACCGCTTAAGAAATAAACCTGGAGCAGAACTATGATTGCCCCAGGTTTATTTCTAGATCGTGATTTTTATGCAAGAAGAATCACATCAACTTTCTACTCAAGACGAATGAAATCTATCAACAAGAGCGAAGTCGCAACTTCCCCCAGATGCACAAATGCCCTGTGCTCAGCGTCTCACTACACGAATGGAAAAAAGTGCCGGTCATTCAATAACCGGTAGCAATATTCAATGGAGCAATATTCCTGCACGTATTTCTGACCAGCCGTTGGGACTGTTCACCAAAAGAACACAAAGCCGCGCCGGCAGTTGGTCGCGACACCTCCTCCGAGCAGCTCACCACCGACACGGCCGCCGAGCGCGCCGTCTGCCCACCGTACCGCACCACGGTCCCGCCTGCACTGGCGGCCACGGCCGGCGCGAGGCTCAGTCTGCCCGACCGGTCACCGTTCCGCTCGGGCGGACTTCCTCGCGCCGGTCGGCCGCCGCCGCCGCCGTCAGCGGGCGGCCGGGCAGTGTCGGAGACGTCCCACCGGGCTGTGTCGGAGACGTCCCACCGGGCAGTGTCGGAGACGTCCCACCGGGCAGTGTCGGAGACGTCCCACCGGGCTGTGTCGGAGACGTCCCACCGGGCAGTGTCGGAGACGTCCCACCGGGCAGTGTCGGAGACTCCCACCGGGCAGAGTCGGAGACGTCCCACCAGGCAGTGTCGGAGACGTCCCACCGGGCAGTGTCGGAGACGTCCCACCGGGCAGTGTCGGAGACGTCCCACCGGGCAGTGTCGGAGACGTCCCATCCGGATCCGCACGCTCACACCACGCGATACAACAAACCACGCCGAGCCGCCTCGTGACATATACGCCATGCTATATGTGTGCTATGCCGTGTTAATTAAACAAACAAACAAATAATCCTCAAGCCACAGCTGGGCATTATCCGCGAAACGCTTGCTCACTAGTCTCCAGAGCTTCATTTCAAGTCGTTCGCTTCTACTGGCATAACTCGTGCGAAATGCACGGATTTGTATTGGACATGGTACCGATGCATTTTCTCAGATTGTTTTCGCACAATTCACTCATTGATTTTCATGCCGTGTAAGGGCTTCAGTGCTACCTCACATATAAATGGGCTTCCAACGATATCTAGCCTCATGGACCTTTGATTACATGAGGTTAAGTGGCAAAGCCAAATGGCAAACGGCAAGGCAAATGTCCGAGGAGAAGGCGGTCGCCCAAGTTTGTTCCTGTTACTGCCGACCCAGTGCATTTTTCACTAGTTCTGGGCTCAGCTATTGCATGCTGGACACATATCTTCGTGTATCGGCGTATAATTAAATTGGTAAAATGTTTTCAAGTGATACAATCACAATGTCAGAGACCGACCACCGATTTCATGCAGCCAGATGGGATTCTGGCACGAAGAAGCTTGTGATGGTGTGGAGGGGAGACAATTCCTGTTATAAAACAGTCCCTGATTACTTCTGCGACGGAGCCGCCACATGCGCAGTCACGCAGAGTTTTTGGAGAAATAACATCCGTGCCGTAAAGAGACTGTCTTGCCTGTGATACGAGAATTGTTCTGGAGCGATCCGCAGCGGTTCCCATAATCCTGCTTTTTGGATGGTTTACGTGTACACTTCATGCACGATCACGGCTAATGGCGCCGCGCACACTGTTTCGCCGGTGGGTCGCGGGCTTGGCAAATGTTCCGAGTGGTGCGAGTGCGAGAATCCGGAACCTTGGTATCCAGAGCTCAGCACCGTAACCACTCGGCCACCCCGGGCCCGTTTCACCACTCCTGGAGTTTATACTTTACATAGTAGGACATGCTTGGACATAGCATGAAGTATTGCAGCCAATAGGCAGCTTGCGACAAATATGGCTGGTGAGGTGAAGCCCGTCCCCACACAGTCTTGCTCTGTTCTACGTACTGCCGCGCACTCACAGGACTACGGTGCAAGTGTTGCAAGCAAGGCATGCATGTCATTAACACTCGCCGTCCGGCGGTCCGCGCCAACTTCGCATGTCGGGGGGGGCAGATGTCTGCCCCCCTAAGATCTCTGGAACTATGCTAGCTAGTGACAAACAGAAAACTGCGGTGGATAGCTGGTGACGGGCTCTATCGAAAGTGTTTCGGTAATTTTTCGCTCAGGTCAACATTCAGGTCACTGAGCCATCATAGGTCAAATTCGACCAGATCAGGTGGGACTCAGATATTGACACATATCTCAGGACCTGTAACAGATTGAAACAAATGGCGAACGTTATTCGACAGTCCTTGAAATGCACTACCGACAATAGGCGGTGTAATTCAAGGTCAGGTCAACCGAAACTCAGTTCAAGGTCATGAAGTCGTGACCTCAGGCCTAGGCCTAGGGAGGTCATGTAAGGTATCAATCGACACGTCTTGACGATACAAGCACAATGACGACAATTTTAGCCTTCTAGCTCAATGCAGTGCGATGTAATGCGCATAAATGTGTAGTGATCTCAGGTGACCTCAGAGACCTTGGTGAGGTCACTGAGAAAAAATGTTAGCGGTAACATTAAGCATAGCTTCCATCTACATGCCACGACCGTTGTGAGATCATTCCGAGCGCAAATATGTAATTGGAAACATTTGTATATTTTACCATAGCCCTATAATGGGGAAGCCATCGCAGCGACCTGACCTAAGGTCAATGCTACGAAAAAAATCCCGATATACATATTATGGTCCCTGATGAGATCATGACATGTTATAAGTTTGAAATAAATCTCCAAATTATTCTGGAAGTTATGCCACCTAGAACTCAGAGTGTAGTCGTGTCATTTCGCCTGATATGGTGACCAGACCTGAGATGACCCAGGATTAAAAATGTATGAGGATATGCGGAAAATACCAATGAACAGCTATGCGAGGTGTTGCCTTGCTAACCCTATTAGTTTGGCGGCAAATAAGGAAAACCGGAGGGGGCAGATATCTGCCCCCCCGGACGTGCTCGGGTTAATATTATACGATGACCTTGCCTCGATGATTAGAAAATGCAATCAAAGCCCCTTTCCTCTTGATGTATATTCGGGCAAAAACCTTCATCGAACCACCAAAAAGAAGAAGAAGAAATTTCCTCTATTGGCTGAATACTGGCAGTGGGGATTCGGCCGATAGTTGGAATTACATATTTCCTGTAGTTCCACGAAGGGTTGCACCCGATTATACACCAAGAGCAAAGCAACTTTTGACTGAATTCTCTGATCACCGATGAAAGGTCATCGTATGATATTGGTGAAATGCAATGTTCCTCGCCAGAGCGCCAAGGAAGGCGTGTATGACTTGTCTTCAGACGTTTGTCGAGTCCGCCTCGAGGGGAGCTCGATGCTCGGCCACAAGTTGAAAAACAGCTACGGTGGCATTAAGGAAGTAGAGGGGCAGTCGAGTTTTAATTAGATCATGTGTACGATACCTTCGTGGCAAGTTTTAGAGAGGACAACACAAAGACAAAAGGCTCGCCTTGCAAAACGCACCGAGTCCAGCTCTCGCATGCAGCACAGTCGTGATCTCTGCGGCGAGTGCACGAGCGTCCTCATCTCCTCGTCACGAGTAATCCCCGAGCGACGGTGCACGGATTACCTCGCAAAGTGCGGCGTCCACTTCCTGTCCGCCGTACCCCACTGACACAGTGCAGCCCCGCACCAGATCACCGACCGCGGACGCTGTAGCCGCATCAGCCGCCGCAAACCGGGTCACGGTAACCGGCGTGCCGATGCACGGCCGCCCAGTCTGCACGCCACGTGCGCTCCATGGCGGGGATCGCCGGCCGCCGTACTAAGAGCCGCTGCAGACGGCGGGCAGGTGTCGGGCAGACGCCGGGCATTACGGCTGGAGACGGCGGGCAGACGCCGGGCATTACGGCTGGAGACGGCGGGCAGACGCCGGGCATTACGGCTGGAGACGGCGGGCAGACGCCGGGCATTACGGCTGGAGACGCCGGGCATTACGGCTGGAGACGGCGGGCAGACGCCGGGCATTACGGCTGGAGACGGCGGGCAGACGCCGGGCATTACGGCTGGAGACGGCGGGCATTACGGCTGGAGACGGCGGGCAGACGCCGGGCATTACGGCTGGAGACGGCGGGCAGACGTCGGGCATTACGGCTGGAGACGGCGGGCATTGCGGCTGGAGACGGCGGGCATTGCGGCTGGAGACGGGGGGCAGACGCCGGGCATTACGGCTGGAGACGGCGGGCAGACGCCGGGCATTACGGCTGGAGACGGCGGGCATTACGGCTGGAGACGGCGGGCAGACGCCGGGCATTACGGCTGGAGACGGCGGGCAGACGCCGGGCATTACGGCTGGAGACGGCGGGCAGAGACGCCGGGCATTACGGCTGGAGACGGCGGGCAGATGCCGGGCATTACGGCTGGAGACGGCGGGCAGATGCCGGGCATTACGGCTGGAGACGGCGGGCAGACGCCGGGCATTACGGCTGGAGACGGCGGGCAGACGGCGGGCATTACGGCTGGAGACGGCGGGCAGACGCCGGGCATTACGGCTGGAGACGGCGGGCACGGGGCATTGGAAGGGGAGACGCCGGGCATTACGGCTGGAGACGGCGGGCAGGTGGCAGACGCGGGCATTACGGCTGGAGACGGCGGGAGCGCCGGGCAGACGCCGGGCATTACGGCTGGAGACGGCGGGCAGCGCCGGGCATTACGGCTGGAGACGGCGGGCAGACGCCGGGCATTACGGCTGGAGACGGCGGGCACGGAGACGGCGGGCAGACGCCGGCATTACGGCTGGAGACGCCGGGCATTACTGGAGACGGCGGGCAGATGTCGGGCATTACGGCTGGACTGAGGCGAGCGTCAGACGACAGACTTCTCGACATCATCACTGACTGAGGGCCAGGTTCACACCACCTCGTGTACCGCTGTAGGTGCACATTGGCCGGTGCTGGAGCCGATGAGTGCTGATCCACTTGGTCCACCACATTCCGATGAGTGCTGATCTGCCACAGTTTGATGAGTGCTGGTCTGTCAGTCTGATGAGTGCTGATCTGCCGGAAGCTGATGGTGCTGATCTGTCACAGTTTGATAATACTGGTCTGTCACAGTTTGATAAGTGTTGGTCTGTGACAGTCCGATGAATGCTGGTATGCCACACTCTGAATAGTGCTGGTATGTCGCTGCAGTCTGCATAGTCTCTTATGAGCTGTCCCCATTCTCTGAGACACATCTCAGAGGCTAATCTTGGCGGCTCTCATCACAAGGAATCCGTCGAGCATGTCTTTAGTACTGGTATGCCGGAAATGCAAGCCCGATCGTTTGGCTGGATGGGATAAAACGTTCTAGTTCTTAAAGTATGCAAATAAAGCAAAGTCGTATCAACGTAGTTCCGACAATCATTGGTCCCCGGCACGTTACGGGATAATGTCAGCTTTGCGAGACAGAGATCTGTTGGATTTTTGCGATGGGTAACATTTTGTTCTTGCATAGGTTTAGCAGTTGGGTGATACAGGCAGGCAGCTGTGTGATCGTCAGCGGGTGAATCACACCCAGAGTTGGCACACTGGAGGTGGTCCGGACACACTGCCGTCACCTTGATGCGATGCTTGACCGAGGATCGGGAAAACCCGGCGGTGATTATTTCAGGCCAGCTATCTGGCTTGTCTCGCACCGGAAGAATGAGCGGACGTGCGTTTAAATGCCTGGCTTTGTCATTCACACACCGGACACCAGCGGACCACTTCTTGCTCGGCTTGTCAGATGAGTGAGCTCCATTGTGACACGGTGCGATGACCCTTGAATAAGTCGATACATTGAGCGGTGTGAGAAGAGCCAGTAGTGCTCTTTTTTGGCTTTGCATTGGTGGAGCATTTTCGGCGGTTCTTATATGGTGCCATACACATTACACATACATTTATTTAGTC
The DNA here is from genome assembly GCA_034440575.1 of Imbricaverruca yamaguchii. Taxonomy (NCBI): domain Eukaryota; kingdom Metazoa; phylum Arthropoda; class Thecostraca; family Neoverrucidae; genus Imbricaverruca; species Imbricaverruca yamaguchii. The sequence continues at coordinate 3,729,311 of JAOTOL010001655.1, read as the reverse complement.
AATAGCCAAGGATGTTAAAGTCACAGGGACGTGAAGTTTCATTTTTATTAACGTGCACTGCAGTGGAGTAAGCTTTTGCGTATTCAGAAACTTGATGTCGTTCAGCTTCAGCTGGTAACCACCAGCAAGTTATGCAAACAGCCATGCAGCCAGCCATGGGTTGCATGGGTGTTTCCGGACCTTTCACAAGCCTCCGCGAGGTTATGCGGCACTTGGTGTACCCGGGCGATGCGTCAGAGAACGCAGGCGTATCATTAACGACCTACTGAGTATCCCACACAGTAGTTTCCGGTCGGCGACAGCCGACCCAGTCGGCGCGCCGACCTTTGACCTTCACATTACGTCACGAGGTCGCGGAATTCATGAATACGACATGGCATGTCACGGTCACATATTTACATGAAATTGTTGGATGTTGTTTAACGTGCTAATGAAGCCGTTAATTCCGGAGTTTTCCAAAATGTGTTTTTTGATCGTCATTTCTTAAAACAATTATTAGCATAAAAGTGCCACTATCATGCTAATCATGCATATAATCGTGGTGATTATCACGCACACCGAAGGGAGGGGATGGGCGAAAACTCCAAACACCTCCTGTTTTTCGCCGATATCTCAAACGGATTGTGACTGTGCTGAAAAGTGATCGACTCGTCCTATGCAAAACGAAGTTTTGACATGCGTCCGTAGATGTAGGAAATGGAAAGGTTCCAAAGTCGACCAGCCACCCGCCCGACCACCCGGCATTTCAGGTCACAAAGATAATGTCAGCGCTACGGAGCGCCATGTCGGCCAATCTCGACCTCATATGACCCCACATGCCTTAGCCTAGAGTCATCAAATCTACACTGGACATGGTTCACTGCAGCCGTAATCGTCCGTCAAATATGTGTACTTCCAGATTCAGTAGTTTTCGAGCTGCCAGGGGATCTGGCTCCTCTAGAGTTAACTATGTATATCTTCCGCTGGGCTCGTCAAATTGTTGTCCGATTATTTGGGATATTTTGTTCCATCTTTCGCCATTACGGTGAACTGAAATGTTGTCACGATACGTTCATGATGCTGGAGCAGTTAGCTGAGCATTTCTACGTACTTCACATCCCTGTCAGTAACGGTCCGATCATCTCAGACTGTCTCTTGCTGTCCCTGCACCTCCGCCACTGACGGCTTAGGTGGTTATTTGAGGTTCCAATGGCCGGAGTGATCATGTGAGCCTCTGATGGATGGTCGGAATGGCTATGAGCCTCAGGTGGCCGCAGTGGTTACATGAGCCTCTGATGGCCAGAAAAGTTATATAAGCCCCTGATGCCGGAGTGGACATGCGAGCCTCTAATGGCCGGCATGGTCATGCGAGTCCCTGATGGTCAGAGCGGTCATGTGAGCCTCTGATGGTCGGAATGGTTATGTAAGCCCTGATAGCAGGAATGGCTATGTGATCCTCTGATGGCCAGAGTGGTTATGTAAAACGTGTTAGCAGGAGTGGCTATGTGAGCCTCTGAGGCCGGAGTGGTTATGTAAGCCCTGATAGCAGGAGTGGCTATGTGAGCCTCTGAGGCCGGAGTGGTTATGTAAGCCCTGATAGCAGGACTTGGTTATGTGAGCCTCTGAGGCCGGAGTGGTTATGTAAGCCCTGATAGCAGGAGTGGCTATGTGAGCCTCTGAGGCCGGAGTGGTTATGTAAGCCCTGATAGCAGGAGTGGCTGTAGGCTTTGAGCCCGGAGAGTGGTTATGTAAGCCCTGATAGCAGGAGTGTATGTGAGCCTCTGAGGCCGGAGTGGTTATGTAAGCCCTGATAGCAGGAGTGGCTATGTGAGCCTCTGAGGCCGGAGTGGTTATGTAAGCCCTGATAGCAGGACTTGGTTATGTGAGCCCCTGGTGGCAGGAGTGGTTATGTAAGCCCTTGATGTTGGAGTGACCACGTGAGCCTCCGATAGCAGGAGCGGTTGGTCGGCTGACCACCTGTCGCCGCTCGACTGCTCCTCTGCGCACCACGGCGCCGTCTGGGAGCCGGTCCGGGGTCGATGAACGCAGCAGCCAGCGGGCGGCACTCGAGTCGGGTCACGAGCCGGCTGACGCTGCTGAAGCACGCCACTGCAGACAATCGCAGCCGCCGCTGCTGGTGCTGAGGCGCCCCACCGCACACAGCTACAGCAGCTGCTGAAATACACCAACCCCGCACAGCTACAGCAGCTGCTGAAATACACCACCCCACACAGCTACAGCAGCTGCTGAAATACACCAACCCCGCACAGCAACAGATGCTGCCGAAATACACCACCCCACACAGCTACAGCAGCTGCTGAAATAACCAACACCACAGTGCTGCTGAAATACCCACCCCACACAGCTACAGCAGCTGCTGAAATACACCAACCCCGCACAGCAACAGATGCTGCCGAAATACACCACCCCACAGCACAGCTCAAATACACCACCCCACACAGCTACAGCAGCTGCTGAAATACACCAACCCCACACAGCTACAGCAGCTGCTGAAATACACCAACCCCGCACAGCTACAGCAGCTGCTGAAATACACCAACCCCGCACAGCTACAGCAGCTGCTGAAATACACCAACCCCGCACAGCAACACCCAAATACACCACCCCACACAGCTACAGCCGCTGAAATACACCAACCCCGCACAGCACAGCCGAAATACACCACCCCACCAGCAGCTGCGACACCACCCCGCACAGCACAGCGCTCGAAATACACCACCCCACACAGCTACAGCAGCTCTGAAAACCACCCCCACAGCTACAGCAGCTGCCGAAATGCACCAACCCCGCACAGCAACAGATGCTGCCGAAATACACCACCCCACACAGCTACAGCCGCTCCAGAAATACACCACCCCACACAGCTACAGCCGCTCCAGAAATACACCACCCCACACAGCTACAGCCGCTCCAGAAATACACCACCCCACACAGCTACAGCCGCTCCAGAAATACACCACCCCACACAGCTACAGCAGCTGCCGAAATACACCACCCCACGCAGCTACAGCCGCTCCAGAAGTACACCACCCCACGCAGCCAAAGGAGCAGGCGAGTGCGTTCCCACCCTCTTAGCAACAAAAACACATTAGATAAAACAAGAAAGATCGTGATCATCACCACTCAAAACCGGAAGTTGAAGGCGGTCTCTGTTCATGACATCTTGGGACGGGTTTTCCTTGAGAAAATCCTGCACCCCTGCACACAGCTGTACGCTCCAGGTGTTCCCTGTTGCCCACTGCTATGTGAGGCTAGTTGGCAACAGGGCATCCTGAATAGCAACTGAAAAGGTTATCGTTCTTATTAAGGTTGTACACCAATATCTTCCTATTAAAATTGTAAGGTAGGTGGCCTAAATGTTTGTGAAAGCTTTGGTTGCAAAATGCTCACTAAGTGATCATTTTGTCCTTTCAACTGGGAAGTTGCAGGGCATGTCGAAACACAAGAAAATTAGACAAGGCTGCACGCTACTCAATATGTTTCAGACTGCATTTCGCACATTCTACCTCTGCCAGAAGCTAACTGAAACATAATGCCTACGACAGATGATCGGCCTACGATAATTGTTGGTTATATTTACGGAGGTGATACTGTTCTGTGCTGGCATGCAGTCGCCGCCCTGCGCCGGGTTCGTGCTCAGTCAGCGTCGAACTCACCATCAACGCCAGCCGTGATCGTTCAGTAGGAAGTCACATTTTCAACAAAAGGGATCGACAAAGTGCTTTTAAGATGAGCACCACTGTCGTGTCGGTAAAGCTGCACATGCTGCCGAGGGTGCGGTCTTCTCTGGCACCTCGCTTTGGTCGCGTGCACCTTGGAGATAACCGGTGGAGGATTGTCACGTCACGTGGGCCTTTGAGATAACGTTGGTGTTTGTCTCCCAATTTAATCTGATCCCATTTCGCTTACTCCGGTTCTACTTCCCACGATGCGCGACCTACTTACAGTGCATACAACAAACATAACGTCCGATATCCATGGCTCATGGCAGCGGTCTAGGTGTCAGTCGAACGCTGTTCCGCGTCTCCCCGGTTTATTTGTGTACTTGTATGCTGTCCTGCTATCATTACTTGGCTGCAAGCTACTGGTTCTACACGCCTCCCCCATGCCATCTATTAACTGCAATATCCGCCTCCTCCCACAGCTCAGAAGCCGGCCAGGTGTCGCGAGTTCCCCGGCCGGGAGTCGCGGATTTTCCGGCCGGAAGCTACGGATTCTACACCCCCCCCCCCCATGGCATTTATTAGCCATAATATCCGCCTCCTCCCACAGCTCAGATGCCGGCCGGGGCGCTCAAGTCCTCCCCCCCCC